>JAJGOT010000517.1:165000-600066 GCA_022457155.1 Cladopsammia gracilis
AACAGTATAACGTGCTGAAAACATTTAGCTTTAAGTGTCAATAACTCAAAAATGACTCGGTAAACCCCTTTTTATTATCGAATTTAGATCAGTAGGATAAGATGCAACTTCTGGCAAAGTTTAAAAAAATTCTGTAGGTGGGGTTCAGAGCCACCTTGAATTTTCGAAAATTTAAGGTGGCTCTGAACCCCTCTTAAATAACTTTTTAAAATTTGCCAAAAGTTGCATCTTATCCTACTGATCAAAATTAGAAAATAAAAAATGGGGTTCACCTAGTCATTTTTGAGTTATTAACACTTAAAGCTAAACTCAAGGGTGTTTTCAGCAAGCTATACTGTTGCTATAGTAACGTATTGTGTTACAAAAATGATAACAACGTGTTCACCAATCATTGGGCATTCATTTGATATCATGATTGGAAAGTGCTGGAAAGTGCTGGAAACTGTTGGGAACCACCTTAAATCATATTTTACAGCCATGCTCCGTCACGCGTGACCAGTAATCTAGAGAATGAAATGAACATTTTAATATTTCTTTGTAACGTCCGAGATTTGAATGAAACCTTGAAGATCTCTGTGCCTGGAAAACACTTTGAAAGTCACGAATTAACGGAAAATAACTTCGCTGCACGCATAAAAGACCTAATATTGTTCGGATATGTAACATTTCAAACAAAATAATATTCTTTTGCTCTTTGTCTCCGAAAATGCGGTAAAATTCTCACGGAAATTCCGAATCTCGGAATGAATTTTCAAAACCGACGCGTAATCTTGAGAACTCCATTCAATTTTCAAAAATACTGGTCACGCGTGACGGAGCATGGCTGTAACTAAAGTGAAAATCTTCTATTTCACAAAAATTGCAAGTTAGAAACTGCCTAAAAAACTCGAATACGGAATAATGAATAACGAGAAAAATTTAAAAATGAATAATGAATAACCTCGAAAAAAATGAAAGGAATAATGAATAAGTGAGATCCAATTATTCCGCTTCCACCCCCGACACTGGAGTCCGCACCATTTATTAAGGTAAAAACAAACTAAATCGTTACACGGGAAGTGACAACAAACAGAACTTTTGAGAGAACGAACGAGCATCCATAGCATGAAAAAATCCCCATACCGCTCGCTACGAAAAGACAGAAGAAAAATCCCCTTCTTATAAACAATTGTCTCCAACTTGCCGAGCTCAATCGAAACAAAACTTTACAAGAATTTGAAATCCTAAATGACTGAGAAACTGACAGCTGTGATAGATATTGTCTTTAGCATAGCCATCTTTAGCATTTTAACTCGCCCATCGACCGCGACCCTTAAAAAATCTATCTTGAATGCCAGCGTTCGCTGCAGCAGTGGACCCTCCGGCTCAAATTCTATGAACACTGGTAATCAAAACGTCTATAAACTCTCTAAAACCGTCCATAAGAAACTCCATCGTTCTTATGTAGTTAATCCCCTGGCAATCGCTCTGAACAGCGGTAAATCTTCAGAGAGATCAATATACGCAGCTGCGATGTATTGCTCCAAGGCCTTCACAGGACAAATAGGAATGGCTATCGTTACAATCGCAATCCACGACCCATCACGAAACTGGTCAGTCTTTGACGATTCTAAAAATATGGAAACATAAGAGCAAAAACTTAGTATCACAAGATCTTACAACGCATAACTCAGTGAGACGGAAAAACCCACCAAAACCCTGTAGCGGACATTAAGCACCGAAGAACAAGAACTGACTTCATTAAGCAGCCACTGCAACTAAACTGCAAATTAAAAAGAGTTGACACGCAGGCAACAAATGTGATTACACCAACCCCACTGTTTCCATCTTTTCAAACCTCCAAGGTAAGAACACATACTAATCCGCTCTAAAAGCGAGGGAAAGCGGAGAAGACCCTGGGAACCTGGTAGGCCTGTGCAGCTCTACTAGCCAATCGTTTCTGAAGATTTATTTTATCAGTGGATATTCGGATCAATATGCTTGCCAATTACTTCTTTAAATTCAACCAACCTGCTGGTTTGCCTCCGCAAAGGCACTTAACATTCATGTTCTACTCACTAATGAATCCTAGTAAAGCCGAAACAACTTTTCATCGCTGCCTCTCCAATGGCATAAATTTAGCTGTACAACATGCGTATCGCGAAAGTAAAGTTCAAAATGGCGGCTCCGAACCGCCTGGATAATACTGTTCAACTACTCTAAAAATCAAGGAGTGTGTTCTCTTCTAGCCTGCGCACAGACGTGTAATATTTCCTTTGTGAGCGAGGAAATCGGAGACGGCTGCACACAGGCTAGTTCTCTTCACGCTAGTTTCTATTTATTATAAGCTTTATTTCATTCGCAGAACCCACGTTTATCTTATTCAGCAGAACGGAAATGTATCCCTGTGGACACCTGGTGCACTTGCAGTCGACACTCCGCGCTCATTTCTACTGCGCATTTTGTTACGCATGTCACGCAAATGTACTTTAACACATACGTCATGCATTGTAGAGCACGGAAGTTAACAAACATGGCAAATACATGGTCGCTTTGAGAACTTCGCAGCAATTTTACTCTCTTGGATGAATTGACAGCTTTTTTTTAAAAAAAAATATAACACGCGTTCTCTAAATCTTCTCCTTTCTTCCACCTTAAAAAAATCTAGCTGTAATCTAACGCATTAACGAGATGGCTTTAAGAGCCCTTTGATTTATTTCTTCTTTTCTGAAATGTCCTGGGAAACAGTGTTCTAAATTCACTATAATCATGAATTCAGAGACAATTCAGGATAATGGTGAATTTAGACCTGAGAACGTGTTGGAAGAGCAGGAACTGGGAGTGAAGAGGGTGGGAAGAGTGGGAACTGGGAGTGAAGAGGATGGGAAGAGCAGGAACTGGGAGTGAAGAGGATGGGAAGAGTGGGAACTGGGAGTGAAGAGGATGGGAAGAGCAGGAACTGGGAGTGAAAAGGATGGGAAGAGTGGGAACTGGGAGTGAAGAGGATGGGAAGAGCAGGAACTGGGAGTGAAGAGGATAGGAAGAGTGGGAACTGGGAGTGAAGAGGATGGGAAGAGCAGGAACTGGGAGTGAAAAGGATGGGAAGAGTGGGAACTGGGAGTGAAGAGGATGGGAAGAGTGGAAACTGGGAGTGAAGAGGATGGAAAGAGCAGGAACTGGGAGTGAAGAGGATGGAAAGAGCAGGAACTGGGAGTGAAGAGGATGGGAAGAGTGGGAACTGGGAGTGAAGAGGATGGGAAGAGCAGGAACTGGGAGTGAAGAGGATGGGAAGAGCGGGAACTGGGAGTGAAGAGGATGGGAAGAGTGGGAACTGGGAGTGAAGAGGATGGGAAGAGCAGGAACTGGGAGTGAAGAGGATGGGAAGAGCAGGAACTGGGAGTGAAGAGGGTAGAGAAGAAAAGAGAAGGGAAGAGAAGAGCGGTAAGTTCAGTCTCCCAAGCAAAATGCTAGGAAGCTTGAAAAAAATACATGTACATGTCGAACATTGCATAATTTATGTGGATTGTGTTGCTAAAAGTGTTATGTTTACAAACTGATGAAACAGTGCTGTTTCATGCCTTTCATGGAGGCACCGAAACAAATCGTTAACACTGATGCTGTGCCTGATGTTGTATGTTTTTTACCATCAGGTCATGCGATATGCTCCCCATGACTTGCGTCGCAGGCTTTATATTATCTTTAAAGGAGAAGAAGGCTTGGATTATGGTGGTGTTGCACGGTAGGATTATTGTGGTATTATGATGATGAACTTAACAGTCAGTGTTGGTGATTTTCCTTGTGCTTGTATTGTTGTTGTAGTGGTATTATAGTTAGACGTAACAGTCTGTGTTGTTACTTTTCTCTTCAACAGAGAATGGTTCTTTCTTCTTTCTCATGAAGTACTCAATCCAATGTATTGCTTGTTTGAATATGCCAACAAGAGTAACTACAGCCTTCAAATCAATCCAGGTATGACACTAATAAGCGAGTACAGCCTTGGGGCCCATTCTCATGGTTTCCTGTGTAAGTCAAGTTAAGCCTACCATACCTACCATAGGCCTTGGCAAAATAATGTCTATTATTATAATGCCCTCTTAGTGGGCGTGGAACTGGAAGTAAAGGTTACGAGAAGCAGAAATTATGTTAAATACATAATAATCAAATACAGACCTACAATAAATGACAATATTTTGTTGTTTGTGTGATCCAAATAAACTCCCACTAATACGCAAAGCACAGTAACTGAGTAATAACAGACAGTGACAAATATGCAATGAACAAGTAATAACAGACAGTGAAAAATATGCAAATTTTCACCCCTTCCTTCCATCCATCTATCGGCTGGAAAGGTTTCTTAGTAATTCCGCTGACAGTGCATAGGGCTTCAAGCCCTGGAAAATTAAAATCGATCCGCGGACTTCAAATACATTTTTCAAGACTTAGCAAAACGCTACCTGTACGGTAAATGTTTGTTTTCAGTGTGTGAAGTTTCGCTGCCATGTGTAAAAGTAAACATAAACCAAATTTTGTTTAGAATTAAAAAAACATGTCTTAGTGTGGCACAGATATGCATTGTTTGAAATAAGAAAGAACTGGATGATGCAATGTTTTAAATTTGTGTACCTAATAACAAAAAGCTTAGACCGAGTTTTGCAAACGTTAACCCCAGGGCCCAGTTGTTCGAAGGACGATTAGCGCTAATCCAGGGTTAATTACCATGACAACTCATATGTTCTGTTGACAGTTAATCCAGGATTAGTGCTAATCAGGCTTTGAACAACTCGGCCCAGGCTTTTAAGACTGCTCTCGCATGACAGTTATTTTTCTTAGACCAACTACAACAACAACAACCTTTATTCATGTGTCAAATCTAAAATAGCAGTTATACAACCACTAACTGGGGACACTAAATTCTACCTAAAAATATTTAAGAATTTAAAATAAAACTATATATAATATATACAATTTAAAATCTAACCTAAGTCTTACATAAAAGGCAGTTGTCACATTTACTATCAGTCAATTTAGAAACAAGGTCTATTCTATAAAGGTTCAAAATATACCAGTTTTAAAGCAATGGATAAAAACATGTCATGGATACGCGTTATTTGTAATAACAGTGATCAGTGGATGACGTAATGTGCGTAAAGCAATTCTTTGCTTTGTATTAACTTTTGTGTGACATGTATCAGAAAACTCCTGAGAGAAGCAACAAAAGTCTTGTCCATATACATGCAGTGAGGAATGCTGAAACACAGATAACAAAGATGGGACAGAAGTCAAATAAACCGACCTTTGGTTCAGGGGAAAGTCCCATATATTTATTTTTGTGTTATATATTTGCATAAATGACATAAGTTTCATGTGAATAATGTGTTTATTGTTTGTGTTTTGTAGCATCATATGTGAACCCTGATCATTTGCAGTACTTCAGATTCATTGGGCGTTTAATAGCAATGGTAAGCAGTAACAAAACTAATAACATTGGATCGCCCTAGCCACCTTAAAAAAAAGGCCAGATTGATACAAATTTATCCTCCAGATAAAGGGTCTCTATCACTGAAAAATTGCAGTAAGAAGTCGAGTGGAGTAAATGATAAATTTTTTTTTGATATTTTTTGTTGAGTGATTGGTTATCTTGTAACTGCCAACAACTAGGCAGACAAATCATTTGTTTAGTGTTCAGAAAGATGAGGCATTGAGAGAGACTTCACAATGTGTTTATTCTAATTTGTTGCTGCAGTAATCTTGCCCTTGTAACCATTTTAAACTAATGAATATGCGTAGCGTAATTCTGGTGACCAGTGCGTCTTAGCGTGGCACAAATACGCATTAAGTCTGGGTAACCAATTTCTTTAAATTTGTTTACTCGTGAATTATTTGACTTCTCTGTGAAACAACAAAAAGCTCAGACTAATCATGGGGAACCCACACGCTTATTTGTAAACTGCACAGCCAAGAGGAATGATCGTCGTTGTGAGATGCATTTTGCGATACGAAATGATGTTCGTCGTGTAGCTTTGACCGGTACAAGATTACACAATGCTTCTGTGTTTTTAAAACTGAAATAACTGAGAAACTACATGCGTTCTGATTGGTCAAAAACCTATTGACTATTGTGCTGGTAAACTCGTAGAAAACCGCGCAAGAGAAACTGTAAAGTAAACAAAGTCCAATTTTCCGATATTGCATCAGCATACGCGTGAGGACAAAGAATTTCACAACTCGAGTTTAGTGTCTTATTGCATATTGTGGTCTGTTAGAATATGAGAACAGAAGATCTCTTTCTTGTAAGCAATAAGACGAATTAATTTCCCACGAATAATAATCTAAAGCTGTATACAACCAAAAACACGCAAGCAAAAAATGGCTTATCGACAAAACAACAATAAGCTTATTTTAAAACTGATATCAGCAACAGGAATATATTTTCATTTTGCATTGGCTTGGAAAGCCTTACATGCAGCGATAAAAGAGAATCAAAACAACTTTCAAATGTACTTTGTGTAGTTCACTGAGCGAAGGTTTAATGAAAAGCTCAAACGAAAGTGGATCCCAAAGAGCAAACAATCACTCTCAAACTGAGGAAATTAATTTTTAAAATTCGACTGAAGTCTATTAATGTGCCTGCAAATCCTACGATAACTTCTTAATGAGTCGGATTTGAACGGTGGAAACAAAAATTAAACCCTTTTTTGGGGGGAAAATTATTTCACGCAGATTCCATTTACGCTTTATCGTGTTTTTGTTTTTGAGAGCACTTCGCTTTCTATACCAGATACAGTTTAATTTAATAATGATACTGAATAATAATAATAATAATAATAATAATAATAATAATAATAATAAAGCACGTTACAGACGAGCAAGTTTTCTATAACAAGTTTTGCCTTGACAAGTTTTACTTGCTCGTGTGCAAATAAAAACTTGTCAAAATTTTCCTTGTCAAGTGCACTTGTTCAAAAGCTGGCATGCTAGCTTTTGAACAAGGCAACTTGTCATTGAAAAGCTTCATAAATTGCAAAACTTGCTTGTCTGTATGCTCAACAAGGAAACCTTGACAAGAATCGTTGCGAAATTGCGGACGCTCAGCGGTATTGTTGTTTGGGGTAGCAGTCATGGCGGATAACAACACGGCAACTAAAACTGTTCGTTGGACCGATTCTGCCATCGCTTCTACTAGAATAGCTTTGAACAAAAGAAAGTTTGTGAATACAAAGGCAGAATCCAAAAGAAATATGCGGAAACAAAAAAAAACTGACTACGAAGAGGTTCTTGAGTTCATGAGAGCTGGTGTTCCTGGTATTGATCTTGCCATGCGATTTCTTCCTTGTAAAATACACGTAAGCCGATGTAAGTCAACGAATAAAATGGCGTTGCGTTTTCTTCGCCCGCTGTACAAGTATTGTTGGCTACAAAGAAAACTTGTCAAAGATAACTTGTTTATTCGTTCACACGGGCAAATATAACTTGTCAAGGCAAAATTTGTCAAAGAAAACTTGTTATTCATACACACGGGCAAGTATAACTTGTAAAACTTGTCACGGACACTTGTCATAAAAAACTTGCTCGTCTGTAACGTGCTTAATAATAATAATAATAATAATAATAATAATAATAATAATAATAATAATAATTCGATTCAATAGGCCATTTCCGAGTTGCTTTTTGTCTAGTTATCAAAGCGAGGCTTGGTGCACAACCTTGCGTGTGAAAGTTAGTTTTATTTGCATATGAATAGACAAATTCGGCTAACGCATTGTTGTACCCAATTCAAACCTTCTGGGAATAGGATCCTTTGTTCACAATATTTCCATATAATTTCCATGTCAATGCTTCATTGATATGGAAATATGACAAACAAAGAGTTCTAATCCCAAAAGGTTTGAATTGGGTACAACAATGCGTTAGCCGAATTTGTCAATGAAAACTAATTTTCATATGGAAGGTTGTGCACCAAGCCTCACTTTGATAACGAGACAAAAAGCAACTCGGAAATGGCCTATTCGATTCACAGACATAATCTGCGGGGCTCGAAATACAATCTCTTCGTCCCCAGACCACACACTGACTCTTTTAAGAAGAGTTTTTGGTATAGCGGTTCTGTCTTATGGAATAGTCTGTCGGTCGAGGCTCGGCAGGCTACTGATCTAAATAATTTCTCGTAATTTATTCATTAGATAGTTTAGTTTACATACGAGATATTAGAATTCTTCGATTACAGAGGGTGTAACAAAGCTTTATTTTGCTCCAGAGGAAAATAGGCCAGCAAAATACAAGAAATTTGTTCGCCGACGTCGGAAAGGGTGCGTCGAGGGATGCTGTTTTCAATGTTTCAATGAAAGCACTTATTGTTAAGATTAATATTATTTTACCAAAAAAAAAAACCATTCCAGCCGGCGAGGCCGTTTGATCAAGCATAATTTTCCAATCCATATCCTGTTTAGAAGTGCCTTCAACCCTCAGCTCGACTGGAGAGCCGTCGAAGTCAGTGAGGCCTACAAATATATACTGACTCGATCGGCACTGACTGGCGAATAATATAAATGTTTATACGGTATTCCGAATTATAAAATTCAAAGTGGAGCGATGCAAGTGTTCACTAGCAGGCTTCGGTTATTCTACGGAACATCTATCAAAACTATATCTACAAATGCGTAAGACTATTCGTAACAAAATACATCGCTGAATCATTGCGTGTTCGATCAGATCAATTTTTATATAATGAAATATAAATCAGACATATAAATGTAAACACTAAAACACAGTACTTTGAACTCACTTACAAGCCGCCAAGGGGATAAAATTTCCAGAAACGTTCAATCGCTGGCAAGACACTGAACTAAGAAGCTAAATTATTACATATATACGTTCAACATCTTGAATAAATAAATAAATATGCTATCAAGGCGTCTTGCCGCTAAAAATACACCATTAACATTCAATTCAGCGAGCCGCCTGAAAAACACTACCTCAGATATGCATAACATATCAGTAGAAACTTTCAACTAGCAAGCCGCCAAGCAGCTAAGACGTGTATCCTTCGCATTGAAAAAATAACTTTAAGTAGACAGGAGAACTGCCAAGCCGATAAAATAAGCTCATAACCTCCACGTACGCGCGGTCAATGGACTTCAGAGAAGACCGGCCGAGTCGCTAATATTTAAGAATTAGTTCATGCTTAGCGTGCGTCTATCGAGTTGTATAATTCAACACATTGATACACTGCCCAAATATGGTCAAAAAGTTATCGATATATGCTATGTCTACATGACGTACCCAACGATGGCGGTAAATTTCGCATTTTGACAAGAGAATGCAAAAATGACGGACCGGCCTCAATATTTTTTCTTCAAACTGTGCTTTGTTATCAATGTGTTGAATTATAAAACTATTATAGTTAAATGGATGCACGCGGGAAGTTTGGAGAGCACGAGAGAGCAATTCTAGCTTCTCTAGCTTCTACGCGGCTGTAGGAACTAAAACACGGGTTGTTGTGTGCAAGTTTTGTCGGACTCAGTCTGCTCAATGGAGAAATGGTTCATGAACTGAAACGGAGACTCACTGTGCAGTCCAAAAGCCGTTGTTAATTGAAGAGAGAACAACTTAGGCTTTCAGTATGGATTGACTTCAGACTTGAAATGTGTGGAATAAAGATGCAGGTTCTTTAGCGAATGGTCCATGTCAAAACAACAACAAGAACAATTCAACTCGCTTAAACTTAAAATTAATTTTCTGGAATAGCTGGGTGCTAATGGGAGGGACTAAAAAGCTACATCGAGTGCAGGTAACGTTTTGTTAAACATTAATTTGTGTCCAAATGTATTAATGTTTGCAAGACTGCCTTGATTGTAGTTTTTTCAAAATATAATCTGATAGCTTTTCGCTCTGTTCGGTCCCATGCTTGTTCAGTTTGTTTTTCAATTCTGAATTGAAGTCTTAACAGACACAACAATCTCTTCAATTTTACTGCTGTATTTCGTGTTGACTTGATCTGTTGTTTTATAATAGGTATAATTTCCATAGAGGTTTGTGAAATTTTAGCGTAGCTTGGTCATGAGTAAACTTGTAAACATCGCGCCGCCAAGATAAAAAACTAACATAAATAAGCTAAGTTTTTTGGCATTTTCATACAGTCAGTGGCAATAAATTAATAATTGAGGTTTGATTTGTGAAGACTTTTGCTTCCACCCGGATATTTACGATGTTCTCCATTTAAAACGCGTTGAAAAGGAGTGAGCAAATGAGTGAGCGAAAAAAATTATGTTCAGTGGCATTTGCACACGTCATTTCTATGATAAATATTTTTATATACGCACAGGCGTGCGTCTATCGAGTTATGGATACACGCTCGCGCTATAGAATTAGATTGGGCGAATTTCCTAGCTTTGTTATAACATGTAATATACATTGTTTGTACTACAAATATATCATTCGCGTTCGATAAACGCTAGTCACGGAGCCACTAAAAAGAAATAACAAAAAAGTCTCTGCGTTCAATAAGCTTTCAACTCAACTGGTGAACCACTGAGATGCTGTGCTACTAAAATGTTGAATACCTTTCACGTTCAATAATCTAAATCAAAGTCCGTCTTCTCCATGTTCACTTCCTTCGCTCAAGCGGCACAGTCGGTTCGCCTCGCTACGGCAAAACTACAGTGGACACGATCATTACATTTGATCAAGAGTGATCCGAAACTGATCCTCTTCACGTTCAGAGGACTGTAAAGAAATATATTAGGCACTGTCTGACATTTGTACAGCCAAAAACGTTGGCAAAATGACCATCACGCTAAAGGATTCAAAGGGAATAATAGCGTAAACAAACCAATGTGTCATACTATCTACGTAATTTACGTCATCACTCACTCCCACTCGCCGTAGGCTCTCCAAAAATTGGAGCCACTTTCAACTGAAGTGATGCATCTTCGAGCGGCTAAAAAACGATTTTCTTTTCCTCAGGAAATGATTATTATTTTTGTTCTTTGGGCATAATGAACTAATGAAATACGAAGAAAAAAAATACATTTCATAATAGGCATTTTAAAACAGAAAATGAAACTAGCAAAAATTAGGTTTAGGTTAAACAAATTATTTCCATGAAATGATTAAACAAATCTGTTTCATCTGCAAGCCAATCGAAACTCTCATGCACTTTAGGCTTAAAAAGAATAAGAACTTAATTGACAGCTTAAATTTCATTCAGCACTGAAATGTGGAGAAGTGCAGGCTTCACTGTACACTTTAAAGTAAGTACATAAAGTCGAAAAAAGTTTCAAAAGCTGAGTTTTTGGAACTAACCTTTATTACAATTGAAATATTCTTGACAAAAAGGCAATCTTTGAATCCAAAATAAAGTTTGTAGGCTTGCAAACTTTCCTCGCACATTCACGTTTGCGGCGACGGATTCCGGACACAGTTTTCTGGATTTCCCCTTCAAAGTACTTTTGGATTACTGAATATATTTTCTTCTTTCAGCTGATAAATTTCAACTGATGAATTTCAAAGCGCTAAAACTTTTCGTCACTTTCGTTGAACCCGTGAATTTGTCAATGCTTTGTCAGTGGCAGCGACTTAAGTTCATTCATTCTTTCAGCCACTTTGATTGGTTTTCCCGCGTCATCCGATAAATATAATGAGAATAAGCAACTTGATTGGCACAAAATTACAACAAAGGTCTCTATTTACAAATGCTTTTCATAGTTATTTTATATATTATTTTCCCAACATCCCGCGTGGGTTTATAATGCAGGTAAACTCATAGAAAATATGTTCTATTGCTGAAAATATTATATCGCATCTCCCCACTGCTTATCAAAGGTCACAACAAATTTAACGCATTACATCATTCAGTTCTCTCATTTCACACAATGCATATTTATGTCACGCGAAGACATGTTTTTCTAATTTGAACGTCTGGTAATATAAATGATTCGCTGTTGAGATGCTAGAATTAGTTATTTTCTCAGGCTGTTGTAATTAATATAATATATTAAAGTCTGTGGTTAGCAGGAATTGTGAGATAGTGTTTCTTCGGTCATGGATAAAGGTCCAAGTCTTTCTGAGAATGTAATTCTCTCTGTTGGAAATTATAATAGTTCCTTACAGTTAATTCTGTGTTTACTGGTTGTGTCTCAGAGCTAGGAACCTCCGTTATTGCATCCAGCATGAGTTATTTTAATCTCCAGCATCTTAAAATAGCTGCTGTTGTTTTGTTATGTGTCTTATACTACTGGCTGAGAATTTTCTAAAATCTGATTGGCTGAGAAAATACCTACATGTAGAAATTACAAGGCACAGCTGTGTCTTGTTGAAACAATGATGGGCAGCTTTCCCGAATTTAACAACAGTGAAATACAATAATTGAAGAAAAGTTTAGAAATTGCCAACGTAAAAAAGGTACGAAGACCTTTTATATCCTTGTACAATCAAGCTGGGTTGAAAGGAAAGGATACAATGCGGATATTTTTAGCTACGACGCCAGACAACTCGATGAGCAAATAGAAATTCTTCGCCGAAGTGAGTAAGAGAAAGTCAACAATTGCTCCGACTTGTAGTCAGACACTTTTCTTGTAGTAACTATCGTACTTGTCCGCCATCTAGACGAAGTGGACAGTAGTGTTTCTAGTTTTGAGGACAGATAAAACCATAAAAGGTGGGAAAATGTTCAAAGTTTCATTGAAAGCATGGTCCTCCGTAAGCAAGTGCGGCAAAATGTCCTCGTGCCACTGTTTTCCGTCTATAAAAGCACTGACCACCAAATTAAGATAGACTACGAGCAGTCTCTCTTTCCCAGCTTAGTCCGTCGAGCGAGAAACAAAAAAAAAACATTAGCCTGCCTCGCCCGCAGTTTCGCGTGGCCATTATCTATTCACTAACACCCGATTCGCGTATAATTAACCGCATATAAGCGGGTCTAATTAACATCAAATTACCGCATGCAAGCGGTAAAATAGGCCCTATTTACCTAACAGTAGTATTCTTGATATTACTGACGTAAGACACAGAACTGAGAGAAAAGAACTCCAGTTTAACACTGATTTGCAGTGTTTAGGGTTAAGCACTGATTTGAAAACGGTTAGTTTTCATTTATGGTCATGGGTAACTCTATAAATATGTTAAAAATTACGGTTTCTGTCAGCTAGCCCTCGTTGGTGTAGTGGATATGGGTATTAGTTATGAAGCAAACGATTCGGGTTCGAGGCATACACCCTTCTGATCTTTTTTCTTTCTTTTACTAAAAAAAGGAGTTTTACTTTATGTAAAATGCTCAAGTGAAAGACAAAATCCAGTTTGAGATCAGCTCTATTTTCATTATTTCTCAGTAGGTGAATTGGGCCTACTTTAACCGCTTACATGCGGTAATTTGATGTTAATTAGACTCGGTTATATGCGGTAAATTATATGCGAATCGGCTGTCGCTAATCTTTTTTCGTTTCTCGCTTGACGGACTAAGCTGGGAAAGAGAGACTGCTCATAGTCTAAATTAAGATGAAGGTTTGTTGCAGTCTAAAGAGCTCTTTGGTGGCTTGGAAATTAGTCACCAAAGTTTCTAATAACTATTAAAATGAAAAGATGAATCAGAGATAATGAGTTGTCGCTGTGTTTAAGAAAATTATTTTGAAGTAATCTTTGGTCCCGCATCGATGATCACACTTGTAAGCGTTAGAAAAGGCGAAATTTCTCAACCTTGTAGTGTAAACAAAAGCGGCTCATGATATTTTGGGACAATTTTGAAATATAACTCGAGGTATTTATCCCAAATACCCCTAGAAACCATTGTACTACCAGTACTAATACTTTACTGTCAGTTTTGGGGGGCGTGTGGAGGGCGAAAGAGCTAAACACTTATTAATTTTTCCTTTCCTCTCCTCACGTACTTCGCGCTCCTCTTATTGCTCCACTTCGTGACTCCTGGTCCGACATCCACTAAGTATAAAAAGAACGTTCCATATTCACGAGTTGGTTCATAGTAGCCTTTGATCCAAATGCAAGCTTTGTTGCATATATTTTTTGTCAGTTTACAGTGTGTAATAATTAATTATTTGTTGACTGCAGTTACCAATTCAGTTAATGACTTTTAACCGCAGGCTCTTTATCATGGAAAGTTCATTGATAGAGGATTCACACTGCCATTCTACAAGAGAATGTTAAACAAAAAGCAGACAATGAAAGATCTGGAATCAATTGATCCTGAATTTTACAACTCCCTGGTGTGGATAAAGTATGTATTAATACAGTGTTGTGTTGTATGCATAAACATAATCTGGATTTATGTGAAAGTATGGAATCTAGGACGTATTCTCCAATTCATCACTTTCTAACCAGAATACATTGCGTTTAGCCAGAATGCACTGCGCCACGAACAATAGCGAATTAACATCACTTTGCACGTTCCTGTCGCCGACAGGCAGCGATGAATGTCTCAGTTAAATGTTGAGACATTGGCTGCAGCCGCACTTGGTGAGTTAACTGGGTTATTTTTTTCAGTAACCCGGTTAAAATTCCATAAAAAAAATAGCTTGGTGAAAAGATGTTTGTAATGAAATAACCGAGGGCTAAATTGCAGAATACCCCCCAACTGAAGCTGTTCCGCGCAGCCATCAAATAATGGCTACGCTGTCAGAGTAGGCACTGGGAATGAAAGTAGCCTACAGGTTACAAGGACTCGAGACGAATGATTTTCTCATGGCTACGCGTCTACGCGTTCTTATTCAGTTTCAGCAATATATGGAACATACATATGCTACACATTTGAAGGACTGGAGACAAATGATTATTTTCCTCGTGGCTACGCGTCTACGCGTTCTTTTTTCTTTCATCCTGTGTACAGAATGAAAAATGAAAAGAAACAAAAAATGTAATGTTATGTTTATGCCTCGTTCGTAAAGCTTTCTTCCGGTATAAAAGGCTATAAAACCAAAGCACAAGGCATCAACCTAACCTGCGATCAGGCGCTCTTTTTTTCCCCACTCTTCCGCCAACTTTCGCGCTTTCCCACTCATGTGCTCCGAAAAAAAAAAGCGTCTGATCTTAGGACATCAATCAACAGAAGGTGACTAAAATTCCAGATCCGCTCGGTTGGAAAATTTGCCATTGTAAATTTGCTTGATATCTGCAAGGAAATCTTCAAGCAGATCATCGTTCTAGGGTTACGGTTAGGTCTAGGGTTGGGCTTAGGGTTAGGACTAGGGTTAGGGTTAGGTCTAGGGTTGAGGTTAGGAATAGGGATAGTGGGCTAAGTCTGTAGTTACACACTAAAACAATTAGGGAAGAGCGATTTTTGTTTAACCTTGAAAAACGGTTTCCCAGATTGTTCACTATTTATTTCATCTGCCAGTAGTTGAAAATATAAAAACAAACTTGCCTGTTTTCCCGCAAAAAATATCGCCAATACCTGAGAAAAAGGCTTTTTGATTGATGTACCGGAATGCCGATAAGTGAGTGACATTAAACGAGAGAGACTAAACTGAAAAATACCCCACAACTTATTTGCACTTTGTTGAATAACAAAAGTGCTTATTAGTGTTATGCCTCGTTCTACAAAGCATTTATAGACATTTAAATGTACATAATATGCATATTTGCAGTTTTATGTTTGGCTACCAAGGAGGAAAAGTTTATATTCCTTTTGAATAAGTAAGTTTTCAATAAATAATATTGTTTGAAAAATTATTTGCTATTTGAGAAAAAGTTGAACTTGTGTAATAAAGTAATAAAGTTGCGCTTTGTTACTTATTCATGACCATTCGTTTTCCTTTACTATTTCCAGATGGACAGTTTTGAATAAATAAATGGGACGGTGTACTAGTAGATGTTGTAGTTATTTTTTATATCAGGTAATTTTTATTTTTCCATTGTTTTTTTAGCATGGTAATATATGCTAATGAATTTGAAACAAAGGAAAAACAAAAATTACCTGAAATAAAAAAGTTAACTGCAACATAGACGTGTAGCCTGTTTTCCACTGAACTTTCACAACTGTAAATTAATTATGACAGCATAGACGCGTAGCCACTTTTCCATTGAACTTCCACAACTGTGAATTAATTATAACGGCGAAGGCGTGTAGACGCATAGCCACTTTTCCACTGAACTTCCACAACTGTGAATTAATTATGACGGCGTAGACGCGTGGACGCGTAGCCACTTTTCCACTGATCATGAACTTCGTAATGGTGAATTAATTATGACGGCGTTGACGCGTAGCCACTTTTCCACTGAACTTTCACTTCTGTGAATTAATTATGATGGCGTACACGTGTAGCCAGTTTTCCACTGAATTTTCACAGCTATGAATTAATTATTACGGCATAGACGTGTAGACACGTTGTCAGCTGCACGGTGTAGCTAGAGATGAGGGGTATTCTGCAATCGCTCCTAACCGAGTTTATTTTTCTGTGCGGCCGCACTTCAGAAGGTTGAACTTTAAACGTGAGAGATCATATTATCATTTGCTATATTCTTCATTCTTTTTTGTGACATTGTTAAGTTTTTATTCATCTGATGGGAACGAGGAACGAAATAAGCCTGCCAAAGCATCCGCCGAGCAGCAAGCACGACAGCGAAGGTAGCGAAAGCGGCACAAAACATTAGGATTAATTAGCGAAAACAATGCCTCTGCACGTGCATTTTACATTTTGGTATTCCCTGCAAAACAGCATCGTCAAATGATCAAATTATAAGTTTTGTAGAGAATGTAAACACACAACGGTTTTCCTTTCTCTATTTGAAATTGAAAGTCGTCCCTACGAATTCAACACGGAGCCAAAAATTATGGCCTAAGCGAAGATGATTGACAGATCGGGAAAGTTAACCTGCACTAAACTACCTAGCGAGGTGGTTTGAATAAACCTAACCCGGTTAAACTATTTTTCTTTTATTAATTTCCATGAGAACCGCTAAGGGGCCGATTACATGGCGAATTTCAGCCCGGTAGGCGGGCTGGAATTTTGTTGCGATTACATGACGAATTTCAGGGTCAGCATTAGATACCATCCGCCTAAACCACCTCGGACACTGCGCAGCCCCATACTCATAGAACCTATGCCCGTCATTTTTCATGGTCATGGCTAGCGGAATGTTTCGCGGGCGCGCCTCCGTGACATGTTTGTCTGTTGGGCAGGGCTAATTCGCGGGCGCGTATGACGTCGCAAAATATGCGCGTATGACGCCACACGCGCGGCTACACAGTCAGCTCGGTAAACACTTCAAAAGTTGGATCTTTCGCAGTGTTTAGTGGAGCAGTAAAGTCATTATTTCCCTGCATTTTTTTGCTGTTTGCTACTCAAGACAGGGAATACTAAATAAGGGATACTCAGAAGCCGCTTTAGTGGAAAAAGAAGAGCTTTAAGGGATAAAATCTTGCTTCGAGGACCTTCATAGGTTTATATCAATGCGGGAGATGTTTGTTTTTATTACGGATTTCAGAACCAACGCGGAGATTTAAAGAATTTTCAAGCAAGCGAGGGCCTTAAAGGTAAAACAAATTACATTCTTCGATGGGAATTTATCTTGGTATCAATCTGTGATTGACCTTTTATTTGTTTTCTCGTTAGTTTTGGAGAATTGTTTATAAACGTGTGGCTTAATTCGGTTGTATGAGAAACCCATAAGTGGGTTGAAATGCGTAACGCGCATTCACAGTTTCGGAATATTCATTTTTTGCTTAGTACCATATTTGGAAACCTCCCGGTCCCTCGAGATTAGAAGCAAGTTGTTCTAGCGAATTGATTAGTTAATATTTTCATCTTGATTTTCCAAATATGGCTGTAACAACTTCTTAGCAAATTGAATAATCGGAAACTTGTTTTGAAGCGTACAAGAGACAGTTGCACATTTCAACCCACTTATGGGTTTCTGGTTGTATTAATTTCTTGAATTTCATCGAAGACACGGCTCGGCCTCGATGCGCTATAAATGTACGCGTTTTGCTTTTAAACATAAACTAATGGAGATTTCAATAAAATTTTTCGAAACAAGATTGTGTTGTCCATTTTTATGTGTTTGTTCATTCATTACATAGATTGAAAAGCGATTTTATGTAAACAAAACAAGACTTAGATTTTATACTCGCGTCGCCTTATGCAAATATGTTTGTGTATTTTTGCATTTTTGATTTCCAAATCAGTTTCTCGGGCATTTTTTGACAAGCAACAACTGTATTTTATTCGGAAAATAGTCGTAATAGTTATTCTAGATAGAGAAAAAGTTGTTTTTGTGAACTTTTGTACGGTCTAAATGTACTGTGTAGACGGTCGGGTAATAACCTTACTGTTTTTGAGAATTGCTAAAATTGAAAAATAGCCCGGTCGTCAATCTTAATTCTTGTGCTTCTGACCTTTCACCTTAGTTAAGTTTCACCTTTAGTTAGTTTATAAGCTTGTTCAAAGTGCTACGCTGTTAGGCTCAGCCAATCTATATATATTATAGTTAAATTTAGGCCTAAACAACCCGAGAAGCTAGGTGGTACTCTGGTATGGTAGGCTATATAAGTCTAAGCCTAGCTGAGGTAACAGGTTCAATCCTGAGTGGGGAGTTTAGATTTTCTTTTTTACACTTAAAAATTTATTGAAAATAAAATTCTTAGTGTCGACATTACGTCATATAATTCTCAATAAGTGTCCGAGGTGGTTTAGGCGGATGGGATCTAATGCTGACCGAATTTCAGCCCGGGCTGACAGCCCACGCCGTCATCTTGTTTCATTGAAAACAAATCATTGCACATGTCCAAGTGCACTTTTCTACCCAAGTGACCTCGCTTTTCAGCCCGTTTGCCCGGGCTGAAATTTCCAGCCCGGTTTCAAAATACAACTTCACCGGGGAGGGCATGACATTTTTGAAACCTCAATTTTACCTCGCCTTCCTCCCGGGAAGGCCAGCTTCTGCCAACTCTATTGTCTTTATTCTGCCGAACAAACAAAGTGATGGGGGGAAGCCCTTGAGACTTGCACAAGTTCGCGAAAATTGTTTTGCTTTCACTCTGCAGTGAAACGAGAAACAAAATACGCTGTGGCTATATGGCCGGTAACCGGTCAAGGTTTTCAAAGCACTAAATGGCTGGCAGTTCTATATTCTCAGTAAATTTCACAAAATCGAAAAATTCCAGCTAATCTAAACTATCATATGTCAATTTAGAAAAGTCAAGCGATCCTGAAAATGCTTTATAGATCTCAAGTCTAGTGTTTGGTTTACGCTGGGCTCAGAAGACGAAACCATGTTTTGTGACACTTAGAACTTTTTTCAGCTCGACTGCCGGTCAAGGTTTTCAAAACACTAAATGGCCGGCAGTTCTATTTTCTCAGTAAATTTCACAATTTAGATTAGCTGGAATTTTTCGATTTTGTGAAATTTACTGAGAATATAGGACTGCCGGCCATTTAGTGTTTTGCGGAAAACCTTGACCGGCAGTCGAGCTGAAGAAAGTTCTGTCACAAAACATAGTTCCGTCTGCCCAGCGTAAACCAGGATCGCTTGACTTTTCTAAATCGACATATGATAGTTTAGATTAGCTGGAAGAGAGAATTTTTCGATTTTGTGAAATTTACTGAGAATATAGGACTGCCAGCCATTTAGTGTTTTGAAAACCTTGACCGGCAGTCGAGCTGAAAAAAAGTTCTGTGTCACAAAACATGGTTTCGTCTTCTGAGCCCAGCATAAACCAAACACTAGACTGGAGACCTATAAAGCATTTCAGGATCGCTTGACTTTTCTAAATCGACATATGATAGTTTAGATTAGCTGGAATGTTTCGATTTTGTGAAATTTACTGAGAATATAGGACTGCTGGCCATTTAGTGTTTTGAAAACCTTGACCGGCAGTCGAGCTGAAAAAAAGTTCTGTGTCACAAAACATGGTTTCGTCTTCTGAGCCCAGCATAAACCAAACACTAGACTTGAGATCTATAAAGCATTTCAGGATTGCTTGACCTTTCTAAATCGACATATGATAGTTTAGATTAGCTGGAATTTTTCGATTTTGTGAAATTTACTGAGAATATAGGACTGCTGGCCATTTAGTGTTTTCAACACCTTGACCGGTTACCGGCCATATTAGCCACAGCGAACAAAATATTAGGAAGTGGGCATCTCGTTTATTAATAGCTAAGCTATCACCGACACGGCGCTGATAAATTACTCTAAAGACAGCCGTATTACAAAATAACTTTAATTAGCTTGATCTCTGAATTAAATCAAATCAAGAAAGTTACCCTAAAAATATCAAGGACAACTGCTATATTATTAAATTTGTAATCAAATACAATTCCACAAGTCATCTAAATTACAATCATAAATTCTTACTAATAGAAATTTGGCATTATAACAAAATCAATTGAAAAAAATGTCTGAAGAAAATTTACAGAAAAATAGCGAGATGCCATTGAGTGATTTGAACTCAGACAAACAACCTCGTATACCTTAGGCCCGGATCGCACTTGCGGACAACTTTTGAATTGTCCGCGACAATTTGGACAGAGACAACGTGTCAATTTCTGAGCTAACATTTGCAAGACAATACGAAAAGTTGAGCATTCTTTTCAAAATTATTTTTCGTAGTCACAAAACCAAAAAATGCGCACGTGGCTTTCATTAGTATGTATTTTATGCGGTATGATTGTTTTTCCCGCTTTTGTTTTTGCAATTACTCACTGGGGTACAGTCATTGAACACCGCTAGAGTGGTTTTACTTCATCTGTGAAATAGATAGTAGGATTTTACGCCGTAGTACTTCGTATCAGTTTATTATCCTCAAATATTAGAGCGATTACAGTTAACCCGTGAAATAGTTCGTAGAATAGTACGCACTGGCTGTGTTTTCACGAGGCGGTTTTTCTCGCTTAACATTCCTGTAGATATATTTTCTTTTGTTAAGACAATAGAAAATTAGAACACAAAAGAACGACAATACAATGCCCTTCTTTGTTGTTTAATTGCCGACAAGCTTAAGCGACCTGGTTTGCTCGCTCGTGAAAACACGGCCTGTGTTTCACGGGTTAACTTACACACTAACTAATAGTTTCTGGCCGTGTTTTCACGAGCGAGCAAACCAGGTCGCTTAAGCTTGTCGGCAATTAAACAACAAAGAAGGGCATTGTATTGTCGTTCTTTTGTGTTCTAATTTTCTATTGTCTTAACAAAAGAAAATATATCTACAGGAATGTTAAGCGAGAAAAACCGCCTCGTGAAAACACAGCCTCTGTATCACAGTTGAAGTAAAATCACTCTAAACATGATTAGATTCCAATATAACATAAAGTATTTTTATTTCTAAGCCTTTGAGGGTTTTTCTTCTTTTAGTGATTAAAAAATCTTTGCTTGTTTTTGTACACTACATTCGCCGTGAGAAATTTGAATAAAAAGGAACGTGCTGCATATGTAGTTGTTTTTCTCAAGGAAGAGCTCAATGGTTTATAATCAAGAAGGTGCGTTGGAATGTACCGGACAGGCATGTTCGTTTCTCTGAAAAGTGTAGGTCGCACTTGTCTTTGCCAAGTTAGGCACTTCAATAAATTGAAATCGGATAAAAATGTACAAAATTGTCCCAAGTGCAATTTGGACCTTAGAAACAACAGCAACCACGGTTAAAAACTGCAACAAACAAGTGTCATAAATCCGAATATGTCACACCTTGACCAAAGCTGGCTTTCCCGGGAGGAAGGCGAGGTAAAATTGAGGTTTCAAAAAAGTCATCCTTCTCCGGTGAAGTTGCATTTTGACCCTCGTGCCCAGTGCCGGACGAGGTCGAATTGAACATGTTTGTCGCCTCAGGCACAAATGGCGCCGATTTTTGAATTGTTGTTCAATGTTTTTGATGGGCAACTACTGCAAAGATCCAAGTATGCTCAATTGGACAATAGAAAGGGAATCTGAAGGCTTTACTTTGTGAGCTCCATGAGGAAAAATGTAAGTGAATGTTTTATTCGCTAGAAAATTCGAGCTATTTTCACAGCGGGTTCAATGGCTGAAATGCAAGTCAGTCTCCTTCCTTGTCTCTCTTTTGTACGCCGTAGGGGAAAGGACTTAAAATTGCTGAAATTGCGAAAAAAAACACCATGTAACGTTTTATGAAGTTTCTATTTACTCGTTTAATTTTTTTTTTATTATAATTATCAGTCCGTATTCTCCATACAAACTCCTATAGTAAGCTTGGGCTTCCTGTGGTAGAAGTTAAAATGGTTCAACTTTACTGCAACAGTCGGTGAGGATCGGCGACTAAATTACAACAATTACAACTATCTGGGAACCAGGCTTTAGACACTTCGTAACGTGTATCAAAGCGCTTTTGATAACGGCCGTCTCCGTGTTTATATGTGAATTTTCCAGGGAAATATTATTTTCATCTCGCACATGTCACAGCACTTTTCGGTCACAGATTGTTATAAATTACAAGAAATGTCAAATGTTTTCATTATGATAAATCGATCCTTTGCGACAATTAAAGGGGCCGATTACATGGCAAATTTCAGCCGGTAGGCGGGCTGGCAGCCATAGCCGCCATCTTGTTTCATTGAAAACAAATCATCGGCATTCCCAAGTGCACTTTTCTACCCCGGTGACCTTGTTTTTCAGCCCGAGCTGAAATTTCATTCTCATTACATGAGGTTTTTCAGCCCGTTTGCCCGGGCTAAAATTTCCAGCCCGGTTTGACAAACCGAAATTCAGCCCGGGCTGAAACTTTCTTCATGTAATCGCAAACGTCGTTTTAAGAAGTAATATATCAACAACGAGTGCGAGGGTTTCATCAGGGGTTCCAAACTCCAAGAAACAGATGAAAGCACGAGGCCGCTTCGGCCGAGTGCTTTTATTGTTTCGAGGAGTTTGGAACGCCTGATGAAACCCGAAGCACGAGTTGTTGGTATAGCTTCTTAAACGAGTTGTCAACTATTATTGTTTGTAAACAATAGCTTTAGAACGTGATAAAAATGGTTTGGTTGGAATGTGCCATTTGGGAGTGAGCCAAATTATTACAGTTAATCAAATTCAGTTTTCTGTGCGAGATGGATGAGTCAAGTTCAATGTTTCGGATTCCCAAAACTTGTGACGAGGAAAAGGCGTGTGTTATCAATTCTGTTCCGAAATCCATGGTTTACAAGAACAAATGGGCGATACAGATTTTTCGAGAATGGCAAGGCCAAAGAGCGAACAAGATTTGCACCATTGAGCCAGGCGGAGTGTTCAAAGGTGAAGATATTGGTTTGGATGTGCAAGAGTTGACTGAAAGCATTGAAAACATGAATGCCAAAAGTCTAAACTACTGGCTATGCAAGTTCGTTCAGGAGGTTGCAAATAAGTCGGGTGGACGATATCCCTCTCGGACGCTTTACAATATTGTCTGCGGCTTAACACGTTTCTTGGTGGAGAAAAATGGCGAGGGCACATTAAATCCGGCTCATCCTCGGTGTAAGAACCTGTGAAACTCACGAGTGACGTAAAACAAAGAAAACAAAAGGCATAAAACAATAGAGTCAACTGGGAATGGAATACTACAAAGGTAAAAAACAAAGGAAAAAGTCACAGGTTCTTACACCGAGTTAAACCCTTAAATCCATTGGCTGTCTGCGATAAAAGGTATCATTGAAAGAGTTAATTTGTTGTTTAGTATTTCAGGGAGTAACTTTCGATAAATGTAATGTCAAAGTCATCATAAATTCTACGAACTGCGATAACATGTGAAACACCCAACTATTCTGTTACATTCTTTGAAGGAAATAAAATTTTGTTGTTTGCTTGAGATCTCATTTACTTTAAATTAATTTATTGATATCATATGATTTTCTGAGAATCAGTGGACATTTGGATATTGTATCCAAATCTCTAAAGATTTGGATACAATATCCAAATCTTTAAAGATTTTCATCCAGTTTTTCATTGGGTATCCAAACACATGCACGTGATGTGGTATACATGTAGTGATTTGTAGTGGTGGTGACTACAATGGATACTCCAAAATCAGGTTGGACACCTTATTGAGACTTATATAACGGAGTAACTGGTTAGCTTTCAGTTGAGGTTAGGGGCAGCAGTTTATATAGTTAAATTTAGGACTAAGCAACCCGAGAAGCTACCGGTAGGTGGTACAGTGGTACGGTAGGCTATGTAAACCTAAGCCTAGCTGAGGTCACAGGTTCAGTCCTGAGTGGGGATTTTAGATTTTTTGTTTTTTATACTTAAAAATTTATCGAAAATAAATTGTAAGTGTCGACATTACGTTATATAATTCTCAATAAGTGTCCGAGGTGATCCAACCTGATTTTGGAGTATCCATTCTAGTCACGACCGATTTGTAGTTGACTTGATGAATTATTAATGAGTTTGATTTGAGATTTGTTCAAGAACCCGCCTAACCGGGCAGAAATTTCAGTCCGGGCTGAAATTCGCCATGTAATCGGCCCGTAATTGCTATATTGTTATTTTTCTCCAAGAATTTCAACAGTAAAATTTGCATGCATTCGAACTCACACGGTGTCGGATATCAACAGTAAATTTGCAAACATTAGTTTTCAATCTCGCTTGATGTACTGTTATTGAGGTTATTTTCCAAAAGAAACCTTCAGTCTTTTAACTGCATTTCCGATTGAGTTTTGTTTAAGAACTATTTAAGCAGAAGATTTAAAGGTGAAGTTTACAACGTGAATTTCGCTTCGGTGATGAGCGAAAAAAGCGAGAGCTATACAGTATGGAGTTCCATCCCCGCCAAAATTCGATGTTTATATTTTACATTTTGCTTCATGCATTTTAGGCTTCTTATACAATTCTACATTTAACTTTACATATTGCGTATTCAACCTTCACGATTGTACATTGCACTTTTCATTTTCGACATTCAACATTACGCATTGTCACACGGCTAAAGTGCCATTTCCTAGTGTGTCATTTTGCACGGTCACACTTCTTTGTTGAATCGAACACGTGCCATTGTTTTTATCGTCACATGGTGCAACCGTGTTAAAGAAATTGTCTTTTGTTTATCCTATTTGCCGCAGCATTCACTATCTCTTCGATAAATAAAAAATCAATAAATCACTTTATTTAAGTGTCAAGGTATTTAGCGCGCAAGCACTAATTGGGGACACTAAATATAGAAACAAATATTCAAATAGAACATAACATTTTAAAAATCCCAACTGGCAGGAGGCAAACCAGTTGGCTATTTTACAAGCGTGGTCGAGGAGTTGAACTCGGGTCTTCCGTGAAACAACTCCAGCAAGTGGTCAGAGCCTGAGTCGTCCCCAGTCGTCTTTTTAGTCAAGACGCGGGAGACGCGCGTGGGGGATAGACGCGGAACGAGAGAAGCGCGACCGAAGGGGGTGATGGGAAGGAGGAAAAGGAAAGGGAAAGACCCTCTCTCCCCTCTTTCCTCCTTCCCATCACACCTCGCGCTCCTCTCGTTAATTGAGAGACGACTGGGGACGAGTCAGGGTCAGAGCGGGACTTAAACTCGGGACCTCCGGATTACAAGTCCGACGCCCTAACCACTCGACCACACTGCCTCCTCATGACCACGCTGCCTCCTCATAAAGTATAATATTATCTTTGTTCAGTGGTTTAATTCCATTGACTCTAAAGTTAAGTTTGAAGATTAACATAATGTCAGGGACATCATGTTATTACTTCAAAGCATATACATGTAATAAAGGCTACACGAGCACAGTTTACAGAAATATTACATCATTACCCAATGTTTATTATAGGGAAAACAACATAGAAGAATGTGGTCTAGACATGGAATTCGCAGTAGACATGGAATTGCTGGGAAAAATAACCTCACATGACTTGAAACCTAATGGGTCTGAAATCAAGGTCACAGAGGAAAATAAAGAGGAGTACCTATCGTAAGTACCACTATTAATTTCCATAGGTTAGTCACCTCTCCATTGGAAATGCAGTAGTTCCCACTTAGTGTTACTGGGAATGTTAACTGAATGCTTCTGCAAACGTGTAAGTCACAAGTAAAGGGTTATGGTTTTGTTTAAACCAAAACCCCTTTCCAAGGTGACAAAGTAATGTTTCCAACACATTTGGTATAGTGTGTTAACTAACAGCCCTTTGCACGGATTGTTTAGCTGTGTTGTCTTGCAGAAAAAAAATGGTGGATTTATGAATGTTCACCATTGAACATGGTGTTTGAACAATATTCTGTTGTTATTGTTAGGCTTATGACACAATGGCGGTTTAACCGTGGGATTGAAGAGCAAACTAAAGCTTTCTTAGATGGATTCAATGAAGTTGTTCCACTTTACTGGTTGCAGTACTTTGATGAGAAAGAAATGGAGGTATTGAGGCCTTGATGTATTTCTATTCGGGAGCTATTAGGGTACATTCCAGTGGCAGATCCATGTAGTGGAGGGGCTCTTTTATCTGGCCAAAAAATAAGACCTTTTCACTCTGTCTTTCACTCACTCTCCCTCTCCCTCTCCCCCTCACCCCTCTCCCTCTCCTCCCTCACCCTCTCCTCCCTCACCTCTCCCCCCTCTCCCCCCTCTCCCCCCTCTCCCCCTCACCTCCCTCTCCCCTCACCTCTCCCCCTTCCCCTCACCTCTCCCCCTCCCCCCTCACCTCTCCCCCCTCCCCTCTCCCCCTTCCCCTCACCTCTCCCCCCTCCCCTCTCCCCCTTCCCCTCACCTCTCCCCCTCCCCCCTCCCTCTCCTCCCTCACCTCTCCCCCCTCTCCCCCTCACCTCTCCCCCTACCCTCTCCCCCTCACCTCTCCCCCTACCCTCTCTCCCTCTCCCCCTCCCCTCTCTCCCTCTCTCCCTCTCCCCCTCCCCTCTCTCCCTCTCTCCCTCTCCCCCTCCCCCTCTCCCTGTCTGGATCCGCCACTGCATTCAACAAGTAAGAATGTTGTATAACCCACTAAGCTAAACAGTCAAACAACCACCATTCTGTGTCGTTGCTGCATGTTTAAGTTTGCTGAAATCGTAGTGTGAGTTTCATCGTGGACAAGGGAATGGGAGGTGTGGAGTTGATTTTGTTAACTTATGTTGTGTAGATAACACTCTGTGGAAAGTAAGAGATAAATATAAGTGTGATTATGATTATGATTATGACTGTTGATTTGTTCTTAAGTTAATGCTCTGTGGAATGCAAGAGATTGATGTAGATGACTGGCAGGCCAACTCTGTGTATCGTCATTATACCAGGAACAGCAAACAAGTCACGTGGTTCTGGCAGGTGGGCAAACTTCCTCAATAACCAGTGAACCAGTTAATATACAGTGATTGTTAAAATCGCAGTTCGATTGAGGGTGCAGTTTATTTCAAACTAACATTGTTTCTAGATGTACGTAAAGGGAGGGTTTCACGGTTCGGCCATGCGCAAGCTATAACATAAGCCATTTAAGGACGGTACTGAGTCCTATTGTTTTTGCGCATACTTTCTGCGCATTTCGTGACAGTCGCACGAGACACTGGTTATTTTTTAAACGCGAATGCACGAGGCATATGTATAAAGGCTAATAAAGTTTCGCCCACTTTTCATGTCAGACTATCAACTCCCTGGCTCGGTTTCTAAACTTACGAAATAAGTTAAGTTCTCAAAAATCTATGAAAATGTGTTTATAGACCTTCTGCAGTGATAAGTTCTTTCTCTCAGTATTTTGCAAACGACAGAGCCTCGGTTATGAAACTATTTTGAGCTATTACGTGATGCCGCCTCGATCAGCAGAACGTTTTGCCTTTCTTTACAAAGATTGTTTACATTAGCTCCTTTTCTCCTTTCAAAATTTCAACACTGAGAACTTCAAGTCAAACTAGACTAGTGTTTTTTTTACATAAAAACAAGTATTATCTAGGTATAAAATCCAAGGAAAGGCCAGCATGTTGTTATTTCCAATCCTGCTAAATTGTTTTGCCAGTTGCCATTTTCGCGAATAAAAAAGTCTATAACAAAAGCAGAAAAACAACTGTTCCAGTTGAATCAAACAAACGTCGAAAAAGAGAATCGAGATCAGCGAAGCGTTTTCAAAAATACCGTTTTTGACAATTGGCCTTTTGCACGATGACATCGTAACTCTACAACTACCAGAATCCTTCAGTTTTTTGTTTTGTAGTGCAAATTAGCGCTATTGTTATTTAAACCTCACCGGGATTACAAAATTTAAATAAGAAAGGAAAAACGAAATGAATTCTGGTAGTTGTAGTCAAACAAGACTGAAGCCATCAACTAAAGAAAACTGGCCGCTCAAAATCCAGAAAGCATCCGATTAAAGCCTTCCCTCTCTCGATTACTGGCAAGCATGGTTTTTAGTGTAATCTTTCGTAAACACATTCGTGCATTTAGGTACAATTGATTTCCTTTATTCTCTATTATAGGCAAGTGATGTTTTTCGAAGTCGCATCGTGTCAGTTCTCAACTTCTTTGCATTAGAACAAATTTTGATAGGCGAAAAACGTGCTGTGATAAACTGAAAAGAAATCGTATCTTTTTAGATCAAATAAAGTCGTAGACGTCGGAAAAAAAGTGTTTTATTATTTCACGATTCTTTTGAAATTATAGTGCACCAACTAATTTTTTCCAAAGTTATCAGAGAAACCATGAAAACTACAGTAGCTTCACAAGAAAATAAACATGCGGCCAAATTAAATGACAAAACTCAAGCACTTTTCGAAAAATATTTCTTACATTTTGACTCCAAATAAACCTGCCAATCTAGAGTTTTTCGGCAGCCGACCAGTCATCTTCAGAATGTGAAGGGTCCTTACTAGGGCTAACGCTCAGTACAGGGAAATTTATGGGTTTACCTTAGCACTATAATTTACATACAGAGTTAATTCTCTGATTCCTTCCTTGTATCACCAGTGCTACGTGGCTCAACATTTATTTGTACCCTTCACATTCTCATTGCCACGAATTACCACCTTATTACCCACGATCTGTTCCCGTACGGCCTCGTGGCTCAAGGGGTAGAGCAACTGAAGATCTAATCCGGAGGTCGTGGGTTCGAATCCCACCGAGGTCAAAGATTTTTTTCTTTCCCTTGTGTGGTCCCTCATTTCCTTACTAGAGCTAACGCTCAGTACAGGGAAATTTATGGGTTTACCTTAGCACTATAATTTACATACAGAGTTAATTCTCTGATTCCTTCCTTTTGGGATTAGAACTCTTTGTTCGTCATATTTCATTCCCAGAACGTTTGAATTGGGTACAACAATGCGTTAGCCGAATTTGTCTATGCAACCGGCATTTCACAATTGGAAAAAAAAAAAGAAAATGGAAATTCCGGCTAATCTTCAAAGACGCGGAAGTGTATGGGTGGGGCAGACTGATTTTGAAAACATCGATGAAAACAAAATAAACTAATCGATTTGACCTGTATTCAAAATTCAATCGGCAGGAAATTTGCATTTACGCACGCGTTTTTAGCATGGCTGGTCGTTTTCCTTTCTACGGACACTATGCGCCGGGATTTTTCCGGAAAAATTATCGCATTAATTACACTACACAGACTCGACCGAGTGTGGACAACCAAGCGGGCCCAAGTGGCATTTTGGCCAGTGCTGAGTGCTCCGACAGTCCAACATCAACGCCAACTGCTAGCGATAGCCCGAGTAGGTCAAGCGAATTGGAAACGACGGGACAAGGTAAAAAGAAGCAATACGACAAATGTCCGACGAGGAACAGAAAGCGCTGGTAAGCCTTTGGATTGATCGACACTGATGAATGATTGGAGCAAAGACGCGCGGAAGCTTTGGGAAGAAATTGCGCCGGGAGACAAATGCCAAAAGAAAATGAAATATGTTATCGAGCGATATAAAAAGGACAAGGATTGGAACAGTAAACAGACTGGTGGACACAGATGGCAAAGTGCATTCTACGAAGAAATAGATGCTGTCCTTGGCTGCCGAGATGTAGTTACGTTACGACACGTAGTCGGAGCGAGTACAGCAACTTCTACCGCCAAGTCCGGCGCGAGCGATTCAAAGAACACCGAATTATCGCAACAAGACACGAAGCTAGAACGGAGCGCAAAAAGAAACGTAAAAGGGCTAAACCTGAAGAAGGGGATGAAGAGTTCCAGGTTATAAAATCGTCCTTGTTAGGCATGGAAAACCAGCGAAAGGACATGAACACGTTCATGGAAAATTTTACAAGGGTGCAAGAACAACAAGCAAACAACATGAATGCACTAGTAGGGGCCCTGACAAATTTTCTACAAAAACGTAATGACAACAAATGACTGGCCGTTTTCACGGACAAATCGTCTGGACGGACAAGTCGTCTCAGACGGACAAGTCGTCTTAGTGAGAAAACGGGACGAACAAAATTTTGGACGTAAAAGTCGTCTGATTTTGTCCGTCGATTTGGCCGTCTATTAAGACGATTTTTCGAGGACGATTTGTTTGTCTAGACGGATAAGTCGTCCAAAGTCCGACTTAAATTCACACCAGACGAACAAATGGTTGTATTTCGGTCCCAGTACTCGCTAAGGGGAATGGAACTAGTAAAGGGAGTGATGGTTTATGGGAAAATCAAAATGGCGTATAGAAAGCAAGGTAACCAAGCATGTTAGTGCCAGGCCCCTTGCTTTCAAAATCGTCTGTTTGTTCGTTCAGATATGAATTTACGATGACCAACACATGGTGAGTTGTCCGTCTAGAATTCACATTACACAAACAAATCGTCGGACGACTTGTCCGTCCAGACGATTTGTCCGTCTTCTAGTGTGAAATGGGCCACTGATACCGTCAATTCACATCAGCACATGACAATATATAGCGCGTTGCAGTTATTTATTTGAAAATTATGCATTCATATACAATGTTATGTTATTAATGACTGACCACGTTGATTTATTTCGGCGTATCTGGACGTTTATATGTTAATGTTTGAGAGTTTCAGTTTTTGGATTGAAAGTTATATTTAATTTTACAATCTCATCTGTAAAGAAATCAGTGAGTTTAAATGTAAAGAAATCAGAGTGAGTTTTAATTACAATTTCCCTCATGTCATCCCCATCACAGATCACGTTTGGAGCTTGATCTCCAGGGCCACAATCATCTTCGCCTTCTTCGTCCTCCCATTCATCGCCGCTTGTGATGCAAATGTTGTGTAAAACTGCACGGGCTACAGCATTACGTACAGCAAATGATATTGCACTGTCGAATCGTTTCATGAGTATTCTCCATCTATTTTCGAGAACACCGAAAGCACATTCAACCTTTACCCTTCCAGACGAAAGTTTCCTGGTAAATGCTATTTCTATTGGGTTTCCCTGTGTCTTCTGGATATAGTTTCATTAGCCAAAGGGAAAGGGGATAGGCACATTCACAGCTGGCTGGGTTAGAATTATGTCCCCCTGTTCTGCTCTTCGAAAGATAGTACTGCGCCTCAATACACGAGCATCATGCATGCTTCCAGGAAGTCCACATGCAAAATCGATAAAAATCTTTTTGCCATCAACAGTAGCCTGGATTATAAAGTCGTGTTGTTGATACCGACTAAAATAATCCAGTGCACTGTCGTTAGGTGCTTTTATTCTGACGTGCGAGCCGTCAATAGCACCCACAACGTTCGGTAGATTGGTAAGGTCTGCAAACATGGCAATCGATGAATTTACCTCGGCAAGAGTCTCTGGAAATTTTATATATTCGTATAGAGGCCATTAGAGACCTTAAGATTGAGGTTTTCCTCTTAAACCGCAAACCACAAACGTCGGCCAGCAGTTTACAGTTCGGAGTTCGCCGTATGAACAAAATCTGGGCTTAAGATTGAGGGTTTCTTTTTACCTATGCCTATTACCGGAGCCATCTAGGAAACAAAGTATACATTCATGCATATACATTCTTCAATCACATATCATCAGAAACTGGCTTTTTTTTTTTTACTTCATTTGTCGTAGTTTAACCACAAAGTAATCCGACTGGCAAATCAGTTCCAAAACAAACAGCCGGCTGCCATGTTTGTTTACATTCGTTCGTTCACTTCTCTTTAAGCTGAGAAATCGTCTTCAAAATTACGTTTCTATGAAAAAGAATTCGATAATTAATAAGCGAAAGAGTTCTAAAAAGTAGTATTTCCTCTCAAACGTGGGATTGTGATGTTTTAGGGTGCAAAAAACCTTGCGGTAAACCACTTACCTCTAGAGCATGGTCTAGCCGTACAAACGTGAACCTCAAACCGCAAACCTGACAGCAAGGCCCTAGTCACGTGACTTCTTGACGTTCGCGGTTCGCGGGAAATGCCGAAAAACCTCGATCTTAAGGTCTCTATTGACAGTGTCTTACACCGCCTCGATAACAGTTGATTTTCCCACGTTAAATACCGGCGCAATACTTGAATATGAATTTCCATGGGCTAAACGGTACAGTCCCATAGCAAGAACTTTCTCTGGTGGCAAACAATTCCTGAATCGTGAGTTTCGTTTCTCCTATCCTGCGAGGATCATTCTTCATTTGATTTCATTTCCGCAGTTCATATATGATTTATTTCATATATATATATCATTTCACACTCACTCCTTTCACGGGAACATATGAACCTACAATTGACCTGCTCCCAACGTCAGTGGCTTCATAGCTCAGTTGGTAGAGCATCGCACCGGTATCGCGAGGTCACGGGTTCGAACCCCGTTGAAGTCCTGAATTTTTTTTTTCAGGCTTTTTTACGCAATTGCTTAAATTGCGTTCACAACTGCGAGGATCATTCTTCATTTGATTTCATTTCCGCAGTTCATATATGATTTATTTCATATATATATATATCATTTCACATTCACTCCTTTCACGGGAACATATGAACCTACAATTGACCTGCTCCCAACGTCAGTGGCTTCATAGCTCAGTTGGTAGAGCATCGCACCGGTATCGCGAGGTCACGGGTTCGAACCCCGTTGAAGTCCTGAATTTTTTTCAGGCTTCTTTACGCAATTGCTTAAATTGCGTTCACAACTGCGAGGATCATTCTTCATTTGATTTCATTTCCGCAGTTCATATATGATTTATTTCATATATATATATCATTTCACAATATTTAGTATTGTTTCAAAAGTGTTCTTGTTAACCCTTAATTGCTGTCGAAAGTACTCCTGTGGAATTGTCGGGTTGTTATAGTGAATAGCAAACCACGATTCAGCTGGGCGAGGAATAGTCCACGCGTAGGGCCCAACACGAATTCTTCGGAAATGTCGTCGTCTTTTTAGCAAAGCGATGTTCAGGATTTCCCTGTATTCGTTTACTCATCTCTGATACAGGATGAAAAAGGCAAACAGTTGCTGCTGTTGAACGTTGATATTTTGTAGAAGCAAAATTGCAAAAGCGAAGCAAAAGGCCTGATTCGGGTTCATGTTTACTACACAGTCTGACGCACAATATGCGGGATGTTATACAAATAAATGTTTATTGAATTTTTTGCGACCCTAAAATGTTTTCAAATTTTGTCACTTCCATTTGCGGTTTCAAATTTATGGAAATTTTTGAACACGCTAATTTTTGTTTTTGACTGTAGTGCGACCAGGCCCCCAGGGCCATACACTACGGTGGCTTCGAAGTTTAGCCGGCATTTCCAATTTTTGGCTCCCTGTTGAGTCCGTAGGAGAACCGTCATGTGTTTACGTTCTCCACCAAACCTATTTTGTTGTTTTGCAGGGAATACCAAAATGTAAAATGCACGTACCGCGGCATTGTTTTCGCTCATTAATCCTATTGTTTTGTGCCGCTCTCGCTGCCTTTGCCGTCGTACTTGCTGCCCGTCGGATGCTTTGGTCAAACACCTTTTCACCATGTTAACCAGATTTCTAAAAATATAATCCAGTTAATTCACTGGTGGCAGCCGTTATGTTTAGTGGTAATAGGTATATTTTTGTCGTAGGCCCTCCGTTCGTTTGACAACGAGAAGAGAACGCGATTGTTACAGTTTGTCACTGGCACATGTCGTCTACCTGTTGGGGGATTTGCTGAGCTCATGGGTTTGTAGTTTTTGTTATTGCTTAATTCAAGGCTCGATATTTGTGGAGTTCTGCTCCAGGTAATCTTTGTTTTAAGGGGGCTATGTCACGAAGTGTAACGCAAGCCTACAATCTCACTGGCCGTGCCAGGCGAACGCAGATTAATTTAGCCAGCCCATCTAAGAATTCAACTGGATCGTCCTTGCTGTCTCATTACTAGGAATAAAAATAGGACTTTTTGTGACAATTTTGATCCTCGTAACTTTTAAAATAGCTATTTTTTTCATCATGTCATTATCTGGTAGTTGAGCGTTACGAATAAGATTTGTTTGTCTCACATTTGACAAAAAATAGCACGCTTTATTATAAAAATCTAATCGGCTTAGAAACTTCACTTTGTAATTCGTTATTGCCACAGACAAACCCAATTTTTTATAGTTTTTTTTGTTCGCTTGAGAGAGAGAGAGAGCAATGAAAATTGCTGGACTTGATTCAAAACAGATCAAAACAGCTACGGTAGCTAAAACTGTCTGCGTACGTGACCTTGAGATCGCTTGCGCGTATTACTAAACTCAGGCACATAACATTTAGATCATTGAAAGCACACTGCTTTCGTAGAAGCGAGGAAAATCTGAAAACTTCTGGGTTGATTCCAAATTAATCAGCACCTGGGTTAGAAGAACCTTCGATTAACGTATGCAACTTTTAGACATTGAGATACCTACATGTACTGAGGCATATGATTTTCAGAATCGGGGAAATAACCGAAACGAAATCAAGAATGTGGGAAAAATCTGAGATCTTTCGGAGTACACAGCACAGCAGAATTGAAGGATTTTGTCTGATTTCACCACGTTGATGGCATTAATTTGATATATGTCGGCCCGACGTTTTTCAAGATTCTTAGCCAGTGTGACATATCTAGTGACATAGCCCCTTTAAACTAAGTATGCAGTACACCTGATGTCATTGTCCATTGTCATTGTCCATTGTCATTGTAGGGAGCAATGGACCTCAGAAATTTTGTATTGAAAAAGTTGGCAAGGAAACATGGCTGCCGCGTAGTCATACCTGGTAGGTATCGCCACACACTTTTAATACATTCCTTTTCTTGAAACGAAATTTCAGTACAGTTTTGATTGTAGAAATCACTGTCATGAGAGTGAACGATAGGGATACACAAGCACTTCAGAGGATGGGCGAGCTGCCCTGAAAGAAATCAAAGGCTCCTATGAGCCAACTCGTGAATATGGAACACTCTTTTTATACTGAGTGGATGGCGGACCGGGAGTCATTCTTAAAAGTTCAAATAAATTTTGTTTGCCCCAGAGCCCGAGAGCTTACTTGAAGTCCGCAGATCGGTTTTAATTTTCCATGCGGAGTTTGAAGTCAAAGTAAACAAATTAAAAACATTACATCATCTAGTTCTCTCTCTTATTTCAAACAATGCGTATTTGTGTAACGCTGAATTCATGGGGCGGGTAGGCAAATTCATCGAAACAAGATTTGGTTTATTTTAACTTTTACAAAACTTCACACATTTAACAACAACATTTGCCGTTCTGTAGCGTTTGAAGTCCTCCAGAGCTCGAAGCCTTATGCACTGGTTAGTGAAATTACCAAGAAAAGTTAACACATGATCGAGCAAGCGATCGAGTGACATTTTTACCCAATTGCTACATAACAACATTTTCTCAGACATCTGTAAGAGCGAGTGCTTAAAATTTGCAGATTTGTAAACGTGTCAAGAATTCTAAGCTCAGACGATCCCAGAAGTATTTTCAGACACTAAATAAGCCTACGATCAGTGCAATGTATAAGTTATAAATACAAAAACAGGCAAATTACAGCAGTTGTGAAGTAATAGATCAACAACGAGTGCGAGGGTTTGATCGGGCCATCCAAACACCGAGAAGCAATGAACGCACGAGGCCGCTTCGGCCGAGTGCTTTTATTGTTTCAAGGTGTTTGGATGGCACGATCAAACCCGAAGCACGAGTTTTTGATCTGGCTTCTCAAATGAAACAATACAGAATTATTCAGTGTTAGTTTTTTTGGCGTTGTCCTTTTCAAATGCTGTCACATGTATAATTTTATTGAGGTTGTTTGTTTCGCCATTTGGTATGAGACCATGTGCGAAGCAGAAGCGTCTCGGTTTTGGGAGGCTAAAACGGTTGTCGAAGAAGAAAATCTAGTCGATAAAGCTATTTCCCCGTCAACGAAATATAAAAAACAAATAAACAACATCTATTTTCTACGAATGGCAAACTTCTCGGACGGTTCAAGTTCCCGTTCTCTGGGATTCGAGAGGAACGTTTAAGGACTGATTTACACAAGATTATGTCACTTTCTGCTCGTATTGAAAAAACGGACGCATTGAGTTCGAATTATTGGCTTAGCAAATTTGTCATGGACGTGGCCAAAAAGTCGCGGGAGAAATATCCACCGAAGACTGTTTGTGGCATAATATGCGGTATCCGCCGACGCTTTCTAGAAGAGAGAAAAGGTGCTGAAGCATTAAATCCTCTTGATAATGGCGACCGAAGGTGAGAAAAATGGTCCGTTTTGTTTTTATATTAAAATGTTGATATCATGTTGAAGTTCCAGTTATAATACTCAGATTATTGTTTTGAAGGTTTACTCTGTTTCACCGAGCATTGGACGCGGAATCGAAAGATGGCACACGAGAGGGCTTACATTTGAAGATCAAGAAAGGAATGTAAAGTGGAATAACATGTATTGTTGCAAAACTCATTTAGATGCAAGTTTTTGATTTGAGATCAAACACGTTTTTGAACTGAAATCAAAACCCTTAAGATCTTGATCTGGTGTTTCATTGGGTATCAAGACTCATCCACCTGACCCTAATGAACGTCATTTATTGGCTGGTCACTTTATGAATTATTAATGAGTTTGAGAAGTAATATATCAAACATGAGACAGTATTTCATCACAAGATCAAACACTGAGAAGAGAGTTGAAAATACAACGCGCAGCTGAGTATTTTTGACGAACTTTGAGGTTAATTCAATGATTTAAGAAGGAGAAATTAACGATGCAGAAATAAGGTGTGTTTCATCTGATTTCCTGACACTCATTAAACATTAATTTCCTTTGTATTTTCTTCATGAGTTATTAATGAGTTTGAGAATATAGTTTTATTTCTTGTCAGTGACATACATGTAAATACCATCCGTGTGTTATGTTGTATTTTTCTAAGAACGCAGCTGTTCGCAAAAAATAAATGCAAGTGACTTTGCTCGTTTACCTAGTGGAAAGAAATCTCAACAAGAAGCTGTACACAGCTTGAACTCATGGCGCCTTTAACGCATTGCAGCATTGATTCCCGTGTGTTTTGAGTGCTTTCACGGAGATGCATAACCTGAAAATTGTCTAATCAAAGGCTCCTAAGAGCCAACCCATGCAATATTGCAGTAAGCTTATGTTTTCACACTGACACGGTTCGATACTTTTTAAAATGAAACGTAAGGATTTTTGACGCACGAAACAACAAAAAAATAGGTCCACAATTCGAACGTGTGGGGGCTTCTATAATAGGTTGGACTTAAGCTGATAATTTAGAATCATTGATCAAAATATCATTGTTGAAATGACTAGAATTGCTTTTTGCGAATTCATTTAGTACATTCAACTATACACTTGGTAATAGTAATTGGACTGAGTGGAGTAGAATTATTCAGGGAGTAATCGGGCGAGTAATTTCAAATCGGCCGACCACTTAGTGCGAGGACGATTTGAAATTACGAGAACGATTACCCTGATTTGTACGACATAAGTTCAATTACTTATTAATCGCGTCAATAACAAAATTCGATTTTTTGTACTATTCAATTACAAAAAGTTGTAATTGGATAGCTGATTACGTAAGAAATAAGCGCATCATCGTGTATAAAAAGAGTGCTTAAATTGTTGGGAACAACTTGAAGTGTATGTAAGAAACTGATTATAGGTATTGCATTAACGTATAGTTTCAAGTTGGTCCGGCTGGAATTCAAAGATCTTAGTCATTTTGATTTAAAAAAAAAAAGTTAAACGGTATTTATTGTCGAAACAGATATACTGTCCAATCCCAGTCCTCTTCTTATTTTCGCTATTTTTTGCTATTTTTGCTATTTGTGTGCAGTGTGTGTGTTTGTGTTTGTAATAGATGTCTACATGTGAATTGATACTATACAAGACTAGTGTCTGACTAGAAAACTGTATGGCTAACTTAGATGCTAGGCATTTCCTCAAATGCTGTTTATATTTAGTTATTCGTCCTATTGTTCTAGTAATTTTAGTTTAGCTAGATATATATTTTTTTGTAGCAAAAATGTTATGAAAATGTGAAAATAAAGTATTGTATTGTATTGTATAGAGAAATTAACGGAGAGCTCATCGTCTTCACCAGTCCTGAATTAGGACTGTCAGTAAAATGGCCATTAGAGGTTGCGTGTTTAAAGTTTTTTTTTCTGTTTTAATTTGTTCAATTCCAACTTCAGCTAGAAAGTAAATGAAATGTTCCAACTTCCTGCGGTGCATAACGTTGTTCTACAGACACGTGAAATAGTTTCTTTTACGGTTGTTTTTCTCTTGCAAACATTTTGCAAGGGACAATCTTGAATTGGCCATATGAGACTGGGTCGGTTTCGTTTCGAATTGCACTATGGGGCTGTTTTGGGGACGCAATTCAAACATGGCGTCTGCTCAGGATGTAAACTGAAGCTGTGATCTTGTCAAAAATGGGATGATAGTCCAGGGAAATATTGGAGGAAGTTCATTTCCATTCATTCTCACTCCTCTTGGAAAATGTGCTCCACAAATCATTGTGCTCTGTGCGTCCTTCAAGGTTGCATTTCGTATCAGTCGTACGTACGATCTTTTCAAGACTTTCGGATCACTTGGTAAAGTGAAAGTTCATATTTGGCGAATTTCTCCAGTTGTTGCTGCATCCAGGTACGCAACAGCTACTCTCCCATTTTTGACAAGATCACAGCTTCAGTTGAATAGCCCTTTTCACGGTTAACTCTGCTCATTTGCATTACAATGAAATCTAGCATGTATGCGAGGCAATTTCGGGCTATTTTGTAGTTTTAGCCCGAAATTGCCTCGCATCCACGTTGGATAACATTGTGATGCAAATGAGAAAAATTAACCGTGAAAAGGGCTATTGCGTCCCCAAAACAGCCCCATAGTGCAATTCGAAACGAAACTGACCCAGTCTCATGCGCAACCTCAAAATGGCCAATAGGCGGCTGAAATTGCCCGTTCCGAAGACTGTGGACGAGTTTTTAACTTTTAATTCAATTAAAATTAGTCCATTTACCAAGTTTGGAGTTGTCCAATTGTAGTTTAGCTGAGAAAAATCCTCTTGAAGTGAATTTTGAAGAGACATAAATGGGCCATTGTTAGATGTCATAAACACACTTACTGTTAATGAATCACTGTATTGTAATGTATGCAGTTCGTCAAAAATTGAAACAATGCCTGGCACATCAGTTAAGAAGAAATAATCATTTGTTCGCACAGAATATCTTATAGAAGTGTACAGGATAACCAAAATACTATTCAAAGTGGAAGAAGTCCACAAATTAACATCTTCTTTATGATGGTAAATAATAGCAGTGACATTGCTACACATTGCTTACCAGCATTTGCTCCAAAGAGCTTTTCATTTCCTTGACTGGAGTGAGCACATACTGTTATTGTTGGGTCAATGACATCAAATATTGTAGGGCCTGGATTTTCCTCCACATCATTCGCTTGTCTTATAATCAGTGGAATATAAATATTGTAGAATGTCATTTGTGTGAACCAAAACTTCACTTCGTTCCACATTTTATATTGTCCATCAACTTGTTTCAACGTTGGTAAGTAAAACACATTCAAATAAAACATCATTAACATCATGTTCCAAAATCGTCCTCTCAGACATGATAAGACAACCTTTGTTTTAACAAAGTTGTCATGACTGCCGATCGTGGACCAATATTGTTCAACTGACATCCCCATAGTCTTTTGAATCTTCTAAAATATAGGCGAGTGAGCAAGTGAAATGCGACTCAGTATTATTTCCAGTGTCAATATCAGGCTGTATTGGTATTACTTTTCAGTGGCTATTTCAGTAAGATCAAGTGCTTCCTCAGTGAGGATCAAGCTGAGTGAATATTGGCTTGCGTAAGCGTAAAAGCTTCCCTTGAATTGAAGTGCAACTTGCACAGACTTCCAGCCAAACGAAATGTTGGCTTGTAGTGTGACCTCGAGAGCTGCTGTAACGATGAGTAACTAGAGGAACAACTGAAAATGTCAAAAACAAGAAAACAGGCCTTTTTTCTCTAACACAAATGCAGCAAGATTTACGACGCATGAAAACAAATTGATACGGTATAGTACACCAGAACAAGCAATAACTTACCTTGAAAACTACAACGAAAATAAACACCTCAAATTCTATGAAACAGACCAAACGCATTATAAACGAAAACCACGCCAATGCGACACGCCAAGAACATGGCCGATTTCCACTCGACACAAGCCTACACAACCTCGTTCCCAGGCTCTCTATACTCATGCGCTTGCATAAGAAAGTTTTACGGTCTACATTTAAATGGGTCACGTATCCCTCCCCCCCAATGAATTTTGTGCGACACACTAAAGAACACGTCGAGACACGTTTTCTGTACTCGCCGTGAATATTTAATTTATTGATTCCCGATAAAATCCTCACTCGTAATATTTCTTTCTGTTAAATTTGAAGACTATTTTTAAAAGCAATGAAATCAGTAAACGACAGTACTATTTTTCAATTTTAGCAATTCTCAAAAACAGTATTACGCGACCGTCTGTTGACAACTGTACTCACTTTGAATATTTAATTTTATATTGATTCCCGATCAAATACATACGTCTTTTATTACCCAAATCGTGACTTCTTTCCGTTACATTTGAAAAGACTACTTTAAAAAGCAATGAAATTAGTAAATGACCGGGCTATTTTTCAATTTTAGCGAATCTCAAAAATAGCGACCGTCTATTTAAATAAACTGGGCAATGCGCACAAGAATTAGAGCGAACACAGACTTCCAAAAAACAACAATCTCAGTCTAGAATAATTATTGTGAACAATTTTCGAATAAGAAACATAGGTCGAGTATGAAAAATAGCCTGCAAAACTAACTTGAAAGTAAAAATATCAAAAATTACGCAGTCATTTTGGATTTTGCGACGCAAGGGAAATTAGCACCGCGATTTGTTTACAAAAGATCGCTTTTTAGTAAAATAACAAACACAGGAAAAAGGACAACGAATTCTCTCAGTTGAAAGTTTATTCAAATATATATTAGTTTAATCTCAAGCAAAACGCGTTAAATATCGCATCGAGGAAACTGTCGGAAATTTCTAGCATATATTGAAGAGTTTCTCGCACAATTGCTCGAGCAAATGTGGCTGAGTTTTCTAAATATTTCTCAAAAATCACTGATAACACAAAGAAACAGTCTATGAAATGTTTCTTACAAAGTAAATGGGCATTCAAAAATGTTATTTTCTTTACCGTAGTTTTCCAGGAATGCTTGAAAATTCTTAGAAAAGTCTGCCGCTTCGCGCTTCGAGTATGAACTCTGAAGGAAGACATGTCCTTACTTTGTGATTAATGGATGCTGATCCTCAAAGGAAGATTCCATCGCTTTCAACTCTAACCACCACTTTAAAGGCATACAAATCGTCTCGAGGACTTTTCTTTCCATTTCAAAGTCTTAAAAGGCGTGTTACATTCTGGTAATGAAAAATGAACCTCTGAAAAATTGAAATGTGGAGTACAGAAGCAGTCATGTATGTTTGAAATCTGATAGTCTTCTCCGAGTGACAAACCGGTTCTCTCTAGTCCCCCTGAAACCCAAACATGTGTGCAGTAGACGGATTCTGATTGGTTTAACCTTCTTGAAGCCTTTTATAACAATAGGGGACAGAAATAACTTCCAGGGGAGGCAGAGGCAAGTTCGCGTACACTAAAATATGCGTGCATAAATTTGCATGCAAAATCGTGACACAAAAAATAAAAACGAAGGTCATTTTATAACTCTTGCGCTTTGCGCACGAGTAATGATCAAATGCGCTTCACAAGAATAAAACAAATTAAAAATGTGAATAAATACAACATTTACGAACGTCACAAATTAAAAGCACGTCTAAAAAGTTGTTTCTTAAGATCACGTTTAAAAACTGACAATGATCCAATGGTGACTTCGCTGGGTAGGCTGGGCCCTGCTGACATGAACGCCCTGTCTCCAAGATTGGAGAGTTTGCAAGCGTTCATTTCGAACCCTTATTTAATACCCAAATCTGAAGTGGTGTTTATTTGTTATTTCAGTTTTAACCGCCTGGATCTTCCACCGTATAAGAGCTACGAGCAGTTGGTTGAAAAGCTTACTTTTGCAATAGAAGAAACAGAAGGCTTTGCACAGGAGTGAATCTGTGGAATGAAACATTGCCTCACGGAAGTCGCCATCTTAATCCAAATCCTTTTTAACTGTATAGTCCACACATTGACTGTTGCTGCTCTTTCTTTGACATATTTTGATACTTGAAGTTTTTCACAAACACTTCTGCAGAATAAATCTAAACCAGCGTAAGCTTTCAAAATGGTTTTCTGTGAGGTGAGTGTTTATCGTGTAGCAGCAAGGGCAGGATCATGCCCGTACATAATGGCACCAGAAAACTACACCAGTTGCTACTAAAGTTTACCCAGGAGATTGTCCGGTGCCATGAAGACGTTGTAAATGCATTCGTACTGTTGTTATAAAAAGCGTAATGCATGTGTTGTGGTTCAATTTTATCCTTGGTTCAAATTTTATTTTCCTTTGTTTAAAACTCATATCATACATTATCATAGCTTAAAACAAAGAAAAATAAAATTTGAACCAAGGGTAAAAATTGAACCACAACACATACAATACGAAGACCCCAGCTGCCATACCTCAAGTACTGACCAATTCTTAAATGTGAACTGGATTTAAGAAGAATGATTTTTATTTTGGGTCGTGGTTATATTTTTTATTTACTTGTATAACAACATTGGCACTAGTTAAAATTGTCACACTCCTGTGTCAGTAAAACGAATGTAGGTAAAAAATAATCAGCAAGATGAATCTTTAAACGTAGGAAACTAGCTTATTAATTAATCAAGTTCACTTTCGAGTGTAGATTTCTAGGTGTTTTCTTCAAATCAACTATTTTGTAAAGTATGAGAATAACATAAAATGTTTGCTGTAATTATGTGTTGTAAAATGCCATGTGTGGTCATGCGTTTGTTTCACTTTGAGAACAAGTGTAGTGGCGTGAATTGAACAGATGCTAGGGTATGTATGGAGGTGTGCTGTATGGTTAACGTCGTCATTTTCTACTGTAATATAGCTCAAAGTAATGTCAAAGTGAAACAAAACATTTAATTGTAAGGCAATTGAAATACAGTAATTAAAAGTGAATTTCTCTACAGTTCTGTTTCGTTAGTTATTTCTGCAATGTTTGATTTCTTTCATCGTCCGTGCAGCAACCTCGTCCCAAGGGTCTTTTCTTTTTTTGATAGTACAGTGTCTATTAAGGGGACACCATCTGGAGAAGTATCCCTCTATGGACTGATGAAATACTGAGTTACTTTAAATGTTACTGACCAGTACCAGCAGTGCACAAAAAGTTGAGGTCAGACTGTTTAAGCCTCTGTGCAGAGACGTTCCTTTGCATGACGTGGGACCACTGTTTTTTTTTTGCCACTGTGCATTGCATACTGTCTCAAAAACGGTTTTGTTTGCGGATTTGAGCACCCATTAGCAGTAATGGGTACTCAGAACAGCGTTCCAGATGCTCAAAACATTGTCCCCGATCCCTTAAGGCGGGACGCAACCTAAATTTGAAAGAGATTTTAAGTGGTTTAAAGAATACAGACTGTTGATACCCACACGAGCACCCCAGGTTGCTAGTGGACTATTTTGGTGTCCATCTATTAATTATGAACTAAAAATTCTAATTCTAAAACTTCATTAAATCTTTCATATTTCTGATTTCTCTAAATTTTACAAATACTTTGAGAAAAACTATTTCCTCCCAAACATACCCCATAATCACCCAACAAAGATTCATGAGATGAGCATAGAGGTTTGGGATTGCTTGAACCGTGAACGAGATATCTTCATTAACGCCATGTTAAGGTCGCGGGGGACAGGTTCCGCTCATCAGAATGTAATTATGAAAAGAGTATGCACGAAGTGCGACAGCTCATAACCAAAATGCGCGAAATATTCAAACAGCACGTGCAAAGAGCTGTCTGGTAGTCTAAAATACACCATCTTGCAACGCATTGTTCTTCCTGGATAATGAAGTGTTAACAAGAACCCGTGGATTAAAACAAGAGGCTCCTAGCAGCCTATACTCATGCGCATGCGTAAGTTAGTTTCATGATATATTTTAAACATGATAAGATGTCCGACATAGTCATCGTTCCTGCAAACCACGTTTACTATTGATTGTTATGGAAATGAAGGCTACCACAATGAAGGGAATGATTCTTCTAACTCATATATACCAAACATGAACATTGCTAATGTAAGTAGGGTTGTAGGAGACGCTGTCGTGACACTTGAGTAACGCTCTTTTACCGGAAGTGAGAGTAGCCGGAAGTCACTAAACAGGAAGTGTAGTGGCAAAGCTATAAACCGGAAGTGTACAATTTAAAATATGCGTGCATAAATTTGCATGCAAAATCGTGACAAAAAATGAAAATAATAATAATAAAAATAATAACAAGAAAAACGGAGCCGAAACCTTACCTCATGCCGCTACGCGCATGAGTAATTAGCAAAATTACCATAAATATATTTTTGCATTTGTGTTTGCTCGGGAAGCCTTCGGAAGCGTAGAAACAAGCAATTTTGTGTCCAAGAATTCAGCGCGGTTATAGCATTTCATGAGATGACACGGCAGGGAGATAAACTAGGTGTATTGTAGATTGCCATATCTGACGCAAAATTTTTAAATAGTCTTTCAAAAGAAAGGCTTCAAATTCTAACATGGACAATTTTACTCCTTTAAAGTGTATATGACAGATTTTTTTATTTGCTTGATGGCATCTACATGGCGTTTTGATAAGAAAATCTAAAAGAGTTTTTTCGATATCGATTTTCTTTTCCGTGTTTCAGCCGTCTAAAAACGTGAAATTTCACTTCCGGTGGGTTTCAAAACCGCGCAAGAAGAAAGACTGGAAATAGTCCGCTGTGACGTCAATACAAAAATGTCGGTGTCGCGGTTTCTCGGTTCCTCACATGTTTTGGTGCGCCCTGAGGAAGAAACATGGTTCTATTGAGGTGTGTTGTCTATGGTTGTAGTAACACGCAAGTAGATATAAAAGGGGGTTTCTAGGACAAGTCCATTTTCATCCAAAAATCACATCCCCCACCCATCCCAATTTCCCAAGGTTCAATTTTTGTCTGCTAGAAAACAAGCACTATTTCGAAAAAAACTGCAGAAATCAAGCGCTAGACAAACAAAAGTCTCGAACCAATCTCTCAACTCTGTTAAATATCAGCGTAATTTTCTGTTGGCTTTTAGCAGTAACAAAATGACATCTTTTTTTCTCCCTAGATTTCAGCGCTATATTTTCCTGTTGACGTTTCTGCAGTAAATCTTTATGCCCCAAAGCAAGCGTGCTCACTTTGTCTGATCTGATGTTAGACAGATTTCCGAGAAACTAATTGAATTGTAAATTACTTTCTCGGAAACTGGCTACACGTAAGCGAGAATTATTGTTATGTAAATATAGAATTACAGTGAAAAAAACATCTATGAACCAAAATACAGAATTACGCGTAATTCGGGGAAAAACGTCTATGAACCAAAATACTGAATTACGCGTAATTCGGTGAAAATGGACAATGAGAATTATGTGTAAGCCAATGAAAATAGAGAAAGCGAATTACGCGTAATTCTAATTTATTTAATTTATCTATGAACCAAAATACCGAATTACGCGTAATTCGGGGCAAAGACGTCTATGAACCAAAATTCGCAGTGAAAATATCTATCACGTTTGATAGATATTTTAGGAAAGCTTTTGAACATCACTCAACGGAATCCAAGCATTGAATTTATCAGAATAGCCGCTCCATTTCACCAATGCTTTCCTTTTCTTATAATCACGGCGAATAACCTTTTCAATGCGGAAAATATCTTGAGAAGTGCGTTGTAGTTCAGCCTCATAAAAGGAACCTGGTATTTTTCACCCCTTACATGGACTAGTTTATACGTGACAGGATTTGTGTTTAATATGTCATCCACAACAAAAATTTCTTCAGTCCAATTAGGAGTAAAATCTTTATCGAAAACGTTTCGTTTACACTTTGATATTCGAACCGTTTCATCTACCCGAAATTTCGGCGGGACGTGTTTAGAATAAATTAAGTCGCCGAAAAGATTAGCGAAAACCTTTCTTTCATTTTTATGTTGACTGGCCTGTGCGGGAGTCATTTTAACGCTAGAATGACAGGTTTGATTATATTCGTCAACCAACTTGCCCAGTTTGTCAAAATAAACTGTGTTATTATTAACAGAAAACATCTTCCAGAGTTTCTGTTTCATCGTCTTGTTCCACCGTTCGACAACAGAACTCTTCTCCTTGTTTTCTGTTGAATATAATTTCATGCCATGTTTATTCAGGAGGCCTTTTACATGTGCATTATAAAACTCTGATCCTCGATCGACCCATATCATTTCAGGTCTTCGCTTCATGCCAAATATTGCTTTAAAAGCTTTAGCAACTGACTGCCTTTCTTGTCTTTCAATGGTGCCATTAAGCCATATTTTGAGAAAACATCGATGACCATCAAAAGATATTTTATTCCTTTATTCCATTTGCTAAATTTTCCCATCTCGACCAAATCTGCTGCCCAAATCTTATCTATTCCATATGCAATGACTCTTCTCTTTTGAAATTTGCGTGTGATTGGCTTGTGCAATTCCGCAGCGAGGTTTTGAGCCCAACCATTACTCAAAACCTTTTTCCGTTTTTTTGTCAATCCAAGACCAAGTTTTTGTTTAGTATTTATTGTATTTCTAGCCAAAGCATACCCCCATTGCCGATCTTTCCATGAGATTGCGTCCAAGGCAGCAACCATTTTTTTTGTCTGCTTCGTGTTTAAATTTTAGCAGATTTAATCTATTTTTACAGACTGAATAATCAACGTCATGTTGCATAGCAACTGCATCTTTTTTTCCTGTTGGTTGCTTATAAATTTCTAAAATCTCTTCTGTGTTCGGATCATATCTCAGCTGTTGATCAAGCGGCTTGAAAGGTCCTGTATAATTATGCCTTGGAAGGGTGAAACCTTTTTGGGGTTTCGGAAGTAGTCCAATTAATTTATGAATATCCATGCTACCGCCATCGAGATCTTTTCTGTCCGTTTTGTATTTTCTGTCAGGTCTGATTTTTGTGCTCAGTTGGTTCATCATATCGGCAGTTGTCTTTTCAAAACATGGTTTTGCTTTGTCTAAAGCATAATCCAAAGCTTTTTTCTGAGCGTTTTTATTTCTCAACAGTTCACTCGCTCCATAACGACCCATTTCAACTGCTTTCTTACCTAACCAAGGCAATGCATGCATGGTCAGGCCTTCCATAGCCATTTCACCAAAGCCCGCCCCCGAGACGGGCTGATTCAGTTTCCCTGTTTAAAGAATCTTGTGTTTTTAATTCCACAAGAAGCGCAATGGCAGAAAATCATCAATCTTCCATTTTTGCTGTTTGATAACCAGATGACTCCACGCATCCAGTTTTTCTTTTTTCTTTGACACAATGAGATTGCATTTTTATATGGAATCATATAAAAAATAAATCTTTCATTATACATCGTATCAGTTAAACTGAATGGTTTCAATATATAGTAAAAATCTTTTTTGAAAGGCCATTGATGAAAAAAAATAATAGCCGCAAAGGACACTTTTAATGTTTTGGTACTGACTTGTGTTGTAAATTATTTGTTTTCCACCACTTTTAAATTCTTTGGGATAACCCATTCCAAAACTATCAAAATACCACAACAACTTATTATCATGCGATGGAACACAACAAACCCAATGAGTTCCAACACTTTCATATGAATCAAGATTTATTACACATGGACTATGTTTTCTAGGCATATGTTGATCTCTTGAATATGTCTTTGGAATTGGGAATTTTTAAATATTTTATCCAGTTCATTAAATCAACATTACTCAGTGGTATGTTTATGAATTTTGGCTTTATAATATTGCCCCGAGAATTGGAATGTTGTTGAATGGGCTGTTCTCCCCTAATAGAAGTCCTTTTCCATTCTTTTTTATTTCCCATACCCCGTTTTCCCCATTGACCTATTAATGGTGGTGGAGGCTCATACATTCCTATTCTTGGTGCACCTCGGCCTTTTGGTCGACCGACTCTTGGCGCACCCTTTCCTTTTGGTCGGCCAGCTCTTGGCGCTCCTTTTCCAGTCATTTTTAACCCGTGAATATACGCGCATGCGTAATGAACGGGTTATCGGTAACGGCGACAGGTATGCAAATGTATGGGCGGCCATCACCGCCAAAAATACAAGAAGTGCAAACGATATAGAATAAACAGAAATGGTTTAATTGTCCCTTGTAAATTGGTTTAGACAATAACGAAATGATGCAGATAGCATGCAGTTGGACAAGTTGTCTTTGATGGAATGATGCAGACAAACAATAAGTGGTTTAGACAGTTGCAAAACTATCCAGTCACCGATGTTAAAATGGTACAACAAAGACACAAATGAGCTAGTCTAAACGCGAATGGTCCAGCTTCCGTTTGTAATACAGCACAGACAAAACATAATTGGACAAAGTAAATCAAAAGTGGTGAAGTAATCAATGTCAAATCAACAAAGTTAATGCTCGAATGGTTCAGCGTAATGTGAAATGGTTCAGTGCAATTGCGAATAGTCTAGCTTTCGATGAAATGGTTTAATGACTTAAGTGCAAACGATATAGAATAAACAGAAATGGTTCGATTGTCTTTTGTAAGTTGGTTTAGACAATTAAGAAACGATGCAGATAGAGTGCAGTAGGACAAGTTGTCTTTGATGGAATGATGAAGCCAAACAATAAATGGTTTAGACAGTTGCAAAACTGCCCAGTCACCGATGTTAAAACGGTACAACAAAGACACAACTGATCTAGACTGAATGTGAATAATTCAGCTTCCGTTTGTAATGCAACACAAGCTAAATAGAATCGGTCAAAGTAAATGAAAAGTGGTGAAGTAGTCAATGTTAAATTGGCAAAGTCAATTCTCAAACGGTTTAGCGTAATCTGAAATGATTTAGTGCAACGCCAAACAGTATAGCTTTCTGTGAAATGGTCTGTGACTTACCGTCAAACGGTTTAGCGTGACACAAAATGGTTTAGCGTGTCGCGAAATGGTCTAGTGTTACATCAAATGATTAGCGCCGGAACCGCCAAAAATACAAACATGAAATGGAACAGCTTGTTGTTAAATGGTCTAGTCGATGTGGGGCATGACGTCATTTTTGGCGCGAAAAAAGCTCACGTACTCTGTGCTGCCTGTGTCATTCGTACAAGACCGTACAAGCTCTCGTCGCTTTCTTTAAGAAAAATAATCAGGTAAGGCCCGGTTCAAACGTCGAACTTCACATGTGCCGAACCTAATGCAAATGAGAAAAATTTATTGTTCTTGATCATTTGCATTAGGTTTGGCACATGTGAAGTTTGACGTTTGAACCGGGCCTAAGTTCGCTTTGACTTGTTTTTATTCGCCGTTGGCAACTACTTTATGTGTAGATTCGGCGTTGTAGAACTTTTTTATTTCCTGTGAATTCTACAACATGTTTTGTAATATCTGGTTTATTGACAGTCTCGCTGTCTGGAATCTGTTTCTTTATTCTGTGGAACTGCACTCCACATTCCATGTTTGTATAGATTTTTTATACCATGTGGCTAGGCGCCGAATTTCCATATTTTTCCTGTAAGGCAACTGGAAGCGAAAATGTAATCTTTTGATTTTTTTTACATTCATGCATCGCATGTGTGCAAGCCAGGGTCAAGTCTGCATTTATTATATAAAGCATCGGATGGGGCCGGGGGAGGGAAGCGTATTTTTTAATCAACATATTTGTTTCATATCCTCCCAGTTGGGACCATTATGTTTTCACCTTCCCCTCTTGCCTCAAAGAAAAACCCATAGCTAACCTTGGCACATTATTAAGTTAGAAACCATTGCTGATGCTTTAATATTTTATTCAAGATTAAAGAAAAAAATAGCACACCCCCCCCCCCCCCCCCCCCCCTCTTACTGTAAGGAAAAATGTTGACATCCCCCATTATTCATCAAAAAACATTTAGACACCCCTCACGGTCTTGTACGAATGACACAGGCAGCACAGAGTACGTGAGCTTTTTTCGCGCCAAAAATGACGTCATGCCCCACATCGACTAGACCATTTAACAACAAGCTGTTCCATTTCATGTTTGTATTTTTGGCGGTTCCGGCGCTAATCATTTGATGTAACACTAGACCATTTCGCGACACGCTAAACCATTTTGTGTCACGCTAAACCGTTTGACGGTAAGTCACAGACCATTTCACAGAAAGCTATACTGTTTGGCGTTGCACTAAATCATTTCAGATTACGCTAAACCGTTTGAGAATTGACTTTGCCAATTTAACATTGACTACTTCACCACTTTTCATTTACTTTGACCGATTCTATTTAGCTTGTGTTGCATTACAAACGGAAGCTGAATTATTCACATTCAGTCTAGATCAGTTGTGTCTTTGTTGTACCGTTTTAACATCGGTGACTGGGCAGTTTTGCAACTGTCTAAACCATTTATTGTTTGGCTTCATCATTCCATCAAAGACAACTTGTCCTACTGCACTCTATCTGCATCGTTTCTTAATTGTCTAAACCAACTTACAAAAGACAATCGAACCATTTCTGTTTATTCTATATCGTTTGCACTTAAGTCATTAAACCATTTCATCGAAAGCTAGACTATTCGCAATTGCACTGAACCATTTCACATTACGCTGAACCATTCGAGCATTAACTTTGTTGATTTGACATTGATTACTTCACCACTTTTGATTTACTTTGTCCAATTATGTTTTGTCTGTGCTGTATTACAAACGGAAGCTGGACCATTCGCGTTTAGACTAGCTCATTTGTGTCTTTGTTGTACCATTTTAACATCGGTGACTGGATAGTTTTGCAACTGTCTAAACCACTTATTGTTTGTCTGCATCATTCCATCAAAGACAACTTGTCCAACTGCATGCTATCTGCATCATTTCGTAATTGTCTAAACCAATTTACAAAGGACAATTAAACCATTTCTGTTTATTCTATATCGTTTGCACTTCTTGTATTTTTGGCGGTGATGGCCGCCCATACACAAATGAGTCACTCACTCGCTCACTCCTTCCATCAGCTGTAAACTTAGTGACGTAATGCTTTGTTACGAATGCGTTTTGTAACAAGAACAGCGTGAATCCAGCGATAACAATAACTAAATTGGTGTAAACGAATATAAACAACAATAAGCTTAAAGATGTTGCGCATTTGGAGTCTTTAATGCAACGTTAAAATCGATCTAAACGGAATTTTCAACTGAGACACGCACTTTGATGGTTATCTACCTTCAAGTAATAAAATGTATCCCATTTCTAGTCAGTGCTCACGGTGGTCGAGTGGTGTAAAGCGCGGAATTACAGCCGAATGGCCAAGGTTCGAATCTCGCTCGAGCCGTTTTTTTTTTTCTTTTTTTTTTCTTTCTTCTTCGGACTGAACATTATGAAAGTGATGTACTGTATTTTTACTTTTTGCGTTTGTCAAAAATCCTTACGTTTAATTAAAAAAAAATTGAACCGTGACAGAGTGAAAACATAAGCTTACCGCAATATTGCGTTACGCATTATAGCATTTCAAATTCACGGGTTGGCTCTAATTATAAGGAGCCTTTGATTTTGATAGCTTCAATAGCAAGAAGAACATAATAGAGGAATGCCAATACTACCTAGCAGAGTACCCAGCAATCCTCCAGATTGGGTTGGCGTTGGTTTAACAACAAGTTGTGATATATTCTCACCGGGGCTACCAACTAACAATGCCTCAGGATGTAATATAAGATATGGGATAGGCCAGCCCGAGGCGGTAGTGAATAGGTAGCTCCCTGGAGCGTGCGCTATCATCGCTGCGGGGAGGAGGGAGGGGCGTACTTAACTAATCCTCCCCGAGCGCCATGAAAGGACTTTTGAGGTTATGAAGGACTGATCGCACCAGAATAAGATTATATAGCCAACAACATACCGGAGGTTGCGCAACCCATTCCCACGCTACTATTCTTGGGGTTTAAAGTTACGTAATATGTTGAACTTCGCCATTGTTTGAAGGAATCCCCGGTGAGAATAGTGATATATTCTCACCGGGGCTACCAACTAACAATGCCTCAGGATGTAATATAAGATATGGGATAGGCCAGCCCTTCGGCTAAAGCTCCCTGGCAACTCACCCGAAGCAGAGTGTGCTAGGAAAAACCAGAGTGGAAGCACCAAAATGTAGATTTTTCTCCCAAAACTCAGAAATACGGTAAGCATGAAGCAGAAGATAATGAAGATAATGTGTCCTCCTCCCATAACTCAGAAAATCCTCCCTCCTTGTAGGTAGACTTGCCGCAAACTAAAACCGGCAAAACGGACTTGGAGAAGGTCAGCTAACTAACCTTGTGGTAGCACTGAATTAATGGAAGGGAGCCTTATAATAAGAAAACAGGACAGAAAAATAGTAACCGCGCTGTAAGCCACATTTGAGTACTAACGGCTACCACCGCTACAAGGGCACAGGAAGTAAAGAGAACTGTAACTGTAACTGTAACTGTAAGGCAACCGCCCTAGTTAGGATAACGTTGTAGAATCTTTTTCCAACCCCTGGACGTCGCAAGTCTGACTGTGAATGTCTGACTACCTCAAAAAACAAAAGAAACAACAAAAAGGTTTTGATTTCCAAAAAGTACCGTGTTAGCCAAGACCGTAACCAATAACATGGAAACTTGATGTAATGGGGCACCGGGGCCGCCGCGCTTTGGGGTAACCCTACATAATACCAGCAAGCAGACAAAACATAGGCGCACAGCCTAATTCCGAGCATTGAGGAAAAAACATAAAAAGAAACACCGCTAAGAGATGGGTATAACCCCAAAGCGAAGCAACCCCGAAATACCCCGTCCAGGGACAGAGCAATGAAGGATATTAGACAATCCCTTCGAGGAAGCTTCGCAAAAAAGGTCACCCACGAAAAAAGACAGAATACAAACTATAGACGGACACTAAAATTGAAGTCCACTAAGGTAGGTCTGGAAGAGCTCCCCAGGCAAACGCATTGCTGGCGGGAAATTACATATAGCAGCGCAAAACACAACTCCAATTAACAGCTAAAACAAAGCAGCCGAGAAAAATTACGAAAGGCCGCGCAAATAAAAAATACCTTGCCAAATTATGTAGTGAAAGGGTCCATTCACAACGCAAACATATGTCCTAGCGACAAATTCCATGACCAGCGCAAACAAATCCGTTAGTGAAAATATCCCTTTAACAGCGTAAACACACTAGTTCGCGAGAGCTCCATAGACCCGCGAGACAAATTTGCTAATGAAAAAATCCGTTAAACAGCGCAAACATAGCTCGTGGACAATCTTATTAGCAAGGAAAGCATATATGTTCGTGGAAATTCGCTTGACCAGCGCAAATAAATTTTTCTAGTGAAAAAGTCCGTAAAACGGCGCAGAAACGTATTCGCCAAGGGAAAACTTGATACAACCACGTAAACACATTCGTTTGTGAGAAGAGGTCCATTTACCAGCGCAAACAATGTTGCCAGAGAAAAAAGTCCACATAACAGCGTAAACAAGAGAAACACATACGCTCGAGAACTCCATACGACAGCGGAAACACATACGCTTGTAAAAATTTCCGTTAAAAGCTGTTAAACAGTGCGAACACATTCGCTCATGAAAAGTACAATATCACAGCGCGAGCGTATTCGCTAGTGCAAATTCCGTTAACCATCGTAAGCATATTAGCTCATGAAAGACCATCTAACAGCGCAAACATATTCGCTCGTGAAAACTCCATTAAACAGTGTAAACGGACTCGCCAGCCCGTGAAAAATTCCATCTAACAACGCAAACACATTCGCTCGTGAAAGTGCCATACATACATACATATAACATATAACAGCGCAAGCATATTCGCTCCGGAAGGTTCGGTATAACAGCGTAAACATATTCGCTCGTGAAAGTGTCATTATGCATTGTAAACATATTCGCTCGTGATAATTCCATCTAACAGCGCAAACATTCGCACGTGAAAGTTCCATATAACAGCATAAACATACTCGCTCGTGGAAGTTCCGTATACCAGCGTAAACATATTCGCTCGTGAAAATTCCATTAAACTGTGCAAACATATTCGCTCGAAAAAATTTTATGATGAAAAGTACCATATAACAGCGAAAAACATATTCGCTCGTGAAAGTTTTATATAACAGCGTAAACATATTCGCTCGTGAAAATTCCATCCAACAGCGAAACATATTCGCTCGTGAAAGTTCCATATAACAGCGTAAACATATTCGCTCGTGGAAATCATCTAGCAGCGTAAACGTATTCACTCGTGAAAATTCCATCCAACAGCGAAACATATTCGCTCGTGAAAATTCCATCTAACAGCGTAAACATATTCGCTCGTGAAAATTCCATCTAACAGCGTAAACATATTCGCTCGTGAAAATTATTTAGCAGCGTAAACGTATTCGCTCGTGAAAATTCCATCCAACAGCGAAACATATTCGCTCGTGAAAGTTCCATATAACAGCGTAAACTTATTCGCTCGTGGAAATTATCTAGCAGCGTAAACGTATTCGCTCGTGAAAATTCCATCCAACAGCGAAACATATTCGCTCGTAAAAATTCCATCTAACAGCGTAAACATATTCGCTCGTGAAAATTCCATCTAACAGCGTAAACATATTCGCTCGTGAAAATTATTTAGCAGTGTAAACGTATTCGTTCGTGAAAATTCCATCCAACAGCGAAACATATTCGCTCGTGAAAGTTCCATATAACAGCGTAAACATATTCGCTCGTGGAAATCATCTAGCAGCGTAAACGTATTCGCTCGTGAAAATTCCATCCAACAGCGAAACATATTCGCTCGTGAAAATTCCATCTAACAGCGTAAACATATTCGCTCGTGAAAATTCCATCTAACAGCGTAAACATATTCGCTCGTGAAAATTATTTAGCAGCGTAAACGTATTCGCTCGTGAAAATTCCATCCAACAGCGAAACATATTCGCTCGTGAAAGTTCCATATAACAGCGTAAACTTATTCGCTCGTGGAAATTATCTAGCAGCGTAAACGTATTCGCTCGTGAAAATTCCATCCAACAGCGAAACATATTCGCTCGTGAAAATTCCATCTAACAGCGTAAACATATTCGCTCGTGAAAATTCCATCTAGCAGCGTAAACATATTCGCTCGTGAAAATTATTTAGCAGCGTAAACGTATTCGCTCGTGAAAATTCCATCCAACAGCGAAACATATTCGCTCGTGAAAGTTCCATATAACAGCGTAAACATATTCGCTCGTGGAAATTATCTAGCAGCGTAAACGTATTCGCTCGTGAAAATTCCATCCAACAGCGAAACATATTCGCTCGTGAAAATTCCATCTAACAGCGTAAACATATTCGCTCGTGAAAATTCCATCTAACAGCGTAAACATATTCGCTCGTGAAAATTATTTAGCAGTGTAAACGTATTCGCTCGTGAAAATTCCATCCAACAGCGAAACATATTCGCTCGTGAAAGTTCCAAATAACAGAGTAAACATATTCGCTCGTGGAAATTCCGTATAACAGGGTAAACATATTCGCTAGTGGAAGTTCCGTCTAACAGCGTAAACATTTTCGCTAGTGGAAGTTCCGTCTAACAGCGTAAACATATTCGCTAGTGGAAGTTCCATTAAACAGCGGAAACATATTCGCTCGTGAAAGTTCCATATAACAGCGTAAACATATTCGCTTGCGAAAGTTCTAATAAACAACGTAAGCAAATTCGCTCGTGAAAATTCCATCCAACAACCCAAAAATAACCCGGTTAAAATAACTCGGTAAAAAAGTGAAATAACCGAGTAAATTTTATGAGCGGCCGCACTTAAGAAGGTTGAACTTAAAACGTGAGAGATAATGTTATAATTTGCTAGCGAGAGCTACACAAAACAATACGAATAATGAGCGAAAACAATACCTCTGCACGTGCATTTTTATATTGTTATTGCTAGTAAAAATTCCATAACAGCGCAAACACATTCGCTCAGTGAAACAATTTCATTACACAGCGTGAACATATGAGCTAATGAAAAAATTGTACGAAACAAGGCCAAAAGTAAGAAGCTACAGGAATGCGAGCGAATAACTCCAAGCTAGTAACAAACTTAAAGGCTTGCGAACCACAAAGGAAGTACAATTCCCGACCTAACATAGAGAAAAGCGAACGGCACACTTACCGCGAATAACTGGGACATGTGCTATGGTGAAAACAAAACAAAAACCGTGGCGCAGCGATGATACAGGACTGAGGGCTTGAACGTACTTAACTAATCCTCCCCGAGCGCCATGAAAGGACTTTTGAGGTTATGAAGGACTGATCGCACCAGAATAAAATTATATAGCCAACAACATACCGGAGGTTGCGCAACCCATTCCCACGCTACTATTCTTGGGGTTTAAAGTTACGTAATATGTTGAACTTCGCCATTGTTTGAAGGAATCCCCGGTGAGAATAGTCCCCCTGATTGAAGAGCGTTTAATATGTCTTGTTTCTGTTTATTTGTTAACAATTGTTTATTGTCAATTAGTTTTTGAATTCTATCTTGTGGGATAAGGAAACCACTTGTTTGGGTGTTTCTTGGTGTTGCGGAAGCCATTGTTAGTTGGCTTTTATGTTGTGGTGTGGGTATTGTTCAGTGTCTTTTGAATCTTTTATTTTACGTCATTTGGTGATTGAACCATCCGCAACACCAAGAAACTACCACTTGTTTGACCTTGGCCACTCACCTTTTTAACAACTTGACTTGCTCCTTCACTCGCTAAACCAGCAAGAGCTGATAATCCAAGTGTTTTAGCTAAAGTTGGTGCTAATGAACGCGCTAATGGAATAATAGCAGAGAATAAACTTCCACTAACTCTTCGAATTTGTGTTTGTGATATCTAATTTCGGTTCCATTTCCTTGTGCTGCCGCTTTATTGATTCTGTTAATTTGAGTAGCTGTTAGCATTAATTCGTCGTTGCCCCTTGTTTGATTTTTATTTAGCCTAATTGTTAAAGGACTGTTTGTTTTATATGCTCTTGCAAGTTTTTCGTTTTGTCCTTCAGATAAATTTACTTTGAATGGATATGTTGTCATTTTATGTCTTTTTTAAATTATGCAATTACCAATTCATTTCCAATTTTGTCAGTTTTCACCGTTTCTTCATAGAGAACTATCGCATGCACATTAAAGTTTGCAGCTGCATTTTGGGTCAAACTATATCTGAATTTTATTTGTTTAGGATCTCTTGTTACTTTTTCAGTTTGATAAGATAAATCGAAATAAATTAATCCATATAGCGAATTATAATTAGCTAAATTCAATTGAGTCCCACTATTATAGTCATTTTTCCGCATTGCATAAGACATTACATCATTAATTATTCTTACTTTTGACTCACTGTCATACGCTGTTTCTGGATAAAAACTCCATTTCCATACTCTAATCTACAGTTTGACAAGGCTGAGTTATTATCTGCTGCATTTAGTTTAAACGTGTCCATAAGATAAGGGTTATCTTCTCCAATTACATCATTTGGTGGGTCGGTTCTTTTCAGATAAACAAAAATGTGTTTAACATTATCAATACTACTTGCTATTTGAAAAAATCTTGATGATTGTGCTGGAGCTGATTCTGCGTACATCTCCCTTAAATATTTCCACTGTGATTCTTTCAGAAACGAACTAACAAATTTGTCATACAAAGAATCTTTTGGTGTTAATCTTGGTACCCAAAGCAAAAACCTATTAACAACAACTCTTCCAGAACCAGCAGCATCAGCCTTATGAATTAATTCACCATCATCTTGAAGCTCAATTTCAAATTGTAGTTGCATGGGTACAAGCAACTTATCTTCAAGTTCTTCAAAGAAAGAAAAACGATTTAATGGAACAATAGTATTTATGTTTTTAGCACCACCAGTGCCATCATTTGCATGTGCTTGCGATTGTATTCGCCTCGCTTCAAATCCTGCATTCGTATTAGCTGTTGTTGTATCGCTATCCAAATACCATAAACTGTTCTTAGCTACTGATCTGCCATAATCATCAGTGTTCTAACAAATTTTTAACAAAAGTAACTTTATGTAGACTATCAGTATCATACACTGTTTTACCTGCCGATTTAATGTTAATATGCTTAATTAATGAATGAGCACCGTTTATAACTGTTATTCTATCAGCTGCCGCATATCCAGCACCGTCTGCTAACTTCTGGAATTGAAATTGTACTTCAAAATGTGCATTATACCAGTCGTAAAAAGCCGATCTATCATTGACTGTGAATTTATAACCGCCTTTATTTTGATGTTGTCCATTAGCTGGAGCTCTGATTACCTCATCCAATGGAATCTAACCAATTCATTTCTTTGAAGATATTCATTTGATCTAAAAGCCATTTTATTATACATTATTTTTTTCTTTTGATTCCCTGCCCAGATATTAATCTGTTTAATATCGCATCAGTACTCTCTCCTTCCTCCTTCCTTGAAGTGGGGGCTGAAGGAGGTTTTCCCCTTCTTATATTAGCTAGTTTTTTCATGATCAAATCGCCAGATGTTTCAGATATTTTTTTTGCCTAGTCTTCCTCCAGTATGAGAAATTCCTGATTCTAGTGCTTTTTTCGCGACAGGCTTCGCGAATTTTTTAAAAACGGCTGATGCCACCGTCCTCAAAGGTTTAAAAATATTATCGACAATGACACCTGTTCCTTTGTGTTTCCAAACAAACCTTCCCAATTTGGGATTATAATAACGCGAAAATTCATAGGATTTCATTATTTTTTAATATTAATGAAAAAGCCGTATCAGCCCCATTCAGGTTGACCAATCTTCTTTATCCATCTGTGATATATATTCGAATACTGCTCACGGTATTTTTATTCACAGGATTATATGTTGCTCTCCTTGGTTCAAGCGTAAAACTATATGATGGTCTCAGAACAAATGTTGAAAAGAAATAAATGATATCAGTATCTTGGCCATCAACAAGTGAGTCATTTGTCAGATCACAATGAATGTTCAAAATATCAGTATCTTGACTCAAATTTGGAACTCTAGGGCCAACATTTATTTTATCTTTCAAGATTTTTTGGTCAAATCCCAGGAGTTCAACAAAATTACTTTGTGTTAAATCGAGTTGATAATTTTCTTTCAGTATTATTGACTCTAAAAGTTGTGTTATTGAAAACAATGTTGATGGGAAATTCATCTTATTCCCCAGTTTCTTTTTGAACATGTTGATTAATCTCTTCGTAATTCCAAACTCCAGCTGGAAACGCGATATCCTGAAATGTTTGTCCATTATCCGAGCTGTATCTGACTAACTGATTGTTGTATCCAGCATTCATATTAAACCACGTAAAACTCATATTTTTAATTTTGTTAAGTCCAACAACATATTGTTCATTATTATCCAAAACAATTGGTTGATTAAATTTTGTTGTAAAATTTTCAGGTCGGTTGTTTCCTGATTTAACAGAATATGATGATAAGACTACCTCTCTTTCCATTTTAGAAATATTTTTTATAAAGTTTCTCATGTTGAGATTTATTGGTCAATGATGATTTCAAAAGAATGTCTAAAATTGCAACGCCAGTATTTCTCATTTCAATATTTGTATTACCAGCTAAGATTTCACCCACAATGACTTCAAGTTTCTTCAGAAGTTCTTTAGGATTGTTGAAAAATGTTACATTTCCACCTCTTTTTCTGATTTCAGAGCCTTGAAATGTCTGGAGTTTGTTTTTGTAATGTTTAATGTATTCGTTCAATATTTGATTTTTATCATCTATTGTTTTATTTTTTATCTTCATTTCATTTTCAGTTATTTTACCTTTATTGAAACGTTTTTTAACACCTGCTTTGACACCTTTCAGTTGATTTCTTCTAGTAATTGCAATGCTTAAAATGCTTTTTTCAAGAAAATTTTTTTCTTTGTTGATGAAAAATTTTCAGCATTTAATATTTTTCCACTTGATCATAATTTACTACCCCCATGTCATTTAGTAATTCATTAATGTCTTTTCTTCTTCTTTTTCTTCCTCTTCCTCTTCTTCATATTCCGTTTCAATTCCATAATCAGGAACTTCCTCTTCATCATATTCAGGTGGTTCTTCCGATATATCTTCCAGTGTTTCTTCATATGGTAGCGGTTTTTTTGGAATTTGTTTAGTTGGTTGTGGAGAAAATAAATCACCTAGATCATGTCTTCAACTTCATCCTCGATATCAATACCATAATTTGGAATTTCTCCTTTCTTCAGCAGGCGTCTTTTTCTTTGTTGGGATCTCAAATTACTGATAAAAATTACATCATATAATTTTGATGTAACGGGTTTGAATCCTTTTTCAAATGATGCTTGGCTTGTTTGTTCACCTATTTTTTCTTGGTTATTGCATCATGCATGAAATTGATTTTATTTCCCAACTCAGATTTTCTTTTTGCAAGCTCATGCCACTTTAGTAAACTCATTTTATTACCATCATCACATATAAATTGAAGTGTAGAACATGATGTAGAACATAAAATGAGAATTCTAAACTATGATGTCAATGACGCCATCACGAATTATCGACAGTTATTTCTTTTCATGCCAAATCAAAATTTCAGAATGCTTATCTGCGGCTCTTCGGGTTCTGGAAAAACCAATGTTCTTCTTGATATGATTTTTCGGCTTTTGTTTTACGATAAAATTTATTTATACGCAAAAAATCTTGAACAATCAAAATATCAGCTTTTGCTGAAAACATTTCAACTCATGACTAAAGAAGCGGGTTATGGTGTCGTGGAAGCATCAAATAATGAAATTATTCCAGTTTCTGAATTATCCGACGATAATCAAAAAAATAGTCGTTTTTGATGATTTTGTGTGCGAAAAGAACCAAAAGCCATTGATTGACTATTTTATCAGTGGTCGACATAAAAATTGTAGCGTTATTTATCTTTCGCAAAGTTACGAACACCAAAAGATATCCGCCAAAAGATATCCGCTTGAATTGTTCACATTTTTCCATTTATGAATTTCCCAGCTGCAATGAAATTTCTATGTTAGGTCGAGAGAATAATATCGACAAGGCCAGTTATGAAATGGCGACCAAGGACCCGTTCTCTTTTCTTTATATTGATAAGCCGAGGAAATTCTTTTCCAAAACTTTTGATGAAAAAATCTAAAATGAGTTACTCAAATGGATTGTTGCTTGGTAATACAACCTAATCAACAAATGAAAGAGGAAAAGATGGGTTGCCGGGCGTTGGTTTTAAATTAGCATCTTCAGGTGATTATGATGTGGAAAACTAATCCATCTGATCTGAAGGATGCTATGAACTATGGAACTGCCAAAACACATTTTTTAAATTTGGATGGAAGCACGCATATGACTAAAGATTTGGATCTTGGGGAAACAAATGGATTCGTCCTGGGGCATAGAAATGAATAGAAAACTAATCACCAATATAGACACTGATGAAAACAATGATCTTTCTGCTGTCAACATGGCGACTCTGAAAAAATATCACCCTGCTGCTCCACCTCACACTCATGAAGTGACTAAAGATATTGATCTGAAAGAACTTTTCAATGTTGTCCAATCAAAACAACAGACTTATGAACATCTGGGAGCAAATGATTACAATCTTGTTTCTTATAATGATGTCAGGAATATTTTTCTCAGTCGCAAAGAAATGTTTGAAAAGGAGACTGGTTTGGATATGAAAGATCACGCCATTTTCCATGTGAAAGATCCAGAAGTTTCCGATCAAGGCACAAACAAAAGATATGTGGATGATGAAGCAGCCAAAAAGCTTTCGTTGGAAGGTGGAAAAATGACTGGAATTTTGGATATGAATTCAAAACAAATCAATAAAATTGCAGCGCCAACTCTTGAACATCAACCCACAACAAAAGCTTATGTTGATGGAGAACTTCAGACCAAGATAGGAAATGTGGTAGCCCATCAAATGAAAACAGAAGCCGAGCTTAATAAGTCTCATATCACTTCAACCTCTCACCTAAAGGATGAATTCCGGTATCTGATGGAAGACGTCGATGAATACAGGCCTGAACATGATATCACTGTAACTGGAATCAGCGATTTTTTGTCCAAGTTCACCGCATTTATTCAATAAAAACAAGAATTTGGTTTTATCGACTAAGTCGATAAGGTAAATTAGCCACCGTAAAAAGATTCGAGAAAGCTGACGTTTCGAGCGCTAGCCCTTCGTCGGAGCGAAGCAAGGGATTGTGGGTAGTGTGTGGTTTTATATAGTAGGAGGAGCTCCGCCATTGGTGGAAATTTTGTGACGTGAAAAACAAATGTAAATTAGTTGAATGAAAAGCGTTCGTTAATTCCGTGGGGTTTGAGAGTGCCGATTCGAAAGATGATTTTTTGTTCTAAGTTTTTACGGCTTTCTGTGTTGCCCTGGTGTAGGGAAACGCCACAGATTGTCATGTGTTGCTTAGAATGGTTAGCAAGATTGAAATGACGCGCGACTGGTTTGGATGCGTCTTTGTCATTTTTTTCTACTGCATAACATGTACTTTTTGCAAAAAGATATACATTGGCGAAACAGGGAGGAGACTGGGCGACCGTTTTCGAGAACATCTCCGAGACGTTGAAAAAAATGACAAAGACGCATCCAAACCAGTCGCGCGTCATTTCAATCTTGCTAACCATTCTAAGCAACACATGACAATCTGTGGCGTTTCCCTACACCAGAGCAACACAGAAAGCCGTAAAAACTTAGAACAAAAAATCATCTTTCGAATCGGCACTCTCAAACCCCACGGAATTAACGAACGCTTTTCATTCAACTAATTTACATTTGTTTTTCACGTCACAAAATTTCCACCAATGGCGGAGCTCCTCCTACTATATAAAACCACACACTACCCACAATCCCTTGATTCGCTCCGACGAAGGGCTAGCGCTCGAAACGTCAGCTTTCTCGAATCTTTTTACGGTGGCTAATTTACCTTATCGACTCAGTCGATAAAACCAAATTCTTGTGCTTCACCCCCACCGACGCACCACCACAGTTTCTCTAGAAACTAACCCCATCCATTTATTCAATAAAAAGCTTATTATTTGACAATATCCAAAGACGTCAACAATTTATACTCTGAGAGACTTGGTTTCAATATGCGCCAACTTCCAGAAGGTTAGTATACTATTTGCATTGAATTCTTTTCAGTCACAATGCAGTGTGAGTGTTGATGTAGTGAGCACAAGCCTGAATATCAATCAACAATCAACGAAACAATTTTCGGATTATACAAGATCAATTATTCACATGCATAAATGGGAGACTACGCCACCTGAATTCATATAACTGGATTTAAAATGCCAAGGAACCCCTGAAACACGCAATCAAGGATATGCCCACCCAGCTCGTGATTTATGGAGTCAAAGGTTTTCAACCAGATGTTGCTAGCAGTGTGTATGATTCTCCTTTCGTTTTTGAAAGTGGGAAGATGGCCATGGAGACTGATTTGGATTTGAATGGAAGTAAATTGATTGGGGAAAGAATTGTTAAAACTGGTGTTTATCGGTTTTCAGACAATGCATTTAATTTTTTGTTTATCGGAGCAATGTCAAAATTTCTTTTCTTCCCAGTAAAAACAAGATTGGTTGAAGCTGGAATCTTTTATCAAGATTTGAACAGAACACCAAGATTGGATCTTTCTCTTGAAATGACAGTGGACGGATCGAAGCAAGTGACAACTTGGAACGGAAGATCTGGAAAAAGTTTCAAATATCAACTTGGAAGTGGGGTTGAAATTCCAGAAATGACTTCTTTCAATCTTTTTCCTCAAACAGGGCTGAAAATTGATAAAGATGCAAGAGTTTTTCTTTTTCTTGTATTTGAAATCATTTGAAAATTGTTCTTTTGAAAAAAATGAAGGAAGATATCCTCGATTTCAACCACATTGATCCATCACTCGATGAAGAAACAGTTGACTCTATGGTTTTTATCACAAGCGTTGCTGGTGCTGCAAGAAAGCGTTCAAGCATTTAAAAAAAATCTTCTGATGACTCTTGGCTCGATATTTTTTGTTATCACTGGCACTATTGCTGGAGGCGTGACACTCAATCCTGTTATTTTAGGTGTTGTGAATGGCGCTGGATTTTGTTTGAAGACTTTCCAGGAGCTGAAGAATTATAAAAAGAAAATTGAAATGTGCCAATTTGCCTTCACAACATACGAGAAAGTTTTGACTGATCTGAGAGCTTGCTTGAGAGAAGAGGAATTTGATGCTCAAGCATTCGGGAATGAAATGAAAATAATTGATGGCATCGTGATTGATTTGTGCCTGAATTTCGAAAAGTTTGAAAAAGATTATGAAAAGACTATAAAATGAGTGATTCAGAAAGCTGGTACGATTCTCAGGATGAAAATTTGACAGAAGAATTGGATTCAGATTGGGAGCCAGAAGATGACGTTGAAGCAGATCCAGATTGGACACCCAGTTCTTGGGATGACTCTTCCAACTTCGGACGAAGATTGAATTATTAAAGGTTTTCCTTTAATAATTTTTTTCAGTTTTCTGCTTCTGCATCTGCATCTTCATATTCATCGAAATAGCTGCGTGGATGGAGAACTTCTTTTCCAACAAGGGAAATGGTCTCGATGTTGCTGAGAAAGACTTGCCTGAGTTTCAAGATGAGAGTTCCATTGAATGGAACCCCGATGATTGAATGGGGTCGGATTTCTTTTTAGACGTTTCACCAACTTTTTGGTTGAAGATGCAATTTATTTTCCCATTTTGCAGATTTATTTATTTATATATTATAATCCGCAAAGCTGTTGGCATGAAAGCGGATATCAGAAAAAGGTTTGAATAAACTTTTGGAAATTTACTTTGATCCTGCTTGAGCACAACCAGTGATTCTGGATGAAATTTGAGTTTCGCATTCAATTTCCAGATTGCTGGTTTTGCTTCCGCTGCCAGTTTTCTGATTCTTTGTTCAATTTGCTCAAACATGTGTTGTGTTTCTTCATCGTCAACTGTGAAATCAAGAGAAAAGTTGCTTTCTTTTCCTTCATTTTTGTGTTCCCAAATTTTCATTTTCCCCTCAACCGTGATATCGGCTGATTTCCCGTCATATTCCATTGGGAGCACAAGGAAGGAAAACCTTCTTGATTTTTTGGTTTCTGGTTCTGCGAGTGTGATTTTTTGGACATGATATTCTTCTTTGGTTATCATTTTAAAGAGTGACACAAAAAAACTTTTTTCTGAAAAATGGAAAAACCAGCCCAACGACAACTGACAGAAAAAGAAAAAGTTATTCTAAAACAGATCAAAGAAATAGTCTTGAAAACAATCAGGGGTATGATAAGCAAATAACGTTTCACCTCCACAATTTCATTTCTGCGTTATATCCTTTTTGCCATTCACGAAATTCTTCTTGAGAAATCTTATTGAGTTCTGGATAAAATATTTCGTATTTTTCCCCGTGAATTCGGAATCTTCCATCCGCTCTTGGAATTTCTGTGATGGGTATATCGAAAACTGATTCAATTGTGTTTCGCGAAAAGAACCAGTGTTCTTCCTCACTTTGAACTGCTCTGACGCAGATCATTCGTTTTTTATTTTCTTCGTCCAATTTTCGTCCGATAAACAACTGCTTTCTGTATTTTTTCTTTTAATGAGGGATAGATTGTTTCGAAGCGTATAATAAATTGCCTGGGGGTTATTATAAAAAAAAATTGCTGATTCTTTTATTGATTTGAATTTTTCTCCATTGATGGTGATTTCTGCTTCTTTTTGATCAGTGAGATTTTCAACGAGGAACACTATTTTGTCTTTCGATTGATGGTTTGTTGTCTCTGATTGCATATTTGAGAGTTGCAAGATGGATTCCACATTCTTTTGCTGCTTTTGAAAGATTGTTAAATACCTGAACTTTCATATCAACCGACGAAATTCTGATTCTTTTTTTCTTCATTTTATATACTTTTTTTATTTTTTTGTGTTTTCTCATAAAATGGAGAAAATAAAAGTTGCGGATTTGAAAAAACTCGCAAAAGAAAAAGGTTTGCGAGGATATTCAAGATTGCGAAAATCGGCACTGATTGAATTGATTTCAAAAGCAGCAACTGATGGAGGAAAAGGAGCGACGCGACCTCGACTGAAAGGAGAGAGAAAGAAAAAGAAATCGCGAGGAAAACACACGATCAACGTAAAAAGAAATTCTTGATCTTTCAAATAAGCCACCAAAAGCAAAAAAAGAAAAGAAAATGGTTGAACCTTATCAGCTGAAACCCAAACTAACCCGCAGGCAAAAAATAGAAAAAAAAAAACTTTGAAATGCCCTCTCCAGTTGAATTGGTGAATAAAAGAGCTAAAGATAAACAGATCAAAAGAATCAAGAAAAAACTCCAACAGGTGAATAAAAAGTTGAAAAATAACAAAAAAAAAAAACAGAAAAACAACTTGGTTTCAAAACGAAATTCACTCAATAAGGCTCTTGACAAGTTGAGAGGTGAAACTGTGAAAGATTTCAACGTCAGAGAATCATATTCTGTCCTGAAAAAATTCACGACAGTTCACAATTAAAGGAAAAGCTGGAATGGACCCGAGGACATTCTTCAACGCTGTCAAACCATTGATTCTGAATATCGTGAAAGAAAACAAACAAACAAAGGTTAAGTTGATTCTTTATGCAGAATGAAAAGAATCGACTTGAAAACTAGAGAAATCATTGAAACAGATGCTGATTTTCATTCAGACATTGAAACAAACCTGGAATCGACAGATGGAAAAGAGCTTTTTCATCGGATGATTGAAACAGCACTTGAGTCAATGGCAACCTTCCAAATGAGAGGATCGAATTGGCGGATTGAAAGAATCAATCATCTTGAAATTCATTTGGTTGATTATGTGCCACTTCGTGGGAGCTCTTTCTTTCCACTTCCAGCAAAGCTTGCCAGAAAGAAAGCAATCATCAACATGAAAAACGAAGATGACCATTGCTTCAAATGGAGTGTGGCAAGAGCTTTGAACCCAGTGGAACACCATGCAGAACGAGTCGCAGAAATTTTGAGAGAACAAGTAAATGCCTTGAATTGGTCTGGAAGTGAATTTCCTTTGACTTTGAAACAAGTTAATCGTTTTGAGCAGCAGAACCCAGATATTGCAGTGAGTGTTTTGGGGTTCGAAAACGAAGTTTTTCCTTTGAGAATATCAAAACACAAAAGAAAACACTGTGTTATTCTTCTTGTGATTGAAAAGAATGGAAACAAACACTTTTGCGTTGTGAAAAACTTGAGTCGACTTTTGTCAAGTCAAGTCACAGATCATCATGAGCCCAAAGAATTCTGTTTGAGATGTTTGAATCACTTCTCAAACAAAAAACAGCTGACAATTCATGAAGAATAGTGCCAAAGCAATGAAGCAATCAAGATTGAAATGCCAAACGAAGGAAGCATTCTGGCATTCAAGCACCACAACAGATCAATCAGAGTTCCATTTGTGGTTTATGCCGACTTTGGGGCATTCAATGAACCATTGAGCGGATTCGAGCCAGCTGGTGGAAGCTTCACAAATCCATATCAAAAGCACCGACCATGTGGATTTTGCATCCAATTGTGTGTTTCGATGAAAAACTTCGGAAGCAAGAACCAGTTCTTTTCCGAGCAAAGAATGAGGAAGAAGATGTTGGACAAATATTTGTGAAAAAACTCACAATCCATCAGGAAAATTCACAAAGAATTCAACTTTTCGAAGAAGATGATATTTGAAGAAAAAGACAAAGAAGAATTTGAAAAAGCAACAGTCTGTTGGATTTGCAAGGGCTCATTTGGAACAGAAAAGGAAGACAGAAAAAATACAAGGTCTGAGATCATTGTCATTTCACAGGAGTTTTTCGTGGCGCTGCTCATCGCAGTTGCAACCTTCAATTCAAGAAACCAAAATTCACTCCTGTGATCTTTCACAATCTTTCTGGATATGACGCGCATTTGTTTGTGTAGAATCTTGGGAAAACTTCTGGGGAGATCTCTTGCCTCCCAAACAATGAAGAGAAATATATTTCATTCTCAAAGAATATCAAGTCTGGCAAATACACAAACAAAGAAAGAAAAGAAGTTTTCATCGCGCATGAGCTGAAATTCATTGATTCCTTCACGTTCGTGGCTTCTTCTCTTTACGCTTTGACAAAGAATCTGGTGAAATCTGGAATGGACAAAATGAGGCAAACAAAGAAAGTTTTTGGTGAAAAAACTGAACTGCTGTCAAGAAAGGGAGTTTATCCCTATGATTGGGTTTCCTCGTTTGAGAAATTTGAAGAAACAAAACTTCCTCCGAAAGAAGCTTTTTTCCAGATTCTGAATGGTTGTGAAATCTCTGATGCTGACTATAAACATGCCCAAAATGTTTGGAAGGAAATGAATGTGAAAACGTTTGGAGAATATCATGATCTCTATTTGAAAACTGATGTTTTGCTACTTGAAAATGTGTTTGAAGAATTCAGAAATGTCTGCATGGAAAACTATGAATTGGACCCAGCGTGGTATTACACGTCTCCTGGACGGGGCAAAGGGAAAAAATGATTTTGAAAAAGACTTTTTCAAATTGATGAACAACGCAGTATTTGGGAAAACAATGGAGAACATCAGAAAACGCGTAAATATTCAGCTGGTCAATAACAGAAAACAAGCTGAGAAACTTGCTGCTAAACCCACCTTCCAACATTTGACCATATTTGATGAAAACATAATTGCAATCCACATGAAACGGAAAAAGTTGTTTTTCAATAAACCAATCCCTTGTGGAATGGCAATCCTAGATATTTCAGACTCTCATGTATGATTTCCATTATGGCTGGGTGAAACCCAAATATGGAGAAAAAGCAAAGCTGCTGTTCACTGTCACAGCTTCTCTTTGCTATGAAATTAAAACTGAAGATGTTTTCAAAGATATTGCCCCAGATGTTGAAAAGATGTTTGACACGTCAAATTATCCAGATGGGCATCCTTCAGGCATTCCGACTGGAAGAAACAAAAAAGTGGGTGGAATGATGAAGGATGAAGCTGGAGGAGAAATCATTGAAGACTTGGTTGATTTGAGGGGAAAACTTTATTCCATCAAAATGTTTGACGGAAAAAAAGACAAGAAATGCAAAGGAATCAAGAAATCAGTTGTCAAGAAAAACATTAAACATGATGATTACAAGAAATGTGTCACAACCATTATATCCTTATAATATTTAAAAGGAACTCAAACCAAAAACTATTCATATTTAGTGTCATTTAGAATTAAGTTTTCCTAAGTAAATACCTCGTTGATGTGAAATCCTTGTTAAAATGTAATTTTATTTAGACTTGTTTATAAGACACTTTTCGTTATTACTTTTAGATCAAGAGTTTCCGATCGTTATTGCTTTTCGAAATTGGAAAAGAAAGCTGTTAAAACATTAGTCTCCTCAAATTTCTGTTTATAATCAACTCATTGTAAACATGACCTAAAATCAGGAAATTAGTAATAATTACTTTAGTTCAGCGCAATATTCTGGAAGGACTTAGGTGTTTTCAGCTGCATTGAATATCCTTTCCAATAGCGTATTTTTAATAATAGTCATCTTAGTTATTAACTCTGCTGTAAACCTAATTTTAGTTGAAAGGCTTACCGAACTTTATTTGAACTGTATTAGCATATCGAGAGCACATATAAGCAAGCTTGTACATTGTACAATTTGAATTACCTCCGAATTGTCCCGGCATGTCCGAGTTACCCATGAGTGTTATAGTGTATACGTGTGAAGACCACGAATAAACCTTGAAGAGTTCCAGTTCTGTTCCACCGTTTTCTGCTTCGCTTACGGACGAGTTACAACGACCGTGTACCTCTGGCATTTTGTGACGAGTGCCACGCTGCTAAGTTGTGTGCTCACCGACCTTTCCCCCCGCCAAATATCACAGTTAACCGACGTTCAATCGTTTTTCCAGTCCAGCGCATCGACGCGCGTTATCAAGATTTATCTCCGCAGAACACGCTTAAAACCTATCGTTACAGTGCTGACTATCGTTACAAATGCCTATTCACAGGAAATGAACAAATGAGAAAGATGAATCTCATCAGAAGCCACAAACATTAGATATTCTCGGAGACAGTGAACAAAGTTGCTTTGTCTGGCAATGATGACAAAAGATTCATCAAAGCAGATAAAATAAGCACTCTTGCTTGGGGGCATAAAGATTGACTAGATAGATAGAGATCGAAGATTTATTAAAAATTGGAGACCAATATCCCTCGTAAATGTAGACGTTAAAATTGGCTCGAAAGCTATTGCTAAACGTTTGGAAAAAGTATGCTATTGTATAAGTACGAACAATTTTTTACGCAGTTAGAACAATAAATGATATTATTGAGGTTACGGAATTGAAGGGGTACCAAGGTATAATGACCGCCATAGACTTTGAAAAAGCCTTCGACTCACTGGGCTGGGACTTTCTGCTTAGATCGCTTGAATTATTTTCGGCGCATCCTTCATAAAATGGATAAAAACTTTTTATAAAGACATAAGGAGCTGTGTAGCCAACAATGGGTTTTTTACTCCAAGTTTCCGCATTAAACGAGGCATCCGGCAAGGCGATCCACTCTCACCATCTCTCTTTATCATAGTTCTTGAATTATCAATTTCTATCCGTAATAATATTCGGATAAAGGGGATTAAAGTGGATGGAAATGAAATAAAATAAGTCACCTTTGCAGACGACATGACATCATTCGTTCGCGATAAACAATCACGCATAATTCTCCTAGACGTTATCAAATTATTCGGTAGATATTCAGGACTGATGATTAACCAAGACAAAACGGAAACACTCCTACTTGGAAATAACAGTAGTAGTATAAGGCTATTTTACGCCGTTTTACGGCCTAGGTGCCTAGGTATCTGGGTGCCTAGGTGCCTAGATGTCTAGTCAACGACGTCACAATTTGGATTTCCCGCATACTAATTTGGATTAGGTGCCTAGTCAATTACCTATTCCTTTTGTGTTATTGTATACTAATAAGTGCGTTCCTGCATATGTAATTAACTGCCAATACCTATACCTATTCCTTTTGTGTTATTCTGAAACAATAGAAACAATAGGTTTGCCCAAACTTGCCCGCTCTATTCCAACTCACTTCAAAACAAAACAAAACTGACACAGATATATTTTACAGACATAGAGCAAAACAACATGCCTTGACCAGGACTCGAACCTGGGTTACTGCGGCCACAACGCAGTGTCTTAACCACTAGACCATCAAAGCTGTGGATATTATAACCGAATGAAACTAATAAGAGGTTCCGTAACATTCAAGTTTAGAAGCAAATAAATTGCACAGTATAACAAACCGCTTTTTACTTTACTAAGATCCGCAACATTCTCATTGCCGCTTCATCACTAGACTATATCGATTTTCAGTTTCTCAGCCATCACCCACTTTAAGTTTTAATTTCTCTTCCGGTAGCTTCAATGTTCAAACTTTTAATTATGCGAACTTACACTGAACTAAATTTGCATGAAAAATTAGCACCTCGGAAAAATAAACAAAGCAACCAATTACACGCGCGCGCTAAAACAATAAAAACCACACTTTGTTAAGTTCAAACTATTTTTATTGATAACAAACAAGTTCATAATTATACAGACAATTTAAAAGCTTAGATGGAAAGGAACAGAGTTGATTTAGTCTTATTCATCGGGAAGAGCTTGTTTGACAAACAATCGATTGAGTAAGAATTTTCGCTTATCGATGGCAAATTCTGTCGATTCGAGCCAATCAAATCCCTCTGTGTCTTTTAACTCTTGCTGGGTTTGAATAACTTTTCGAAAGGTCGAATCTTTCTTCATAGCACGCATCCATTGTAGATTCTCTAAGAGTATTTTTCTCAGTTCATTTCTATAAACAGGAAGCAAGGCATTTTCAGCTTTAATGCGAGCCACGTTGTGTGAATCTCCGTTTTGCTCGTATTCATTTATCAAAGCGTTGAATTCGGCTTCGTGGCGACTAAAAGCTTCATCTTGAATACGCGACCAAGGATCTATCTGCTCTTTCTCTTCTTGGGAAGATCCCATTTCTTCGCTAGATTGAGAGCCTTGAGATGACTGTTCGCTTTCTTGCGAACTTTCGCTTTCTTCGGAATACCCATTCCCTTGTTGATAGTCGCTCCACATCGTCAGTGATCTTAACTGCACAAGTTCTGACAACACACTAAACTATACTGAGCTGATGGGGTGTTTCTTTTATATATTTCGATAAAGGCGCGGTTACGCGGCAAAATCCTAATGAATTGATTTGTGTTTTGTTTGATAACAAAATGTTAGAATGAAATAACTTTACGGACGTTTCGCGAATTCACTATAAGTGCCCAGTTTATCATCCAAGAAATTTAATATTCGAGGCTGTTTTCGCAAATCCTTGATCATATATAAAAAAAAGTAACCAGATTCCCGTATTTACTGTTGTGATCAAATGATAGGGGTACAGAAAGGGTACAGGAGGGGTACAGGAGGGGTACAGGAAGGGTACAGGAGTAGTTATGTAAGGGACTATAGGTCACTTTTCCATTTTCAGTGTGTTTTTGTCGTTAATTTGATGTAACTCGTATAATTATAGACGATTCATCTATAATTATTCACTATAGCACACTTTTCAGATCTAGTGTGTTTTGTCGTTAATTTATGAAACCCATCATTATAATTTAGTGACGGTATATATTTTAATCGATACTCATTGTTAACACAGCACAGTTTGAAGAAAAAACTTCATCTTCTTCGCTTTCTTCAGGTATTGTTAGTAGCGAATCTTGTGGGTTAACATATATATCATGTACCGTAACTTGAAATGAAACTTCTTCTTTGCTGATATAAATACTATCGATTATCAAAGCCAATTTGACTTTTTCTAGCTTTCTCATTGCGATTCTTGTTAAAATTTTATCCCTTTGTTTTGAATATTTGAGAAGTTTAACATTAAACATTTCAGATCTTATTGAACCCCCAGTAATTCTTGTACCCATACCTTCAAACTGAAAACCATAAAAAATACCTTTTATTTTATTAGCTATTTTTTCACCATAAACACCTTTTAAATGTCGCCTACAAATGTCTCTAATAAAAACCATACAATCAATAAACTTTTCTTCTTCTTCCGTTGACATTCGACTTCGTCCTTCTTCACCGTATAAGCGAACAGGAATGGTGTAACCAAGTAGTTTACTACTTTCGTTTTGACTATATGTCTCTTTTACACCTAAAATTGTAAGAAATGGTGAATCGATTACTAGCGGACCTTTATTGGTGTCAATTTTAATTATTTCAAAACCGGTTTTGCTGTTTTTTACCGGTTTATGGAAAATAATATTTGATGAATATTCTAAAACTTTTGAAGGATTCATATTTGTTATATTACCATATTTATTTTTTAAGACGATTTTTTCATTTCTAGTAAAAGAAATGAAATATAAACAGATATTTAATCTTCTTCATCATCGCTTTCTTGTATCGATAATAGCGATTCTCGTTGTGGCAACGGTCTGAAATATACCTCATGAACCTTTATCTGAACCGAAACAGCTTTTTCACCAATATAGATACTATCAATCAGCAAAGCTAATTTCACATGACAATATGAATTAAGATAGTCGAGCGGTTCGACTCTTTTGTTTCCTTTTGTTTTGAATAGCGTTAAAAATTTATCAGACTTTTCTGAATAATTGAGTTTAGCATATAATATTGGTGGATTATTTCCTATATTACTGTCCTTGTAATATAAAAGGTTATTTAATTTATCAGCTATCTCTACACCACAAGCCTCTTCTAAGCGCTTGTAACAAAGTTCTTGAAAATTTTCCAAAGAAATATAAAACTCATCTTCTTCCGGTGTCGGTTCATCGTCTTTGGACCATAAACAAACCGGAATAGAATAACCAAGTAGCTCACGACTTGCGTCTTCTTTACTTCTTCTTTCGGTCACACCAAAACTGAAAAGAAACGGTGTTTCAATGACTAAAGGACCTTTTTTATTATCACCGTAATCGATTTGTATTTTAATCCTTTGATAATTGTAAAGGTCATTTTTTATCGGTTTGCTGAAAATAATATCTTCATTGCGAACATCTGAGAGAATTGACAGTTGCATGTTGTTATTATTACAAATTTATTTCCTTAAGACCATTTTTCATTTCTAGTAAAAGAAATGAAAAAATATTCAAGCTTCATTCCTACCTGCAATCCTTGCAACAGCGTTTATCTTTCTTGTGAATACAGATACCGTTTCCACCGCATTCTTTGCAATAATATTTCACTCGATTGTGTTCACAAAACTGATTTCCACTACACTCCTTGCAATAGTACTTGTTATTTCCATGAATGCAGATTCCACTTCCACCACAATCTTTACAAAAATACCGTCGTTTACCGTGTTCACAAATCCTTGATCCCGAACACTCCTTACAATTGTATTTATTTTTCCCGTGTGGGCAAAGTTTTTCTTTACGTTCTGGTGATTTCACAGGTTCTTTCAATTCTACAGCTTGTAAAGCATCGATGAGTTCGGCTTTCCGCATTAGATACCATCCTTTAATTTTTTGCTCTTTTGCTTCAGCTTTCAACTGTTTCACAGACTTTTCCATTTGTTTTATAAGGTACTTTATATTTTTAATACCATTTTTTGATTAGCAAGCGCTTTCGAGTCGTTTGTTTATCACGACGTTTCCGAGAAATCGGTCTTAATTTATTCATCTTTTCCGAGAATTGCGTACGTGTTCATTCAAGTGTGAAACCTTCTAAAGTGCATGCGCAGTCACGCGTGAAACGCGCGCGTGACACTTGACACGTACCACATGTGTGAGCGCGATAACTCCTTCCTATATATATAGTTCGATCGAACTATATATATTAATAAGTCTGTAATTCGATAGAACTCAGGGGGGAGACGGTTGGCCACTGTCAGAACCCTGCTTACGGTTCATACGATGTCAGACCTACGGGGTAGCAGTGTAGTTGAGTCAGTTGACTACGCTCTGGTGAACCAGCCTCGGCCCAACTGATAACAGGGGGGTGCTCAAAGATCTCTTCGGAGAACTTAACCTCACCCAGAGGTATAAAATGGGATGACACCCGCTTTGTCAGCGGGAAAAGTCCTCACTTCGGTGAGGCAAAAGTCCTCACTTCGGTGAGGCACAGAAACAGCCAACCGAGCACCCCCCGACCAGGGTTTTGCACTTTTTTATGAAGTGATGTTGTGAACTTTTACTAGAGGTTCATATATATCTAATTCAGCTAAAGCAGAAAGTAATTTAGCTTTTCGCATTAGATACCATCCTTTAATTTTCTTCTCTTTTGCTAAATGTCGCAATTCTTTGAAGGTATATTTTGTTCGATTAATCAATGGCCTTTCCCATTCATCTTCCATTGTTTTTATTTATTTAATACCAAATCTTTATGTTCATTTGAACTTTTTATCGTATCGATCTTCGATTCGACTATTTATTGCTGGACATAAATCGATGATTATTTCATCGATCAACCTCATATCGTTAACAAACGATTCGTGATCGAACTGTTTTCCTCGCAGACAAGAACGTAAGTCAACCAAAACTTTCTGGTATGTCGTAAATGCAAATTTACTCATCTCAATCCGTCGGTTATAATTTTTATAATCAGTAAATGTTTTCACCAACAACCCTGCACCGGAAATGACACCTAGTATAACTGGGTTCAACGTAATTCCACCGGCAATCGTACCGCCTGCGATAAGAGACGACGAACTCAATTTACACAAGAGATTCATCCGTTTGAGATGTCTAAAAGTCTTTTTATAACACCACCATTTCTTGTGATAAAAACTGTAAACGGACTTGATCACCATTAATTTTGTCTCGTCGATCGATGTATCGATGTGGTTAAATGCAAAAAGATCGTATTTCATTTTATAAAGAATAATAATATAATTTTAAAAAATGATCGCATTCATTTTCATTCTTGTCTCTTTTATAAATGACACCACTCCAGAATGGTTACAAGAATGTCGAGAAATCGCAAGAGAGGTTGTAGAAGCATTCTAAGATCAGATTCTATTTTATTATACGATTCGTATAATAAAATTAAATTGATTCTATTTTACTCTTCTTCATCTGAAGATTCTTCATAAGCATATCCACATTCAGGTTCAACAGGTAGCCTGTGAGCGCAACGGTAAATTTTAATGTAATTGATCAAGATCTTTTTTGGATTCACACCATATTCTTCTAACATTAACAATAGATTGTCAAATGATAATGACCCAAGATGTTCGTTTGGAACCTGAAGTATCTGTTTTATCTTTTCTAAATATTTCGTTTGTGTATTCATTGTTTTATATAACACAATATTTTCTTTAATCCCTTTTTTTACATCGTCTCAAGCCACAGACTTACCAAACATTTATTGATGGTAGTTCCTTGTAAACTTTGTATTCTCACATGAAATAAATCACATTCTTCCAGAGCGATATCGTTAGTCAAGTGACAGACCTGTTTCTTACCACCCCCTCCTCTTCCTATCACATTACTAATCAACACAGCAATATGAGGGTATGTTTCGAGCGTATCGAGAATGTTAACGCAACATTTTACAATTTTACTCTTAACCGGAACCATAGCATCTTTTTCTCCTGAAAATTTAGCAAATGTTGAGTTTTCAGTTCTATTGTAAACACCGTGAATTTCAAAAAAACCTCCACCGCTACCGCTAGGTAGCGATGGTGAATTGATAATTGCGTGTTTGTTCATATCTAAAACGGTCTGCATAACCATTTTACGATTCTCAAAAAAATAAGGAGAATCGTAAACACTAGATGGAACATCTGAATGATTCCCTTTTATTCCGTATATCACTAGATAAGCTTGAGCTTGTGAAGCCGATGTTGGCGAACCGCTGCATTTTAAATCGACCCTAATATACTCCGGTGGTGAAATTTCCCACTTATGCAGATTGATAATACTTCTACTGTAATTCGTAAAGATTTTCGTCGATTGTTTATTGATATTGATAGAAGCTGATTGAACATCGACGCTAACATGAGAATCCATCGTAGGTGGAATAAATTCAATACAAACGGTATATTCTCCATCTGGTAATTTATACATATTAAATCCGATTCTTGATGCGTAGCTATTTAGTAGATGCTTGTGTAATAAAAGACTGTAAACTTTTTTGTTTAGCGTATGCGGCGACTCCACCAAATCGACTATACCGGTAACGGTTATATCATGCTCGGATGAACTTTCGTCAACATTTTCCATTATGTATCGGAACTCATCTTTCATATCTTCCGAAGTGGTAATATGCGATTCGTCGATATATTTTTTGAGCTTATTTTCTACCTCGTTCGTATGAACTACCACATCCCCTATCATGAGATTAAGCTTTTTATCAGCACCGTCAACATAAGATTTATTACATGCGTCGGAATTATTTTTCGGATCACCGAGATTGGTAATCTTATGGTTTGACATGTCGAAATCTTCATCACTCGGATTACTCATCTTACCGGAAATCATACGATCCACGTATCTTTTATTAGCTCCTTGATCAGCGACCGTCGGGTCCTTTACATTGTAAACCGTATTGTTTCCCATATCTAAACTTGTCTCCATCGGAAACATCTCTTTGCGAGATAAGAAAATATTCCTGACATCGTTGTAAGAGACAAGATTGTTATAATTTGCTCCTAAATCGTGATAAGTCTGTTGTTTCGATTGAACAACATTGAAACGTTCTTTCAGATCGATATTTTTCACGACTTCATGCGTTGGTTCAGGAGCGTTGGGATGAAATTTTTTCAGAGTTACCATATTGACAGCGCATAGATCGTTATCTTCATCCGTATCCATATTGGTGATAAGTTTTCTGTTCATGTCGATCTCTCCGGGAAGAATCAATCTGTTTCCTCGAAGATCTAAATCACCGGTCATATGAGTCGATCCATCAACAAGAATAACATCTGTCGGATTTGGTTTTGTTGCTATCTGTAAGTCCATCTGATGTTTTGTTATCGCATCACCGCTATCGACTCCTTCACCAACATTTACAAGACGTTTTTGTTGAATATCGTAATTGTTATTGACATCTAATTTCAAACCGGTATTCTGATACACTTGTTGATTAAAATTTTTTATATATTCAGATATATCGACATTACTGAATCTTCCGATATTATTGAAAATACCCATCGCAAGTATATTATATTCTTATTTCATATAATTTTTAAAAAGTCTCATCAAAGTTCTTGGTAACACTTTTCTTTTCTTTGTCTAAAAATAAGAATTCATATGGACCGAGTTTATCGAAAAGAGCCGGATCTATTAGATTTTCTTGCGCAATCAGATTTAAATGTTTTTTAGTCGTTGGTGGATACAAAATCATGTGGGAACAGTTCTGCCGTAGTTTCTGAGGAACATCGTAGTAAGACTGGGACAGATAGATCGGGGAAATTTTATGATGTCGACCATCTGTATAATGATTGGCGATTTTGTTTTGAACTGCTTGGGGAGCGTTAATAAGATCATCAAAAACCACCACCTTTCTATTATCGATCGGATAGTCTGTTGTGTCCATAATATCATCTTCTCCGTAAAGTTCTAAAATATCATATCCAACTCTTTGACTGGCGTTTTCCATTAATTTTTGCAAGTCTTGAATTTTATCCTGATGTTGATTTGGCGAGTATAGGTAAATCTTGTCGTAGTAAATGAGCGGTTTTCTAAGAATATGCATTAGGGTGTTTGTTTTTCCACATCGAGTTTGGCCTGTTATCAGCATACGAAAATCTTCATTAAGAAAATCGTTCAACGAACGACTATTATCGTTACTTTTTACCACATCGTAATTCGGTATTTTCATTTTGTTAAATAGGGTAAATAAACTTAAAGCGATTTTTTAAAAATAAATAAGTGTTGATTAAACAGATATGGATATTGATAGGGTTAAAAAATATGCCGATTTAGAATTTGAAGGATTCAAAATCGCTAAAGCGGTTACCGATGTAAAGAATGAGGTGAAAAATAAAGAACAGGTTCGCGATGTTGCGATGGGTGAATATTTTAAAACTCTGAGAGAACCGCTAATTGAACAGCAGAAAAAAAACAGATGAAAAACAGGACAAAGTCATTCAACAATTGAAAGAAAATCAATTGGCTCTAACCAGCGGTTTCAAAGATTTGGTTGAAACCAATAAGGATCTTTTAACATTGAATAAAGAGCTACCATTTCCTGGTGGTGACCAATCAGCGGAAACGCTACCCGCAATACCTCAACCACCACCGAAGGCCAAAGTAATAACCGCCGAACCGAATAAGATGTTCACAGAAAGCGAATTAGAATTTTTAAAAGAAACTTTTCATGAACCTAACGAGCTACTCAAAATGAATGAAGACGAGCTATCTGAAACTTATAATGAAGCCAAAGATGAAAACAAAAGTATCGGAATAAAGATAGGCGGTTTGAAAAGGAGAAAACCAAAGACAGAAGAAGATAGACAAAAACTCACTGAAGATCTGAAAATATTCGAAAGAACAAGAGATATACTAGACCGATATTTAACAACGATTAAGAATGTAAAAATTTTACCGCAATATACAAAACAAGGTGAAGGGGTACGCAAGTACAAACAACCAAGACGAAACGCTTATAAGATTCAAAAAAATAATCAATACGGAGGTCTATTGATCGACATGCCCAAGCTAATGAAAGATCTGAAACTAAACGCTTATCGCGGTGGAAAATTAATTTATCAAGCCGATGCTGATAAATCGCTGATCGATTTACTAACGAAAAGATACAATCCTAAAACAAAATATAGCATGAACGCTGTAAAAGTTTTTAATGATTTAAATATGTTGAGTAATTTACCTCCTCATAAATCATCTGGTAAATCGAAAATGGTCGGTTCAAGTATAGTTTATTATAATGATCCGAATCAACTGGCAGACAGAATGAAGATAATAATCGGTTCGATGGCCGCTGGTAATAATTCACCTGTTTTGAGAAATGATTTATCGCAAATAAATGATGAATTGTTAAGAATAGGAGCAATCGATAAAACAATTCATGAGAAATTGTATAAAAAATATTTAGCATGAATTAAAATAAAAAAAGTTTTTCGTATAATAAAATGGATGTTAACAGAACGCTAGTTTTCAAATCTATAGATGCAAGAAAACAAAATGCCTATAATAAACCGGGAAATTTTACTGTAAGGTTTACTCCTGAGTTGAGATTGGACGATAATAAACAATGTTTTTTAGCATTGGATCATCTTAGCATGACTGCGAGTTGGCATAACATTCGTCCCGAATATAGTAACACCAGACTAAAAATATCAAAAGATAAAGGTAAAACATACGAAACGATTACTTTTCCGTCAGGGGTTTATGATTACAAAGATATAAACGATCATATCCACAAAACGATTGGAAAAATACCCAACACGGAGGAATATGGAATTAGCGTATTGTTTGATCTCACAACTTACAAGGTATTTATCCAATTGAATGAAAATTATCGCATCTATTTCAATTCGAGTGGAAATTTTAATAATTTACTCGGATTCGAATCGAAAGTTTTAACGAGCAGCGGCTATGGGAAAAATTTCCCTAATATCAGTAACAGCATCGATAATCTTTACGTAAAATGTAGTTTGTTGAGCGATTCGATCGTTTCAGGAAAGCGAAGCAATACGCTATTCACATTCTCAACAAATACAAAAACAAGGTCTTTACCTTTTGAAATCTACCCAAGAGTGAATTATTTATGGCATAAGATGAATAGAAAAGACATATCCGAAGTAACCTTTTACTTGGTCGATGATGAAGATAGAATTGTTGATCTGAACGACATCGATATTTCCATAACTGTAGTGCTAAAAGAAGTATAGAATTTTATTTAGAATTTATAAAACAGTTTGTATAAATTAGACTTGGACTTACGTCATGGAAGAACAAAGAAGAATAAGAGATTTTGATACGGGAGAAATTTCTTATATTGACTCTGTAGAGTATGGTTCCGGTCTCTTCGATATATTTTCAAAAATCGGTTCCAAATTAACAGGAAAAACAGCGAGTAAATTGGCTAGTAAAGCGGCAGAAAAACTTATTGAAAAAGGTGCTGAAAAGGTTGGAGAAAAAACCGGTGAAGTTCTTGGTGAAAAAATTTATGACAAGTTTTCATCCAGAGGTAAAAAAGAACCTGCTGCTGCGCCGCCACAACCGCCACAACCGCCACAAATTTCAGGCGAAACAAAAGGAGTTGATATTATTAAATTTTTAAACGAAGAAAACGCTAAGAAGGAGAAGAAAGAAGACAAATTTCAATACATCAGAAAAATCGTGAATGATCTGATATAATTTTAAAAATAATTTCTTATTATAATTCATAATAAGAATGAGTTTCAGAAATCCAGAATTGGTCAAACGATATGAATACGTATCCTACGATTTGGAAACACCGCTAATCGATAATGTCGCAAATGATAATAGACAGGTTAAGAATAATTATCGATTCACGGTTGATAACTCTTCAGAAGCAAATCCGATCGATTGGTATAACGCATATTTGGAAGTAGATTTCAAACTTGTTACGCTTGCCGATAGTACAACCGGGATAGTAGCAGGACCGAATAACGGTAATCAAGATTGTACCACAACTAACGGTCATACATTTATAAAACAGATTCAGGTTGAATGCGGTGGAATAACCGTTTACAATAACACAAGAGCCAACGAAACATCGAACGTACTTTCCCTCTTAAAATATACAAAAAGTTATGCCGACACAATCGGTAAAGATCAGTTTTTATATTTGGATTCATCCACGGGAACAACAGAAGCACGACCGGCTCAAGCGCTATATAACGAAGGTTTTGCTAGAAGAAAGATTTTGACGGATGCTGCAGCTGTTAACAAAATATCGATTCCGCTAAATCTATACAGCTATTTTACAGCTTTCAAAAATAATCTTCACCCGAATATCAAGACAAATCTTCTCATAGAACTTGAAAGCGACAACAATATAATTTTCAGAAAAGGAGCTGCTCCAGATAGTAAAGTAATTTTAACAAAATTAAGATTGTGGTGCCCAAAAATTATTTTCAACGGTTTAGGGATGAAACAGTATCTTAACGATTATTTGAAACCCAAAAAATGGACGTATTTGAGAGAACATACCGAAATATTACAATCAACCTCTGTAAATAACTCCTTTCGAATAAGTACTGGTATTAGGAGACCGAGGCATGTTTTCCTTTGGGTTGTTCCCGAAGCAAACTATAATAATCAGGAGCAAAATATATTTACTTTCGATACATTTAGAATTGGTGCAAACAATCGATATTTTTCTAAAGCACACTTGCTAATAAACGGTAGCATCCAGTATCCTCAATTAGTCTTGACATCAGATGAGGAGTCAAGACTTTACAGAGCTTTGTTATCCTACAGTTCCGCTTACAACGACTTTTTAAGCGGAACAATAATTGACCGATCAAATTTCAGAAATCTTTTTGGAATCATATACTTTAATCTTCGATACCAAGAAGAAGATGTAAAAGATGGTGTGGTTGCGCTTACTTTCAATTATGAATTGAACGGAGCAAATCCGACAAATTATAGATTGAATGCTTTAGTCTTACACGAAAAAGAGATAGAGCTATACACGGAATCTGGAAAAATATTAATAAAAGCGTAAATCTAATTAAAATTATATTTTTGTAAAATTAAAAATGGCTACAGCGTATTTTGCATATGGAGTAAATTTGTCTCAAGGACAGCTACAAAGGTTGAAAAAAGCATATGACGATAATTCAGAAATTACGATAAGGTTGAGCAAGAATAATTTGAAAGGGTCGCATGAGTTGATGTTGACAAAAACCCAGATTAATAAGATTAATAAAGCGCTAAAAAACGGTACCGGTACCGATATCAAAATATCTAAAACACAGATTCGTAAAGCGATCACCGTAGGTGGAAGTTTGTGGACCTCGTTGTTGTCACTCGGTACAAAGTTGTTACCTTTTGCAACAAAAGCGGCAACAAAGGTAGTACCTTTAGCTACAAAAGCAGCTACAAAAGTACTACCTCATTTAGCTACAGGAGCGCTAGGCGCTTTGGGAAGTCTCGGTATCGATAAGATTTTTGGTAACGGAATTACGATACCGTTTGATTTTCTTCCTCAACTTGCAAAATTAAAAGGATTAACACAAAGGCAAGCGCAAGCGGTGAGAAAAGGTATGCAAACCGGTAGCGGTATAACATTCAAACCTACGCAAAGACAGATAAATGGAGGATTTTTAGGAACACTTGCTGCAATCGGAATTCCTATGGCTATCGAATTAGCTTCAAAACTTTTTGGAAAAGGATTATCTGTAAGTCCAAGAGAAGGTAGAGGATTACAGGTACCATCGAGAGCATCGAGAGGTAGAGGATTACAGATTTCTCCAAAATATCCATACATTCCTCCACCTTTTTACGGATCATGGGGTGAAAAAAACCCAAATTTAGGGATGTACCGCTAAGTAATTTTGACCTCCTTGAATGGATAAAATATTTAAAAATACCTGATTTCAAAGGTATTTTTTCGAGAGATCAAACGGTAAGTCATATACATAAAACAGGATGTTGTATAATTAATCTTGATGATAAGGTAGGGAACGGTACACACTGGGTAGCAACATTTGTAAAAAATAAAGATCTCATATATTATTTTGATTCGTTTTGTTTACCACCACCACAAGATTTCATTGATTATGCTAATAATTTAGGTATGGAATATCAATATAATATCGGTTACCCGTTTCAAGCTATAAAATCAGTAAGATGCGGTTATTATTGTTTATATTTTCTTGATAATATTTATAAAAAATCATTTTATGATTGCTTAAGTAGATTCAAAATCGATAATCAAAACTACAATGAAAAGTTTATTAAAAAATATTTTGTGTAATTAAAATTAAAAAGTTTTATTATACAGATCGTATAATAAAATGGAGTCGCTAACACAGAACACGTATTGTGTTAAGGAAAAAATAAAAACCGGCTGTACTGAACCATCCGGTTATGAGATAGCCTCAAACGGTAGACCTTATTTTTGGTGCACTTGCGCTAATTGTGGAATCAAGAAAACCCGTTTCGTTAAGAGTTCGGAAAACTAGTTGGGCCCCCACAAGGTGGGGGCTTTTTTGATGTGGAAGGTAGTCATAGTCTTGGAGAGATAGCTATGAAAGCCGGTATGAAAGGTCTTTACAATTTAGGAAAAATAGGTGCGTCAAAAGCCATCAAATCAGACTTTGTAAAGAAAAAGATTAAATCAACCGCTAATAAGTATATTGATCAGGCTTTGGACAGTTTCACAGGAGACTTATCGAAAAGACTCGATCCGCTTCACCACGGTAGCGGTGTCGACATTCATAAAATGATCGGTAAGCTTCCGAAACCGAAAGGCGGTTGGACATTACCCGGACATAAATACACAGGACCATATAATGACTTGGATACACAACTAAGATATGATCCGGAAACAGGAAAAATACTGGAGATCTACGATAAACCGACGGGTAAAACGGATGCTATAGCGATGCAGCATGACGTCGATTATTCTGTGTGCGCAAATAAGCCGGAACCGCGAAAATGTAAAAACGAAGCGGATAGAAAAATGGTGAAAGCCTTGGATAGCGTGCCCTATAGTGATCGACAATGGGGTCACTGGTTAGCTAGAAATACTATCGACGTAAAACAAAAACTTGGGTTGGGAAACGGATAAGGCCGCCGAGTAGAAACGTAGAGACGTGGCAAGAAAAGCTTGCAGATGAGCTGCATAAACCTATAAGGCGAAAGTTTACTCGGCGGCGTGTTATTGTAAACGGTATCGATGAGATATGGTGTTCTGACCTTGTTGAGATGCAGAAATTAAGTAAGTGGAATAAGGGATATCGATATCTTCTCATGGTGTTAGATGTTTTCAGTAAATACGGTTGGATTGTACCGTTGAAGAATAAAAAGGGAGAGACCGTTAGGGAAGCGTTCAATTCGTTATTCAAGAAAGGAAGAAAACCGAAAATGCTGTGGGTGGATAAGGGTAAAGAGTATTACAACAAGAATATGAAAGAACTGTTGGATAAAAATAAGATAGTGATGTATTCGACAGAGAATGAAGAAAAATCTAGTGTTTGTGAAAGATGGAACCGTACGATAAAAGAGAAAATGTATAAACAGTTTACCGTTCAAAACAATACCGTGTATTATGATGTGTTACCGAAGATATTGAAAGAATACAATAATTCAAAACACCGAAGCATCGGTATGACACCTGTGGAAGCGTCGAAGAAAAAGAACGAAAGTGCTGTTTACTTAAATCTCTACGGTAAGATGAAACGGATATATACTAAACCGAAATTTAAAGTTGGGGATAAAGTTCGAATATCGAAATATAAACGTCCTGTTTTCGATAAAGGTTACACACCGAATTGGACTGAAGAGATTTTTACTATCGATAAGATTCGATACACTAACCCTATAACTTATAAACTGAAAGATGAGTTGGGTGAGGAGATAACGGGTTCTTTTTATAAGGAAGAGCTGCAGAAGGCTAAACAGACCATCTTTCGAATTGAGAAAGTGATTCGACGAGACGCTCGAAATGGTAAAGCGTTAGTGAAGTGGAGCGGGTATAGCGATAAATTCAACTCTTGGATAGATTTGAAAGAACTGAAAGATCTGCGGTGAATAGAATTCTTTTCATTTCATGAACGTGAAATGAAAATTTAAAATGGTATTAAAAAATAAAATATATTGATAATAATACTTACGTATGGATTCAAAAACTGTTGAACAGCTTAAGGCAATTGCACGTGAAAACGGTTTGAAAGGTTATTCACGTTATAGGAGGAAAGCGGACCTGATTAAATTCATTGAAAGTAGTATAAATACTCCACCACGCGGTATCGTTAATTTTATAGATGAACCTTCACCTCCCCCACCACGCGGTATCGTTAGTTTTATAGATAAACCCTCTCCACCCCGAAGAAGAAGAAAAAGACAACCCTCACCATCACCGCCCCGAAGAAGGAAAAATAGACAGCCCTCTCCACAACTCCTAGACGATCAACAATCAGAGATACCGTTAGAATCTGAAGATTCTGAACGTAAACGAAATAAGAAGAGACAAAAGACCCGTAAAACAAAGAAGGAGAAGAAATTGGAAGAGGTCGTAAATAGATCTGAAGATACTCTTCAATCGACAAATAATAAGAAGAGACAAAAGAAACTAAAGAGGGAGGCTGCCCGTCTAACAAAGAAAATCAACCGTGCACAAAACAAACGTGGCGCACTGTTCTTACAAGAAAAACTAAACCAAGTTTTGAAAAAGATCGATAGCCGAAGATTACCCTATGAGATAATCAAGATAGGTGAGAATACAAGTAACAAGTTCAAATCGTTTTTCGACATATTCAAAGTTAAAATAGTAAACCCTCGTGAAATATTCGATATTGATAAATTACTGTTAGAAATAGGGCTCAGAGTAATAAAAGAGAGAGGGTTACAAAACGGTGACAAGATTCGATGGATACTTAGTCATCCGAGTTGGCATAAACCGGTCAGTACAAAACGAATCACAATCACAGATCACCTTGGGACGGATCTTGTCGAAGAGATAGCTAGATTCATTGAATACAAGGATGTACCGCTCCCCGAGGTCAAAATAGAGATTCAGTCGGTAAAGGTTCCCCGGGGAATGGGCCGATTACGTGTAACAAAATTAAATGCCAGCGATAAAAAGAGTATAATCACAATCAAAAATAATGACTCAATCTGTCTTGCGCGAGCAATAGTGACGGCTCGTGCAAACATAAATAAACAAAAATGGACAAAATCTGAACTAAGTAATGGATTTAATAAGTCGAGAAAACTTCAGAAAGACGAAGCTATCAAACTTCATAAAGAAGCTGGAGTCGAAATTAACGAGGAAACCGGTTCAGATCTGGAAGATGTAAAGAGATTCGCGGAACATCTTAAGATTCAGATAAACATTGTAGACGGCGATCGATTCAATGATCTGATTTTCACTACTGAAAATGAGCACGATGGACAGATGATATACCTTTACAAAAACAAAAACCACTTCGACGTTATCACAAGTATGCCAGCGTTCTTGAGTAAAGATTATTATTGTCACACCTGTAAAAAGCCGTATACAAAACGCGATTGTCATAGATGCCCCGCAAAATGTACAGCATGCTTCAAGTACTTTCCACACGGAGTGAAAAAGTGCTCTAAACCGCCAATTCCATGCGATAAGTGTAATAGGTCTTTCTTTGGAGTAGATTGTTTTATGGAGCATCTACGTAACAGATCCACATGGGGTAGTAAAGACACTGTGTGTAAAAAAGTAGGTAAATGTTTGAAATGTGAGCGTACAATTACATCTTCTGAAAATGATGGCCTAAAGAATCACATCTGCGGATATTCAAAGTGTAGTAATTGTGGGGAGTACTGTGATATGAATGAACATCTTTGTTTCATGTCTCAAACGAATTGTAAGGGTGGAAAATGTCAAGGTTACGGATGTAGTCCTGGAAGTTTGTGTTATCCTTGTCAGACAAGAACCGATAAATACATGTTCTATGATTTTGAAGCAACTCAGGAGACCGGTGTTCATGAGGTCAATTTAGTCGTCTGTCACGATTTTTATGGTAATAAATATACATTTGAAACGCTCGACGAATTTTGTAAATTTATTTTTTACAAGGATGAGCATGTGGGGTATACCTTCATAGCTCACAATGCAAAAAGTTACGATGCTCAGTTTATTCGAAATTGGTGTATAGAGAACAGAGTGAAACCCGATATTATTTACAACGGAACAAAGATTATGTCTATGAAGGCTGAGGGTGTTAGATTTATTGATTCTATAAACTTTATCGCTGCGGCGTTATCATCGTTCCCAAAGACATTTGGTTTGAAAGAGTTGAAAAAGGGGTATTTTCCACATTATTTCAACACAAAGTGTAACCAAAACTATGTAGGACCGATTCCTGATAAGAAACACTATGGTTATGATGAGATGAAACCTTCAGCGAGAAAGGAATTCTTAAAATGGTATCAACAACGTATTGATGAAAACTATGTGTTTGACATGAAGAAGGAGTTGAGAGATTACTGTGATAGTGATGTAGACATCCTCAGAAGAGGTATGTTGATTTTTCGAGAACAGTATATCGAGTTAGGTAACATCGACCCTCTTCAATATATAACCATCGCTTCTGTATGCATGACCATGTACAGAAGTAACCACATGCGTCGTGAAAAGATCGCTGTTGTAAAGGAAATTACACGTGGAGAGAACTACAGTAAAAGTAGCATCGCATGGTTAGATTGGATTTCTCAGAGAGATGGTATTAAAATAAAACACGCTCTGAACGGTGGTGAAGAGACTTTACCAGATATCGGAAAGGTTGATGGTTTCTGTGGGAATACGGTCTACGAATTTCAAGGATGTTTTTGGCACGGTTGTGAGAAGTGTTATACATGCGACACAATCAACACAAAAAATCAGATGGATATGTTAACTCTAAGAAAGAGGACGGTAGCGAAAAACGATAAAATTAGAGCTGCCGGGTATGAACTGGTTGAGGTTTACGAATGTGAACTGAAAAAGGAGAAAGAGTTTAATAAATTTCTAAAAACGTGGAATCGGGAATTTGTGGGACCTCTTAATCCTAGGGACGCATTTTTTGGTGGACGAACAAATGTAACAAAACCGACCTACACATTCAAAAAAGGTGAGAAAGGTAGATATGTCGACTTTGTTAGTTTATATTCAACGGTACAATTCTACAAGGATTATCCGATAGGTCATCCTACAAAGATATTCGATCCTCCTCAAGAGTACGATGAGAATTGGTTTGGTTTTGTGAAATGTAAAGTTTTACCTCCAAGAGGTCTTTATCATCCTGTGTTACCGGTAAAAATAAAATGCGATAAGGCTGAAAAGCTGCTATTTCCGCTCTGTAGAGTGTGCGCTGAAAATAAGATTCAGGAATGTACACATACAGATGATGAACGATCATTCATCGGAACATGGTGCACGAATGAATTGAATGTGGCGATTTCAAAAGGGTACAAGGTACTAAACATATACGAGGTGTGGCATTTCGAGGCTAAATCCGCTAACCTTTTCAAGACTTATGTAAGAAAATTCATGAAAATCAAGATGGAATCGAGTGAACTGAAGACCGGTCAAGGTTGTACATATAAGAGTGTTGATGAGTACCGGTCAGTTGTTGAATCAAAGTTAGGAATCGAGCTTGATGAGATTGAGTACAATCCTGGAAGGAGGGCAATCTCAAAGTTGTCTCTGTGTAGTTTATGGGGAAAATTTGGTCAGCGTAATAACATGAATCAGACTGTGTACGTCACTGAACCAAAAGAATTTTACAAGATCTTGTTAGATGAAAGCTTAGACGATCTGAACATTCAATTCTTAAACGAAGATATGGTTGAAATGACTTACAACTTGAAAGACCAGTTCGTTGACAATAGTAATAACACAAACATATTTATTGCTGCTTTCACAACCAGCCACGCTAGAATGATGCTGTATGAAGTGTTGGATAAACTCGGTGATCAGGTTCTCGGTTTTGACACCGACAGCTGTTGGTATATCGAACGTGAAGGGGGACAGCGAATCGAAACAGGTGACAGCCTCGGTGATCTAACCGATGAGTTAAACGGACATTATATTACGAATTGGTGCGGTTCTGGTCCAAAATCATACAGTTACAGTACAAGTGATGGGAAGATGGAATGTAAGGTCAAAGGTTTCACTCTGAATCACAAAAATAGTCAAAAAATAAATCAAAAAACGATGAAGCAGATTATCGAAGGTCAAAAGGAACGGATAACAACCGTAAACGAACGAGCGATAACTCGAGATCCTTTAACAAAACAGGTTGTAAATAAGTACCAGAAAAAAGACTTTCGGATGTGTTACGATAAACGGTGTATGGTGAAGACTGAATCTGGTATCGAGACGTTTCCGTACGGATATTAAAATATATACCGTCACTAAATTATAATGATGGGTTTCATAAATTAACGACAAAACACACTAGATCTGAAAAGTGTGCTATAGTGAATAATTATAGATGAATCGTCTATAATTATACGAGTTACATCAAATTAACGACAAAAACACACTGAAAATGGAAAAGTGACCTATAGTCCCTTACATAACTACTTACAGGAGGGGTACAGGAGGAGTACAGGAGGGGTACAGGAAGGGTACAGGAGGGGTACAGGAGGGGTACAGAAAGGGTACAGGAGGGGTACAGGAAGGGTACATCCACGTCACGTGTATAGTTGGCGTTTCTTACAGTCACCGTATTATGTATACACTTTACAAAATAAACCATCGAGGAGGTGAATGTGTTGTTCTTTTACGACATTTGGCGGTTTTGGTTGCTTTTCCAACACCTCCTGTTCCTGTTTTCAATAAACCCTTTGCTCTCCTAGGTATAGATAGATTATAAACAACGCTGTTTTCTTCTTGTTGAGTTGATGGATATGTTTTACTTGTGGAACATACTCTCGAGTCTTTGCTGTTCTCCGTTTCATGATAGATAACCACTTTTACCTTGGGTTGTAGTTTGGCCTCTTGCAGGTACTTTCTTCGCTGAATGTGATCCAGTTGATGGACATCAGTGAGATGGTTAGATAATTTCACGAGGTATTTTGCTCCGCATCCCGGAATTGGGCAATCGCGACACACTCGTTTAACCATGTTAACAGCTCGAAATCTGAACACATATAAAGACCTTTAACGAAATGTTTACCTTAAAAGAAAAAAAAACAAGGACAAAAAGGACAAAATAAGGACACTAGGGACATTTTAAGGTCAATAAGGACAAAACGAGGACTATCAGGACAAAAGGGACAAACGAGACATATCTAGTCTTAATACCTCCCCGATCGCGGTCTCCAAACATACCGAGACTTGTCCAAGTGACGACAACCAAAAAATATTCGCGCAAACGTTTTCTCTTAAAAAGATTACAAAGATTAAAAAGATTTCAAACAAATCGTTCATCCGCAAAATTAAACTTTCCCAAAATGATTATGGTTGCAGTCACTTGGACAGCTACCGGAAGAGAAATAAAAACTTAAAGTGGGTGATGGCTGAGAAACTGAAAATCGATATAGTCTAGCGATGAAGCGGCAATGAGAATGTTGCGGATCTTAGTAAAGTAAAAAGCGGTTTGTTATACTGTGCAATTTATTTGCTTCTAAACTTGAATGTTACGGAACCTCTTATTAGTTTCATTCGGTTATAATATCCACAGCTTTGATGGTCTAGTGGTTAAGACACTGCGCTGTGGCCGCAGTAACCCAGGTTCGAGTCCTGGTCAAGGCATGTTGTTTTGCTCTATGTCTGTAAAATATATCTGTGTCAGTTTTGTTTTGTTTTGAAGTGAGTTGGAATAGAGCGGGCAAGTTTGGGCAAACCTATTGTTTCTATTGTTTCAGAATAACACAAAAGGAATAGGTATAGGTATTGGCAGTTAATTACATATGCAGGAACGCACTTATTAGTATACAATAACACAAAAGGAATAGGTAATTGACTAGGCACCTAATCCAAAGTAGTATGCGGGAAATCCAAATTGTGACGTCGTTGACTAGACACCTAGGCACCTAGGCACCCAGATACCTAGGCACTTAGGCCGTAAAACGGCGTAAAACAGCCTTATAGTACTACTAATAACGCATCAAATACCTTAGATTTGGGAACAATCGAGATTAAAAAATCCATCAAAATCTTGGGGGTTCACTTCACCTACAATAACTTACTTTTTTTACAAGCTGAACTTTGAATCAATTGAGAAATCTTTGAGAGATATGCTTAAAGGTTGGGGCTGGAGAGGCCTCACAATAATAGGCAAAATACAAGTCATCAAATCTTTTGCGCTACCGAAGATTTTATATAGGCTCGCGATGATCTCAAATAAAAAAGAATTCATAAAGAAAATAAACACCCTACTTTATTCTTTTATTTGGAAAGGTAACGATAAGGTTTAACGCAATTTCTTAATTAGTCCAATTGAAAAAGGTGGGCTCAAAATGCCACACTCACACTTAGATTCGATGATTGCCGCCCAAAGAATAATTTGTATTAAGAAGTATCTTGCTCCTTCTGGAATCTTATTTAAAGAAGGTGGGAGGAAATTCTTGTTTCAATGTAATTTTGATTATTCAAACAAGGTTCAAGCTAGATCAGTCTATGATCATCTCATTTCTAAAATATCGACAACGCCGACAGCTATGATAAAATACAATGAAAACTACAATACAGCGAACTATCAGCCAGACTGGGAAAAATTTATTTGCTGCCCTTCCAAATAACGCTAGACACTAAATTAAGAGAATTTCAATATAAGATACTTCATAGAATTTGTTATACAAACAAAATGCTTTTCAAATTAGAATAGTTGATTCACCGCTATGCTACTTCTGCAAGGAAGAGTTAGAGACGATAGAACGTTTCTTCTTCCGGTGTGAAATTGTGTCTCTTTTTTGGAATTAAGTAAATAACATCCTAAAATCGCAAAAGCTTATTTCCGCTCCTTTCGACATAAAGGATATTTTCTTTGGAATTGTCCGTGCGATTAACAACAATGTTCTTATTAACTACATCATTCTCGAGGGTAAATAATTTATCTACCGTTCTAAGCTTAATAAATCGCCCCTCTCCATTTGTCTGTTTTTAGAAAAATGTAAGAGAACGTATCAAATCGAACGTTTTATTGCGAGAAGGAACAAAAACCTTTTTCTCCACAACAAAAAATGGGAGCCCCTCCTCCCTCTTTTGGAACAATAGTTAAAACTTTCCTTCTTTTGGTATACAAGCTATAAGGGGTTAAGTATGTTAAAAATATTGTTTAGTGTGAGTATTGTTCTGTAAGTATTGTAAGTATTGTTTTTGTAATAAGCGTAAGTATCGTATTGTAAGTAGTGTGAGTACCCGACTGTAAGAAGTATATGTATTGTTTTGTAAGTAGCGTAAGTACCGCACTGTAAGAAGTATATTTATTGATTTGTAAGTAGTGTAAGCTTTGTATTGTGAAATAAAATGTTAACTCCAAAAAAAAAAAATAAATAAAGATTTACTGTTGCGCTTATAGCGCTGAAATCTAGGGAGAAAAAAAGATGTTATATCACGCTGATATTTAACAGAGTTGAGATTGGTTTGAGACTTTTTTTGTCTAGCGCTTAAATTTAAGCAGGTTTTTCGAAATAGTGCTTGTTTTCTAGCAGACAAAAATTGTGACATTGGGAAATTGGGATGGGTGGGGGATGTGATTTTTGGATGAAAATGGGCTTGTCCTAGAAACCCCCTTTTATATCTACTCACGCACCAAAAAACGGAGGAACTGAGAAACCGCGACACTGGCATTCTTGTATTGACGTCACAGCGGACTATTTCCAGTCTTTCTTCTTGCGCGGTTTTGTAACCAACCGGAAGTGAAGTTTCGCGTTTCTAGACGGCTAAATCACGGTACAAGAAAAATCGATATCGAAAAACTTTTTTCGACTTTCTTATCAGAACTTCATGTAAATCCCATCAAGCAAATAAAAAAATATCTGTCATATACACTTTAAAAGCTTATAACTTTTAATTAAAGTTGAAATAAGAAAATCGGCTTCAGATATGACACAATAGACGTTTTGACGGATCAGTGAGTGGTGAAATCAACTTGCTTTGTGTTCTTCTCGAAGAGCAAACTTGGACACAAAATCACGTTTTTCAAATTTTAACTTACACGTACATTACAGCATCACCGAAAAGTGCGATTCATTAAATAAATCAAAGGCTTTTAATAGCCAATCCGTGAATAAGAAATGCTAACGCGTAACGCAATATTGCGGTAAGCTTAACTTTTCACACTTTTTCAAATTAAACGAAAGGATTTTTGACAAACGAAAAAAGAAAAATACAGTACATCACTTTCGTAATGTCCAGTCCGAAGAAGATTTAAAAAAAGAAAAAAAACGTCTTCAGCGAGACTTGAACCTCGGGCCTTCCGACTATCATTCCGCGCTCTAAACCAATCGGGCGTCGTGATCACTGACTTAGAGAAGAGTAAATTTTTACCTTTAATTTTGGCTTTAAGGTAGATACGCATCAAAACGGGTGTCTCGGTTGAAAAATCCTTTTAGATCGATTTTAATGTTGCATTAAAGACTCCAAATGCGAAACATCTTTAACCTTATTGTTGTTTATATTCGTTTACAACAAATTAGTTATTGTTATCGCTGGATTCACGCTGTTCTTGTTACGAAACGCTTTCGTAACATAGCAACAACAACAACAACATTTAGCTTTATTTGCATGACTGTAGATTTTACAATATTGCAAAAGCTTACAACTAACTAACAAAAAGAAAGAAAAACAAAAATGAATAATTAAATTACATTGGTGACAATTTTATCTCGAGAATCAAAACAAGATGAAATAAATTTAATTAATTGCATATTTAGAAAGTAAATGGAAGAATTCATTAATTCTATGATCATAGCATTAAGTCAAAATTTATGGAAGGAGTGAGCGAGTGAGTGAGTGAATATCCACCACGGTCAAACGTCCGAGGCTTTTTTCGTTTTATTTAGTGACATTTTATTTAATATTAAATAGAAATATGGGCAAGGATGTATAAAAAAAATTAGTTGACGTTACTATCTTTTAATTTTTCTCAAATTGTGAGCTTTTTCCGTTGAAAACTGACCAAAACTCTTTGCGCCCGATTATAATTATGTTGGCAAATGGCGCCGACAATTTTGCAGTTCACAGTTTTTAAACGCTTAGAACTTTTTTAGTAAACTTGCAAAACGTTTGGTAAATTGACCGTGTATTGGCAATACAGTATATTAAACTTTAAACAGTGAAAATGACAACCTTAACTTTTAAGTACTTTGCTTAACTTTTGCAAATTTCTCTCGTTTGACGGCGGTTAAGAGTGTTACCGATAGCCCGTTCATTACGATTGCGCGTATTCACGAGTGAAAAATAGTACTGGTGAACTCCCATTATTCCCTAATATTTTTGTCACGTTTTAGCGAAATCAGCTTCTAAAGCCCAAGATATAAAGCTTTTAAAAGTGAAACCCCTGCCAAAATGTTCTTATGAATTTATTTATGGACAAGTATCCCCCGCGAACTTAAGTGACGGAAAAATGATGACAACAGTTTCTACTAATTTCCAGTACTTTCACTTTGATTGATCAATACTACCATACTTTATCAGTTGATACTGCAATAATGTTATCAAACAAATGCCCAGTAATTGTTGAACAAGTTATTGTTATTGTCATGACGTAACAGGTTACCGTAGTAAGAACACGCATCGGGGATGGAGATTCTGTGACACCCCTAACAATACGATTTTTGTCCCAAGCTAGCACCGACCCCGAACATATGAGGGGGAGGCGCTAGCTCGGGGGCAATAATCGTATTTTTAAGGGTGTGGACAAACCCCCCCATCCCCCTGGTGTGTTGTGTGGGTGCTCCACTCTGCAGGGGTATATTTCCAATTGAAGATTTGGACCCCCCATATATAGACACTAATATGGCTACCGCAGAATTTTCAAAAGATGTTCTGGAAATGTTCTATGACCCCATTTTGGATAAAGCAAGACAGCCAATTCTTAAGCCAGGTAAACCCCTCCCTGTTCCTCCAAAAAGAACAAAGAAGGAAAAGAAACAAAGATTTGTTAAAGAAGTTGTGAAAGATTTTGAAACACTGCCCGAACAAGAAGCGCGTCTCGAAAGTTGGTCTGAAATAATACAAAAAACACTGAGCCTAGAACTCAGTTTCAACAGCTTGTCACATACTTTAACGACCAAATCAGTATTTGGAGGACTGATGTTCCAGAAGACTACCCAGCCAATGCAGATATTTTGTCTTTCAAAAATAGCATTAAGACTGATTACATCAGGGTTATAAAAAGCGAGATCGAGACGCTTGGCAGTGTGAAAGTCACTCTTAAATCGGTTATCAAGTTCCGAATCGAAAGGAATGGAAGAAAAGAAACAAAAAAACTGCAAGGCTGATCTGACTGCGTAAACAAGTCGACTTGCGAGACACCAATACGACAGAAACCGGCCAAGTTGGGTAGCGCTACTTTATCGGTTTCTGCCGTATTGGTGTCTCGCAAAATCAACTTGTTTACTTAGCCAGATCAGCCTTGCAGTTTATTGTTGTTTGTTCATTCTTTTGGCTGATTAGGTCTTCTGTAGATCCTCCTTTGCAGATTTTACTTCTAAGAGAAGAAATCATGGTGAAATAACACTAGACTTCGTGTAGAAAAGAGCGGTTTCTTTAACAAACATCGCAGACCCTAAACACGATCTGACATTTTGACAAAATGCTAATACTCACTGCCAACGGCCTAATTAACATATATAGAAACTGACGCACATATTTGTGTGAACTGACACCCATATTATTACACCCTCCCTTTTATGAACTGAAATGAATTGAAATACATTAACTGAAATGAAACACAAGTCCTTAAGCTAAACGCCTAGGTAAGAGCATAGTCCTGGAAACGCTTGGGTGCTTGATGGATGCGTTGAGATCTCCTTGGTACATTGACAGGACTTGCAGGCACTTGCGATGCGGTTCGTGTTTCTGGAGGCGGTTGATCGCGTGTCTCCAAACGCGCCTCTGCGCGTATTTCCGGTTGTGGCTGCTCGCGCGTTTCACTCGGTTAAGACAGCCGTTGACTCCAAGGTGCGGGTTGTGAATTCTTCTGAGGAGTTCACCTCTGGCAGCCTTGGGAACCACTTCTCTTTCCCCTTTGAAGATAAGGCCATCCTGAACGGACATTTCGTCTCTCATATCGAAATATGGAGAGGCCAGTGGAGGCGGGGCGTCCTTGTCTTCAGGCCAACCCTGCTGAATTACGGTCTTGAGAACTTGAAGGGACTCGTCCTTGTCTGTTTCCCGCTGAATTTGCAGGAGCCTAGCTTCGGATATAGGCAAATAACTCATCATGTTAATGGTCTCAAACTCTGATTCAACTTGCGTACACGAGGGAAGATACGCTCTAGACAGCGTGTCCGCTAACAACATTCTGCTACCCCTTTCGTACTGTACCACCAAGTCGTACTTTTGAAGACGGATCAGCACCCTTGTAATCTCTTGGGAGCACGATGAAGTGGCTTCTTAAAGGTCGCTTCAAGTGGCTTATGATCAGTATGGACAACAGTCCTTCTACCAAACGTAAAGTCATTGAACTTTTCCACTGAGAACACAGTCGATAACATTTCCTTCTCAATCTGCGCATAACGACTTTCCGTCTCCGTTAAGGCTCGGCTTGCGTACGCGATTGAGTGCCCATTTTGCATTAAGGCTGCGCCTAATCCACTCTGACTGCTATCACACTGGATCTCAAGGGGCTCCGTGGGCTTGTAGTAGGCTAAAACAGGCGCTGACGCAATAACATTCTTCACGTCGTTCCAAGCCTTCTCTTGCAGATCGTCCCAACACCATGCATACATCTTTGTGAGTAAGATCTCGGAGGGGTTTCATGACATCAGACAAATGAGGTAGAAAGCGGCTGAAATAATTGACTATTCCATTTAGGCGTAGAACATCATCTCGATCTTTCGGGCGTGGCATCTCTACGATCGCTTTGATTTTCTCTGGATCTGGCTTTAGGCCCTCTGTGGTTAGCAGGTGTCCATGAAATGGAACTTCCTTACATCTGAATTCTAACTTTTCAGAATTGAGCTTGATGCCTTTCTGCTGACATCTTTGCATGAATCCATTTAAATTGTTGTCATGATCAGCCTCACTCGTGCCATGGATGAGAACACATCTGCAATGCATTTTACACCAGGGAGACCTAGCAACTCTTGATTGAGGCGCTTCTGAAATACTTCACTCGAAATACTGAGACCAAATGGCAAACGCAGCCATCGATATCGCCCATATGGCGTAGTGAACGTGGTGAGCATGCTCCACTCGTGATCTAACTCCAGATGCCAAAAAGCAGAGGTCAAATCAACCTTTGTAAACACACGTGCATCTGTCAAGTCAGGTAACATACCGTCAATAACAGGAATTTGATAATGTTCCCTAAACAGTATTAAGGGGTCTCGGGTCGATACAAACACGTAGCTCACCGGACTTCATTACAGCTACAACAATCTGACTGACCCACTCGGTCGGTTCGTCAACAGGCGTGATGACCTTGAGACGTTCCAGTCTTTGGAGTTCCTCTTTGAACTTCGAACTGACACAGGTACCTTTCTTGCTGGAAGAACAACGGGTTTGCAATCTGGGTCAGTTTGGAGGTGCACTTTTCCCGGAAGTGTTCCAAGATCCTTGACAAAAACATCTGCATGTTTAACTGTAAGATCATCACTGGCATCCTCCACGACACTTATGAAGTTTTCCTTGTCAACGGTTAGCAGCTTCATTTTCTGCGTCGCATTTAAGCCAAGCAGAGGTGTCAAATCCTCTTTCACGACTAGAAATCTGACCTTGTACTTCTCCTCACTTTTGGGGTTCACGACTGGCAACGCACAAGTTCCAACAGGCTTGAGTTTGGTACCATTCCACATGACCAGCGTTTGCGAACACGGGGCGAGCTCTTGTCCTTCAGCATACTTGAGTGGTAAAATATTTGCACTTGCACCACAGTCAACTTGAAATTTAACAGGTTGCTGACTCACGGGCATTTCCGCAAATACACCCCTTCCTTTTACGGCTTGTACTCTTACGACGCTAATCTCTTCTAACTCCTCTTCACTCTCGATACTATAAACGGAGCTTTTCTTTTTACACTTCTTAGCGAAATGATTCTTTTCCTTGCACCGTTTGCACGCTTTTCCCCATGCAGGGCATTTCTTTCTATCCAACTCATGGTCGTGTCCACAGAACTTGCAAGAAATTTTCTTTGTTGATCGTCCGCCCAGAGTTTCAGCTCGAGACTTCTTACTTGCTTTAACCTGATGAATGGTATCCGCCGGCTCCGATAACGATTTCATCTGTAACTCCGCCACCTCCTCGCTTCGACACACGTCGATGCAATGATTCAAAGTAAGATCTCTCATTCTTAGCAACTTCTTAGTGGTCTGCTCACTCGTTATTCCAAGCACAATACGGTTACGGATTAAGCTGTCCCGCAAACAATTACAAAAGTTGCACGTTTTTGCCAAAGAGTTATTAAAACAATATCTCTCGTAAATCTCGTTAACTTCGCCGACACAATGCTTCTCCATCTTACTCATGACAACGCGCCAATCATTTTGGTTTTCTTCTTCAGTGTAAGTAAAGGTTTTGATGACCTTCAAGGTGTCGTCCCCGATCGTATGTTTAAACATCGCTAGCTGAAATTCCGCGGTCTCCCGATCCAACCTGGAAATAACGAAATAGTTGTTGTACTTTTCCTTCCAAAGCTTCCAATTTTCAGCAACTTCTCCGCAGTGTCTCAGATCAAGATACTAAGGTGGTGAAATGTGATGAAACGTCGTAGATTGATGCTGTAGACAGCATCCGCTGCCACCATGAAATAACACGAGACTTCGTGAAGAAAAGAACTGTTTCTTTAATAAACGTCGCAGACCCTAAACACGATCTGACATTTTGACAAAATGCTAATCTGACTTACTGCCAACGGCCTAATTTACATATATAGAAACTGACGCACATATTTGTGTGAACTGACACGCATATTATTACACATGGAACACTTTTTTAAGCAAAACGAGCCTTCGCTGTTTCTATTTTACAACATCGTACGATATGAACCCATGCAAGGTGGAACATAGCGTCATCTTTCGGCCAAGCTGGAAAACAAGAAGGCGATTTTGAACATCAAGAACAAAGACATAAAATGCTTGAAATGGTGGCTTCGTGCTGCTCTCTTCCCGGCACCAAAGTGGAAATACCCGCAAAGAACTTCGAGCTACCCAACGAATGATGGTTTGGTTTATACTGGAACTGATTTTCCAACGCCGATTGACCAAATGTCTTCGGATGGAAGAACGCAAAGGTGCACCCGCATTTCAATAGCGATAAAGAAAAAGAAATTCCTAGAATCAATCTGATGCTGCACAACAAGAATTACACTTTGTTCAAAGATTTAAGCTGTCTTCTTTTCGATCCGAGTAAACGCAAAGAAATAAAGCATTTCTGCGAGAGATGTTTGATCGGATTTTCTCGAGAAGACTTGCTGCAAAATAACAAAAATGATTGCAGAGGCATACAAAAGACCGATGAGGATAGAGATGGCAAAGAAGGAAAACAAGATTCTGCAATTCACAAACTACCACAAGCAGCTGAAGGTTTCCTTTGTTGTCTATGCCAACTTTGAATCGCTGATGATAAAAAAATGACAACCAGTGCACCAGACCCTGAAAAAGAAATCTTTACGTTGAAAACATGTCTTCATGAGCCATGCGGGTTTAGCATTGTTGCTGTGCGATGCGTCGGAGAAACGGGCAAACCTTTAACCTACCGAGGCCCACACACTGTGCATGAGTTTGGCAGTGAAACAATGATACGAGAAGAGCTGGAAAACAAACAACCGATTGTTATAAGGCATTCCACAGGGCCAGGAATTGACATATCTGTGATAACCTGTGATAGTCCTCTGGTAAAACAGAACTTCAAAGATGCAATACCAGTCCATGATTTAACCACAGGCTATTACGCGGGGCTTGGGCATAAGAAGTGTTATTGCACCTAGGTAAATAATGTACCTAAATCGGACTGGGTTCCAAGAAAAGCAGAGAAGAGATCGATGAGTGGATTAGCAAAACACAGGAAGACCGTTTTGTGGGGAGTCGCTTATATTCGTGAGATGTACAAAGATGCTGTCAAGGATCATTGTCATATTACAGGCAAGTTCTGAGGAGCTGCCCACAACAGCTGCAACTTCAAACTTCGCTTGAAGCCCAAGGAGGTCAAGATCCAGGTTGTCTTCCACAATCTTCAGAGGTTATAATGGGTATCTTTTGATAGAGGAAATCGCAATATCCAAGGCGAGCTGAAATGCATTCCGGACAACAGAGAAATATATGTCATTCTCGCTCGACAATCTCACTTTCATGGACAGCGCCAGATTCCTGTAAAAAAGTTTTGCAGGCCTTGTCAAAGATAACAAGCCTGAATCTTTTGAGATCGCAAAGAGTCTCATGCCTAGATTTAGAAAGAGAAGGTTGCTGCTGCGCAAGGGAATCTATCCTTATGAGTACATGGATTCTTGGAAAAGGTTCCCACCAAAAGAGAGCTTCTACAGCAAGCTCACAGGTGAAGGCATTGCAAACGAAGATTATGGGCATGCACTGAACGTTTGGGAAACATTCGGCTGCAAGAACCTTGGGGATTACCACGATCTTTATCTGCGAACAGATGCGATTCTTGTAGCCGTCGTGTTTGAAAACGTCCAAACAGTGGCGCTTAATACATACAAACTTGATTTCGCGCACTACATGTAAATCACCGCAGATGCTCGTCTGAAAATGACAGGCCAAAAGCTCGAGCTCTTCACAGACTACAGTAAACTATCTCTTAACGGACACCTCCATAAGACGGACACCTGGTGTTGGTCCCTGTCGTTTTTCAGTTATTTTACTGTAACAAAACTCTCTATAAGACGGACACCTGACAATTTGAAACTGTCAACAGACACTTGAGAAGTGCTTTTTAGTGAAAGATACTTCAAAACGGAAATGTAGGTGCTGAATATGAACAAACGAGTCCACTTTTCTAATATTATTGTTGTTCCAGTTTGTAGGTTTTGTTTAAGTGAACGATTTTAAACAGACTTAAAGACTTGCATTCATTGTACATAGGTCAATTTAGCTTGATTATCTCAGAATTACTGGTGTCACATTACCTCGACACTCTATAAGCCGGACACCTCTCTAAGACGAACAGTTGGGGTGTCCGTCTTAGAGAGAATTGACTGTATGACATGTACTTGTTCTACGAGAAAGGCATCCAATGGCTTCAAATCGTTACACAAGGGCGAACAACCCCTGTCTATTTTGATGGTAACAATCCGTATGGGGGTGCGATCTGTGAGTCGATGCCCATTGGTGATTTCAAATGGGTGGACCCTCCAACAGAGGAAGAAATCATGGCATTGGACACTGGAAGTCGACTTTGAGTATCCGGCAGACCACACGAGTCGCACAACAGCTATCCAATTGCAGCCGAGAAACAGGCTGGAAGAGTACCTCTCCGACTATCAGAAAGGTCTGCTCCACGCCGAGGGCAACAAACTTGGCAAGCAGCAAAAGCTGCTTCTGACTTTGCAGGAAAAACACAACTATGTCGTCGACTATAAAAACCTGCAATTCTGTCTAAATCGGGCTGAAACTAAAGCGGGTGAACAGGGCGCTCGAGTTCACACAGATGCGCAAGATGGAGCCCTACATTGTGAAAAACACGGAATTGCAATCGCAACCGAACAAATGTGCAGCCTTTTCGTGCAAGCGAAAAGGACAAAATGCGTAAACTGGTGGCCAGGCCAGAGTACTCGAGGCTTGCGATATTTGGCAACGACCTCGCTGGCGTACACATGCACAAGATAAAGCTTGTTCTAAACAAGCCAATCTACACAGGAATGACAGTCTTGGATAACAGCAAGTTGGTGATGTACGAATTCTTCTAGGATTACCTGAAAAAGAAGTACGGCCCTAGGTGCGAGCTGCTGTACACAGACACCGACAGCCTTGTGCTGGAGATCAAAACAGAAGACATTTACAAGGACATGGCAGACGACGCTGACCTGTACGACACTAGCAACTATCCCAAAGATCATCCACTCCACAGTCAGAAAAGAAAAAAATACTGGGTAAGATGAAAGACGAGTGCGAAGGCGTTCCAATCGCTGATTTCTTCGCCCTGTGGCCGAAAATGTATTCATCCTTGGCGGTAGAAGACAAAAAAATTAAAGACCAAGGGTATGAAGAAGAAGGTCGGTTCGAAAGAAATAAGGCTCGAGCAGTAACATACTTCGCAGCGAGGCTCACCAGATCTACGGTGTGCATGTCAACAAAATTTCGCTATCCCCGTTCGATTCAAAGCGCTGGATCGCGGAAGATGGAATACGCACAATAGCTTACGGCCACAATAGCTGGCGGTAGTTCAGTGTTGGGCGGCACAAAAAGCAGTTCTTCACGGACGAAGCCGCGCTTGAGTCCATCATGAAGGTAGTAAATAATCGGCTCGTCAGGCTTGGCGACAGCTCTTTCAATGTTGAAGAACTTCAAAGACCAGATTGGGTCTGTGGCGCGTCTCATTCCATCTTCAAGCTCGCCAGGCTGGTACAAATATCTGACACCAACATTTGAGAGGGGAACCTTTTTTTCTTGTTTCGTTCAGCCCAACAGGTTTTGAATTCTTTGTCGAGGGCTTGTAAGAAACGGCCTTTGTTCTGATGGCTTCCGCGTTTTTTTGCCAATCAATGTGGTTACTTCATTGTTCAAAGCAGAGACAACAGCAGGCAGCCTTTTAACCCATTCAGTCGACCTCTGGTCGTCTGGCAGCCGCATTTCGACGGCGTACTGGTCTCCGAACAGGCGTTCAGCCAGAATTTGGTTGAACCGCTCCACAATAACTTGGTCTCGGTGGATGTTAAAGCGTCCGTGACGAATGTAGGTTTTATTTTTTTCCATCTCTTTAATGACGGCGCCCATCAACTTACGCCCAGGGTCAACCTGAAGGCCCGCGCTTGTACATCTTCTGAAAGGCTTTAGCAACCTCGTCCAACTCTTTCGAGATCAAGGGCTCTGCTTTTTTGTAGTGAGTAGCTACGTCGACAACTGCGAGCGCGTATTTGAAACCTTAGCGCCCCTGAGGTAGTTTATCTTGTGGCAAAAAGATTTGCTTGGTGCACCGCATTGGACGAGTAGACATCGAATTTTTACCGAGGAATGTAGCGCGGTGCGGAGAGAAAGGCCTGCCAAAGTGCCTGCTTGACCAACCATTGCTTCGCGGCATCTTCGGAGACCTTTGCCGCCGGAGCGAGATTTTTCACAGCGGCAGTTCCTTTTCAATACCCTTGCGGGCTGTTGTGGACCTTTGCCAGTTTTTCATCTTTTTACGTATATTTCAAAGAAAACGAAAGGCAGCGTACCCAAGAGTAAGTGCACCTGTGCTGACAAACAGGAGCTCATCTTGCTTCTGCTGTTCGCTAGATTGGTAGAAATTAGGGAACTTTGGCTCTTTGGGAAGTGTTATTCGTTGGTCTTGGTGTGTTTGGTTGTAGAGTTTTAGGCGTAATCGGTGTTTGTAAAGTTTTGTTTAGCTTGATCTTTTATTTTGTCGCTGGTAGCAATCCAGTCGAGGAGCTTTGTACGGTCTTTCTGATATTTGGCGTAGGCCTCCTGGTATGCCTCAACGGCCTTGTCGTGCCTTACTTTCTCTTCCTGTCGGTCTTCCAACGCCGGTCAATTTTTGTATGAGATAATTACCGCCAACGAATGAAATGGCTTTGAGCACTGCTCCACCCGCCATGTCAGCTATGCTGGCCATAGTGTGTATATATTTATGTTTTTAAATCGAGGATGGAAGAATCTTTTGGTCTTCAAGGTACTGTTTAAGCGCGATGCTTGCCGCCTTGGCCGCGGTGAACTTCACGTAGTTCATCACATTCCCTCTTGCATCAAATAAGCTTTTGATAAAGGCTTGAAAAGGTTATTTCAATATAAAAATATTGAAATGACGTCTTATATTCCATACCATGTAAGTTTGTCGGAAGGACAAAAAACAAAGCTTGCAAGAGCTGTGAAAAATTCAGCTCCAATTACATTGAGACTTCCGAGAAATGAATTGAAAGGGAACGATGAATTGCTGTTGACAAAAACCCAAATAACAAAATAAAAAAAGCAATTAATGCTGGGCTGGGGGTTGAAATATCCATCTCGAGAACACAAATAAGAAAAGCTGTCAGACAAGGCGGAAGTCTTTGGACTTCATTGATTTCCCTGGGAACGAAACTGCTTCCATTTGCAACAAAAGGGGTTTCAAAAGTTGCCCCGCATCTGGCGACTGGCGCATTGAGTGCTTTGGGGAGCTTTGGAAAAGGCATTGCCGTACCATTCAACTTTCTACCGCAGGTGGCACAAGTTAGAGAGTTAACTAAAAGCCAATTAGATTCTGTTAAAAGAGGACTTCAGACTGGCAGTGGAATAAATTTCAAACTTACACAGTGACAAATTAATGGCGGACTTCTTGGAACACTTGCGGCGATAGGAATCCCGATGGCTATTGAGCTGGCATCGAAATTATTCGGAAGTGGGCTTCAAGTTCCGAGGAAAGCTGCTGCGGGATTAATGGTGTCACCAAAACCTGGGTTTTATCCGTATGTGCCGCCTCCCTTTTTTGGAACCTGGGAACAGCAGGGAAAAGGACGCGGACAAAAAAAAACTGGAACGAGAGCGCAGCGACCACGACTGAAAGGAGAAGGCCTTTTGTTAGGACCGAACAGCCCCTTCAACGCCATTCCCGGAATAGGGTTAATTCTGTGAAGAACAAGCCCGCGTTCAAAGATATTCCATTGTCAAACTTTGATGTTCTTGAGTGGGTGAGGTTTCTTAAAATCCCCAATTTCAAAGGAATATTTTCAAGAGACTCAAAAGATCATATTCATAACTCTGGTGGTTGTATAATTAATTTAGATGATTCTGTTGGAAACGGAACACATTGGGTCGCAACATTTGTAGGTGGTAAACACGCTTATTATTTTGATTCGTTCTGCTTGCCGCCTCCAATTGAATTTGTAGATTATGCAAGAAAATTAAAAAAGGAGTTTGTTTATAATTACGGCCATCCGATTCAAGACATTAATTCGGTGCGATGTGGATATTATTGTTTATATTTCCTAGATAATATTCATGAAAAATCATTTTATGATTGTCTCAAAGTATTTGATTTAAACCATCCAATGAAAAATAAGAAATTCATAAAATAATATTTCAATTAAAAATGGAATCATCATATTGCGTTAAAGAGAAACGAGTAACGGGATGTGTAGACCCGTCGGGTTATATGGTTGCAAAAAATGGGAGACCGATGTGGTTTTGCCATTGCGTATCATGCGGAATAAAGAAGACAAGATTTGTTAAGGCGGGAAACTGACGCGGCCCGCCTCGGGGGCGGGCTACAGCGGGACTGGTTTTTTCGATATAGCTGATAGCCATTCACTCGACGAAATGGCTTTAAAAGGCAGTGTTAAAGGATTATATAATCTTGGTCGTATTGGATTAAGTAAAGCGGTTAAATCAGATTTTGCCAAACAAAAGATTAAAAATACTGTGAGTAAATATCTTGATCAAGGTTTGGATGCATTCACCAAAGACCTTTCAAAGAAATTAGATCCCTTATCCGGTCGTGGCATCGGCTTCGCCGCCAGCGGAGCTGGCATTGACACCCATGCTTTAATTGGCAAGCTTCCGAGGCCTAAAAAAGGATTCACTCTTCCAGGGCATCTTTATACCGGACCCTATAACCCACTCCACGAACAAGTTAAGTTCGATCCGAACACTGGGGAAATTCTAGAAATTTATCAACAACCCACAGGTAAAACAGATGCAGTTGCTATGCAGCATGATGTGGATTATTCAGTCTGCGCAAAGAAAGCAGACCCACGTAAGTGTAAACATGAAGCAGAAACAACGGCAGTGGGGGCACTCTTTGCACGAAATGTAATCGATGGAAAACAAAAACTTGGTTTAGGAGCGCCAAAAACACGGCAGACGGTTTCGAGTAATGATTGGGCCCGAAGCCTAAGCGATGAATTACATAAACCAATCAGGCGGCGGTTTCCAAAACGACGAGTTATTGCATATAGAATTGACAAAATATGGGCCGCAGATTTAGTCGAGATGGGGAAATTTTCGAAGTGGAACAAAGGCTTTAAATACCTCCTGATGGTGATCGATGTTTTCTCAAAATATGGTTGGATACGACCACTGAAAGACAAGCGAGGACAGTCGGTTGCTGATGCTTTTAAAGATATATTTAAAACGAAGCAAAAACCGAAAATGCTTTGGACGGACCGGGGGACCGAATTTTGGAACCACATTGTTCAAGATTTGCTAAAGACGAATGGTATATCTTTATATGCCACGGAGAACGAAGAAAAGTCATCTGTTGTCGAGCGCTGGAACCGATCGATAAAAACGAAACTCTGGAAGCTTTTTTCGACGAACAATAACACAATTTATTTTGACAAACTTGACAATTTAGTGGATCAATATAATCACAGTTTTCACTCGAGCATTCGAATGTCTCCCGCAGAGGCGAGTTTAATAGGCCATTTGCACGATGACGTCATATGACTACAACTACCAGAATCCTTCCGTTTTTTGTTTTGTAGTGCAAATTAGGGCTATTGTTATTTAAACCGCACTGGGATTACAAAATTTAAATACGAAGGGAAAAACGAAATGAATTCTGGTAGTTGTAGTCAAATGACGCCATCGTGCAAATGGCCTATTAGCAATGAGTCCAAGGTTTTTGCTAACTTATATGGCGATTTACTTTATTCTAAACATACCCCAGCAAAATTTAAAGTCGGCGATAGGGTGAGAATTTCAAAATATAAACGGAAATTATTCGATAAAGGTTTCACACCGAACTGGTCAGAAGAGATATTTGTTATTGACGAAATATTGAACACAAAACCTGTAACGTATAAATTAGTTGATCTGTTAGGAGAAAAAATAATGGAACATTTTACGAACCGGAGCTTCAGCGTACTACTCAGGATGTTTTCCGCATTGCAAAGGTTATTCGCCGCGATTACAAGAAAAAGAAAGCTTTGGTTAAGTGGAAAGGTTATTCCGACAAATTTAATAGTTGGGTACCGTTGAGTGATGTTCAAAAGCTTGCCTAAAAAATCGGCTCACGCGTAAGCTCATTGGAAAATTAGTCATAGGTCATTGGAAAACTCGGCTCACGCGTTAGCCAATTTGTGAGTGGTTGAGAGTGTATTATGCATAATACAATTTCTGATTGGTTAAAACAGGCCACATGACAAGGGAAAGCTGATGAATAATTATCTCAAAATAATTCTCACGCGTGGTAATTATTTTGAATGGAAATAGAACCTTCTTGAATTAGCATTTAAATTAAAAATAATGTGGATATAAGATTCCCGCGCGGGAGGAGGATTTCAGATTCGTTTATGACAAGCGATGTTTAAATCCTGTGGAAACTGGGTTGGACACGCTGCCATATGGATTCTAGCGATCTTTAGCCCCAGAAGACCAGAAGATGCCCGGAGGGTTTGGAACCTCTAAAGGATTTTAGCGGTTCCAGAAGATCGGTGACAGAGTGCCGCTGATGTCTGAGCGGTTTGGAACCGCAGGAAAAGTTGGCAGAAGGGTTTAGCCGTTTCAGCAGATCGGTGACAGAAAAAACCGTTGGGTGCCCCAGAGTGCCCCCATAACTACTTTAACATCCAGCGTCCCATTCCCCCGGTTTGTTCTGTAACCCTTACGCCTTCCCTCCTATTGCCTTTAGCCCCCAGCTTATCCTTTTCCTTCGGTTCCTGTCACTTCCCTAGTAAGCACCACCGTGCCGTGGGCGGCACGGTGGTGTAGTGGTTAGCGCGTCGGACATTCAACCTGAAGGTCGGTGGTTCGAAGCCTGGTCTCTGCCGTCGTGTTGTTTCCTTAGACAAGAAACTTTACTCCACACTGTCTCTCTCCACACAGGTGTATAAATGGGTACCGGCGACAAAATGCTGGGGGTAACCCTGCGATGGACTAGCATCCCATCCAGGGGGGAGTCGCAGTATTCCTAGTCGCTTCATGCTACAGAAACCGGGTTTAAGCTCCGGCCGTTATGAGCCTTCTGGCTCGGGTGCGCGACTTTACTTTACTTACTATCCTTTTCCTTCGGTCCCTGTCACTTCCCTGCACTTTGATTATTCCTGATGTTTATCCAAGGAGGTTTTGGTGGCCCTTACTTCGGGCTACGGCGGCCCAATGTTGTCTTTTAGCCCGCAAGGGCGACCCTGAGATTTTAAGTATTCCCTCTTTCAAGGGTTTTTCCCCCTCAGCCATGTTTACCGTGGGACTTATGGGCTCTTAGAATTTAGCCAACTCTCCGGTACCTGTTTACCATAGCTTCATCGTATCTGGCCTTAAAAGTCCTTTTTTCCGCGTTAAGGAAGTTATTTTGAGCATTATATTTTCTATGAATGTAACGTTAGTGATCGATTTTTTTTCGCCTCAATAAAGTAGTTTATTTTATTTTCGTTTCGCCCGCAAGTGGCTCGTATCTTTGTTCCTGCTGTTAAATGCCCCACTTGTCTCCACCCAAATGATTTTAATTTCCGCTTCTGCCAGATGTGCGGTTATAAGCGCAAGGTTCGCGAATCGCTTCCTGCTAATGCGCTCAAGGTCGACCTCCAACAAATTGATGAGCGCCTTAATCTGCTTATCTGCGCATCCCTATCCTCTTCATATGAAAAGCAGAAGCAGTCACTCAAGGAGGAACTGGAGTCTTTTCTTCGTTCTCTTCCTGGGAGAAAACCACTCTCGTCTGCCTCACCTCGTGACATTTGTAGGTTCCTTATTTGGAAAGACAGAAAGGGAAAAACACAAGTACATGCCAACGGCTGTCCCTACCTTGGCAAGCGTGATGTACACCCTTGTGGCTGCCCGGTTACGTTATCGTTTAACACCGTCGATTCGTTTATTGGCAAACTTCGCGCGATTGGACGCCAGGGTGAATGGGAAAGCTCTTTTCAGCTTGGAAACCCCGCCTCTGCTATCGAGGTCAAATCCTACCTCAAGGCATTTACTGCGGAGCAGTTGCAAGCCAGAGTTAGAGTCAAGAAAGCAGTTCCGTTATTTCTACCTAAACTTCATTCGTTAGCACGTTTTTTAATTCGTAAAATGAACTCCCCTGATATTTTTGCTCAAGAACTTTACATCCTTGCCAGGGATCAAGCGTTCCTTAAAACCCTCTTCTTTAGTGGTGATCGTGGCTCGGACTTGGGAAATGTTAAAACCCCCGAGATCCTGCGTTTCCCTTCAGATGATGGCTGCCTTTTTAATCACATCTGGGGGAAAACACTTCGTGATGGCGCCTCCAATATTTTTGGTATTCGCCGACACCCTAACCCTGCCATCTGCCCAGTCACCGCTATAGAAACCTACGTTGCGATCTGCGATGAACTGGCCATTGATCTCTCTAAGGGCTACCTTTTCAGGCCCACCACTCCGCAGGGAGATGTGGTAGACAAGCCCCTCTCAGGTTCCACTGCTCAGCAACGGCTCAAGATGTATCTCAAAGAAGCTCACCTTGACGAGGGAGAAACGCTGCATAGCTTACGTTCTGGTTGTGCTATCACCCTTACCCTGTCTGGGGCTCAGTTGGACGACGTCATGTCCCATGTTGGCTGGAAGAGCGGTCAGACTGCACTCTATTACATGAAGTTGGGGGAAGTTCTCCGCCAAGGCTCTTCACCCCATTTGCTCTCATCTGCATCTGAAGAAGCTTCTAGTGTGTCCAAGCGAATATACTTCTCTGGACTCCCTCAAAAATTTCGTTTGTGCTTTCCCTTCTCGTCCCTCAGGCTTAAAGCGATCTTCTTCTGACTCCTCACAGATTTAAGTTTGGGTAGCGGGTTTGTCGCTAAATTTTAGACTGCAGAAGGTTTGGTTTTGAGTGTGGGTGCCTTGTTTTTGGGAACGGATGATTCCAACCCTATTTACCTAGAACATTTTTCACCTGTCTTTCAAGTCACCGATGCCATAAGCCAAAGGACGCCAGGGCTCTCATTCTCATTATTGAAGTGCAGGTAAGACCGGTGAAAATAGTTCACTATTGTCAGCGGTCTCACCGTAGCGTATATAAGGAGAATCCATTATAAATTCGCCCTCTTTTCTCGCACACCCGAGGTATGTTTCATCGCAGTTGGTAGTATCTGTACATACTTGTCTTCATCTGGTCTATTCTGTACTTATCCATCCTACGGTCTCTCTCAGCAGTTCCCCTGCCCTTCCCTCCCCTTTACATCATTATCCCTTCTGCTGTTAAGAGCGTCCGCCAGGGCTCCCATTCTCATTACAGAAGTGCAGGTGAGACCGGTGAAAATAGTTCACTATCGATGAGTGTCTGCTTTCGTGGTTCCCTGATCTTAAGTTCTGTCAAGATATCCGACACTTTGGAATCGAAATGACTAGTTACCTACATGAAACTGTACTGTTCAGACTCACACTTCGCTTTTGTTTAGGTCAAGCACAATTAAAACCATTAAAACCGAACCTATTTTGTTAGAAATTTTCTTGATATCCTTTACTGTCCGCTGACGGGAGGTTATTTTAGACTCTGTGGACCTCGAACAGGTGTCCGTGTCCTCTTACGGGAGGCTAAAAATCGCCCGGACCGCGGTTTGGTGTCCGCTAATGGGACTGACTCGTCCACAGTCGTCTCTCAATTCACGAGAGGAGCGCGAGGAGGAAAGAGGGGAGACGACGTCTCTCCTTTCACAACATGTCCTCGAGACGAGATTATCTCATATCAATAATTGCTATTTGACACCGAATTAACAATTATAGTTAATTCCGAACACTGTTTCCCAGGACATTTCAGAAAAGAAGAAATAAAAAAAAACCATGTTATTTGGACTGCGGGATTCGAACCCGGAACTACCGCTACTGGGAACGTCTTCTTACCACTAGACTACCGAACAACAAGGCGATGGGAAATTATATCTGCAAGATATTTATTTGAGTCTTGCATACAATATCATTGATCTACAGTGATTAGGCCTAAGCGCTGATTTCAAATGGTTAGCTTTTTGTTGAGGTTTGGTGATCAAGCTTTTCCATTTACTTTCTAAAATTATTTTCAAGCGAGTGATTTTATAGGCTTACTACAGGGTGTAGAATAAGCGCGTGAATTTTATTATGTTAAAAAATTGAGGTTTGCTCAACCAGCAGCGTGGTGGTCCAGTGGTTAGACGAGAGGATAAGTTAGCGAAGGGTCGTAGGGTCGTAGGTTCGAGTCCTGTCCGAACACTAAGGATTGTTCTTTTTCAACAAAAATGCTGATTTCCCAGAATTCCTTTCAGACTGTCAGTGTTCGGAATTAACTATAATCGTTAATTCGGTGTCAAATAGCAATTATTGATATGAGATAATCTCGTCTCGAGGACATGTTGCTCCCTTCTCGTCATCCATTTCGTTAAAGGGCCCGTTTTAGTCTTCCACGCCAAATACTAATAATGAGAGACGACTGGGGACGAGTCAGCTTACGGGAGGTGTCCGTTAGTGGAAGTTCGACTGTACCAATGTTTCTATACTCCGATCAAATCCACACTGGTCTAATACTTCCCAAACCGTGAATTATTACTCGTGGCGAAGCACACGAGTTGTAAATCCGGCGTTGACTTTTCTTGTTTTTTTTTCGTGTCACATTAGCGCATGCAAATTTATGCACGCATATTTAAGTCTATATCGACGACTATATGGCTTTCGGCCATGAAATACATACCGTAAAATCTCTCCGTGTGTGTACTCGAGAAGCAAGATAAAAACCTACTGCGTACAAGGCGTTCATGGATGGATAGGACCGTTTGATATTGTGTTATTGATATTCCTGTGGGATTTTTTGCTCTGGCAAGTTCTGTGTTTTATAAGTTATATTGAACTTGCCATTTGCTTAGCGATCGAGCTCCGGGTCGAGCTTAAGTGTCAGCTACTGAATCTAGTGAATGCAGTGTAGTCTTACTTTTAAACCCGTGTATACAACAGGTTATCGGCAAGGGTGTTTAAATAAAATTCACTGTCTCACTCACTCACTCACTCGCTCCTTCCATCAGCTGTAAACTTAGTGAGCAAATACTTTGTTACGAACACGTTTCGTAACAGGAATTCAACGTGAATCCAACGATAACAATAATTAATTTGATGTAAACGAATATAGACAACAATAAGCTTACAGATGTTTCGCATTTGGAGTTTTTAGTGCAACATTAAAATCGATCTAAATGTTTTTTTGCAATCTAAACACGCGTTCTGATGCGTATCTAGCTTAAAATAATAAAATTTGGTTCGTAGGTAGTATGTGCCCTTGGACAGCGCAGTGATTGAGTTTATGGCTTAGTCCTGGACGGCCCGAGTTCGAATCTCCATGAAGTCTCCCTTTTTTTCCTTTTTTTTTTTCTTTTTTCGAACTGGACATTATGAAAGTGATGTACTTTTTTTTTCGTTCGTCAAAAATCCTTACGTTTAATTTAAAATCAAAGGCTCCTTGCGAGCCAAGTCGTGAATATGAAACAACCATCCGGGACCTTTTCCTACCCTACACAAGGAGGGTACTCTTAGATTCTACATGTTATGACTACTTCCCTTATGTTGCAGATCCACGTATCAATATATTTTACCAAAGAGGATCTCTAAAACCTTAAAACCTTCCTCTATGCGTAGCTAGTATTAACACGAAGGAATGTGTTTACTAGCGAAAATGAAAATTACGGACAAACTTCGTCGCCCATTAGTTGTCGTTGGAATATCGTCGAAGGTATGCTATGTTTTCATGACCGTTTCGCTTCAGTTTGCCCTCCTCAGGACGAGTGGCTCCTTGACGGAACCAAAAAAATGAAAAATGAAAGGGAGTTAAGGAAAGAAAAATGGAGGAAAATGATAAGCCTACGACACGAGGTATTCCCAAGCGGTCACCCATCCAAGTACTAACCTCGCCCGGCAGGGCTTAACATAGATGATCAGACGAGAACCGGCGCATGTCAACCAGTGACAGTGTTCCTAAAGTTTACGATGAGCGAGTAACTTTTCTCCAGTAATCGCAATAATTCACGACTTAAAAATATATATATCGAACTGTGTCAGTGTGAAAACGTAAGCTTACGGCAATATTGCGTTACGCGTTACGCGTTAGCATTTCTTCTTCTCGGGTTGGCTCTTAGGAGCCTTTGATTAGACATAATTTTAAGCTTATGCTTCTCTGTAAAAGCACTCAAATCACTTGGGAATCAATGCTGCAATGAGTTAAAGGCGCCACGAGTTCAAGCTGTGTACAGCTTCTTGTTCCTGTTAAATTTGAAAAGACCACTTTTAAAAGCAATGAAATCAGTTAAAATCGACTGACTCCTGCGCGATTTCTCAGTCTTTGAACAAATCAACGTGAATCAAGGAACGATAATAAAATGGGCAACGCGCACAAGAATAAGAGAGAACACAGACTTGAAAAAACATCTCCTCAGTCTAGAATAATTAGTGTGAACAATTTTCGAATAAGAAACATAGCTTGAGTTTGAAAAATAGCCTAAAAATACTTGAAAGTAAAACTATCAAAAATTACGCTGACATGACCCGAGGGAAATTAGCACTGCGAAATGCAAATCTGATTTTGTTTACAAAAGATCGCTTTTCAGACCAATTCTTAAAATAACAAACAGGAAAAAGTACAACGAATTCTCTCGGTTGAAAGTTTATTCAAATATCTATTAGTTTAGTTTCAAGAGCAAAACGCGTTAAATTATCGCATCGAGGAAACTGGAGTACAGAAGCGGCCATATTTGTTTGAAATCTGATAGTCTTCTCCGTGTGACAAACCGGTTCTCTCTAGTCCCCGCGAAAAACCCGGACATGTGCGCAGTAGACGGATTCTGATTGGTTAACCTTCCTAAAGCCTTTTATAACAATAAGGGACAAAAATAACTTTCTAGGGGAGGCAGGGGCAAGTTCGCGTACACTAAAATATGCGTTCATAAATTTGCATGCACTTATGTGACACCAAAACCTCAACTCATGCCGCTCTGCGCATGAGTAATTACCGGAAGTGACTGGCCAGTTCTGACATACCATGACATACCTTAGAATACTACTTTCCGTTTTAATAGGGGTTTATAATACTCATGTAAACAATTTGATCCATTCAGACTTTTGCACTGAGAAACTCACTTCCACCCCTCTATGCCCTAAAGTAATAATTATTATTAACCCTCCAAATTATCTTTTATATGTTATACAAGTTTGAGTTGACAAGTCCCAATAAAGTCTAAACATCTGAGGTGATGGAGGCTTTATAAACAGAGAACAGAAATTCCATCAAAACGATATGTTTATATAGTTAGATAGCCTCAGTGACCCTATATAACAATACTTATTATTCAGTAATTCTATGAGTAATTCTGTGTTTTTGTAACTCGTTACTTTTTGCAATTTTGCGATTTGCCAAATGTAATTTTTAATTGTTCAAATTATGATATTATTATAATCCTTTAACACCTAACAGTGAACAAGTTCAAAACTAAATCTAAGAAGTTTCCAAATTCTGTTTTGTGTTGTTTTTTCCATAAAAAACAATCATGCCCCCACACTGTACGATTTCATCCACAGACTCAAACCTTAGAACCACCTTGTATAGCATAATTAACAGTACAACAGAAAGTACTGTTCAAGAGCCTTCGTTTGAATGGTCACACTTAGGACTCAAAAGTTAGAACCACATTGTATACCACAGAAAGCACTGTTCAAGAGCTTTCGTTTGAATTTAGGATTTTATTTACAGACTCAAAAGCTAGAACCACCATGTATAGCATAATAAAGAGCACCACAGGAAAGTACTGCTCAAAAGCTTCCATTTGAATGGTCACACTTCAGGATTTCATCTACAGACTCAATGACACGTGGTTTGACTCTGGGAATGAAAGGGTTAAACAAGGTGCTAATTTGTTTTGTTGCTACAAATGTTCTAAGTGCTAATCACTGCTACTGCTGCTGCTGCTACTGCTGCTTCCAGATATTTTCAAATCTGAAAACAAATATAAAACACACAATAATCATTAGAATACAAAGAACAACTTAGCATTTGGCCAGTCATCTTAGCTTGTTAGCACATTTCAATGTTACTGTAAACGTTAAAAAGGTTCAAATCTTTAAGATATAGTTGGGCTATAAAGAGAACAGTACATTAATTTTTTTTTGTAAAATCTGTCAAAAGTCAACAGGGAAATTTACAGAGAAACGTATAAAGAAATCAAAACAAAATTAAATGCTCACATCCCAGATTGTTTTCCAAAATTTTGACACAAAAAAAAACTTTCAACAAAAAACAATAAAAATATGAAAATGTATGCACATCAACCTGGTAAGATATAGAGTGGGCATCTGCAAGTTTATTTTGTCTTCATCATGTTGCACCTCAATTGCCTGGGCACTAGTATTATAAACCCGTGTGGATGGAAGGTTGGGGTATTTACAGAATGATTAAATTTGCATTTGAGAGTTGGGAGGGAAGGCTATTTTAGACCAAGACACTTTTAAAACCATCCCTATGGGGAGGCATATGATATCTAACAGCGATGTAAGATGTTTACCTGCAGTGATCACAACTCTCTCTCTTGCTCTCCTGGTCTTATGTGCTCTGTAATGCAGACCATAATTCAATGCAAACAAATGCTGGTCATGTTTAGGATCGGAGCAGATCCAGTAATGGCCTTCCCAAGAGGTGGTCCGCCAGCACCGTCCTTTAGGCAGCATCTTCTTTTTTTCACGGTGACCTTGAGGAGTGATCCACTCCAACTGTACTTCACGTCTTGTGCGGTTAATAAACTTCACTTCCACTGGGATAGTCACATGAGCTTCTGATTTCAGCTTGTTCACAGAAGTTGCTTTAAAATTAGATGGAAATTAATGACTATCTTAATTTCAACAACTAATTTTAACAAACTTGGCAAATTTTTTATAGCAAAACACTAAATTATTTAGTTGTCAGCAGTACAGTACAGTGCAGTGCAGTGCAGTACAGTGCAGTGCAGTACAGTACAGTGCAGTACAGTACAGTGCAGTGCAGTGCAGTTGAACCTCCCGTAAGCAACCTGACCCAAAATGCTAAGCCAAGGTGATCGCTTTGCAGAGATCAGACCACAGGGGATCTTACTTTGAATCATGAACCTAAAAAATCTCAATGTACAAAGCACCTATCAGTTTGAGTTCCGTACCGTCAGTTACGTTAGTTACGGAGTCGGACCGAGTTTTTTCCCTATAAATCGAGAGAAAAATGAGAATCATTTCGTAACTCTAAATCGGAGATAAAGGAAAACCTTTCAAGTCAAAAGATGAACGGCTTTATTAGACTGACTTACGTCAAAAGAAAACAAAGAGCAAATTTTATAGTGTGATCGTAACGGTTCCGCAATTCAGTCTAAACTTGCATGGCTCTTGAATGAAAACTATATAAACGAGTTAATTTCTTCTTCCATGCGTCAGGTTTCCGTCGTCCTACCGAACATAAGGTAGTTTTCTTTGAAAGAATTTTTTTGTTACTGGCAAAGACAAGTGTGGAAAAGAAGAATTATGAAAACACCACGATAAAATCGCCAGAACAAACGTGTTTTTTTCAAACTGGAAAATGTAGCACTGCGTTTCGGTCTACAGCAGTGAACAAAAACTCTCATAACTTCAAAACGAACACTGAAGTTGCAAGTTGTTTTTGGATTTTTGTTGTGCTCTAGTGGCTTCATGCCGAATTTTGTGTATGAATGAATTTGAATTAACGTTCCTGAGGAAGGCTGCGACGGCCGAAACGTTGAGCAATTAAACATCTCAAAGTCCAATTGGAGTTGGTTTCTTGACCATCACAAAGAAAATATACATATATATAGACCTCTTTCATAATGGCGGCCGATTTATTTATTCTTTTATATGTATGTTAATTGGCCTCACTGGCCTCATTTTAGAGTAAAAATTCTTTTGAATTTTACACGTTACCGAGGCCAGTGACGCTAATTATCATACATATAAAAGAATAAATAAATCGGCCGCCATTATGAAAGAGGTCTATATATATGTTTGTGGAGGAAAGAAACAAATAAACTACGCTTTCATCCCGACAAGCCTGTTTCGTGGTTGCCCCCTCATCAGGGGATTTAATAAGAATATTCTTCACCATCGCTTCTTATATATACAAAATAATTTACATAATAACAATAACAAACATATACCTAATCTATGCGGCGCGAAGTTTAACAGTTCAGCTGTTGAGTAGGAGGGCTTTGTTCCTATACACCTTATTCCAAAATGGCGGCCAATTTATTATTCTTTTATATGCATTTTAATTTCCCTCTTGGCCTCGTCAGCATGTGCAAATTACAAAGGAATTTTCAAGCGAAAATGAGGCCAAGAGGGCTAATTAACATGCATATAAAAGAATAATAAATTGGCCGCCATTTTGGAATAAGGTGTATGGCGGCAAGAAGACGCGAGTTCATTGTTAAGTGTAAGTAGTGGTGTGCGCTACTATCCTACCACTTTTCGCACCTTGAACAATGGAAACAATAGATCTATTGTCCTCGAGAACAATGGGCTATTGTTTAGAGAACAATAGATTCTATTGTCTTAACCCTAGGCCTATTGTCCTAACCCTAACCCTATTAACATATTAACCCTAAGAATTACAGCTGCGCATGTCCTAATAACCCTAACCCTATTAGCATATTAACCCTAAGAATTACAGCTGCGCATGTCCGAATAACCCTATTAGCATATTAGCCCTAAGAATTACAGCTGCGCATGTCCTAATAACCCTAATACAAAATGGCGGATCTCATTGTTTATTCAAAATGGCGAAATTGAGATAAATATTCAAAATGGCGGAACTTATGAAATATTCAAAATGGCGGAATTGAGATAAATATTCAAAATGGAGGATCTCATGATTTATTCATCAAAGTCAGGGGGGCCCATCCAGTTCAAAGCGGGCCCCCGCCAGTGCAAAAACCGACCGAAGTCGTGTATTTGCTTACCTAACCCCGAATTCTAAGATCGCTTTATAGTGACACAAGTTCTCTTCCATGTGGGACAACATGGTTGGGACACTTTGGATTTTTCAACCAGTACGCATGCGCAGTAGGGTTTTTTGGTCTAAATGGGTTCAAATTCAATTACAAACATGATTGTCACCCAAGATCTCTTCCATGTGGGACACATGTAGTAAACTTAACGGATTTTTAGCGACAGCGCATGCGCAGTATCCTTTCTTAGTTTGATGTTAAAGTTTTTAGCCCAAAGTCTCACACATGTTTGTAACAAACATCTATATCAGAGCTCCCCTTGATTCTATTTGGCCCATCGTAGATAGCGTGAATGATTCGATTCTGAAGATTACCGTCAAAGAAGGAAAGGATGTTTTGGATCAAAAACCAAAGAAAGATGACCTTAAAATGGAACCAGTCAAAAGCAAGGGCTAAATGTCTTGGAGTCAATAACCAAACGTCAAGTCAAACCGAAAAAGCGAAAGCTGTCAACTTTGAAAGTTGAGATTCCCAAACGACCAAAACTTCACAGACAACACGGAGTTTTATATTTGTGTGTGCTTTAAGTTTTGATAACAAGACTTTCCGGTAGCTTCAAAGTTCAAACGTTTAATTATGCGAATTCTGAACTATTAATTTGCATGGAAAATTAGCACCTCGGTCAAAAAACAAAGCAGCAGACAACAAAGCCACACGTTTAATGTTAACAAACCTCATCAAAGTTAAGTCAACCAAAGCGGTTTTTATTTACAACCATTCAAATCCACGCACAGCAAAGCACAGTCAAATGATAAGGAAATCAAACTTAACGATGGAACTGATCGTCTTCTTTCTTGAAATACTTTCGGCCATATCAATCAGTGAAGCCGAGTTCGCACTTTTACGTTTATCATTCGATAAATGAACTTGTTGGATTCGAGGCTGTTTTCGGAAATCCTTTACCATATTTATTTATCATAAAGTAACCAGATAACCAAAGCAAAGTTGCATGTCCAAACATTAATTTATATTAAATTTAACAACTTTACTCGAAAGAAAAGTAACTGGGCTGCGATAGTTTAAAGCGTGACGAATGAACGTTCAATTAGCGATAACAGTTTACGAACGAATTAACAATGCTTTTCTTGAAGTCAATGAATGCGCAGCGCTATTCGCGTAACAACGAACCTTTTCTGTCATTTGAATTTAAGCAGCCATTTATAAAAACATGATCAACTAAAACAACTTCTGTTTAAACAACGTTTAAACGCAACCGTTGCTTCAAACATGGCGAAAGCATGTTTGCATGGAATGGAAAAATATAAGCTACATGAAGTGATATTATACGCAGCGAAACCTTGCGAGCGTTCTGCTGTTTATTTGTGGAACTTCTTTAGACAAGTTAAACAATAAACTTGAAAGCCATTGTAATTATAAATTGCCAACTTTGAGAGTGACTGACATGCAGAGGAAACTTTTAGGAAACGCGAGGCTTATTATTGGGAAAGCACGACAATTTTTTTTATTTGGTTTCACAGGGAGACATTTTCTTTAGAACGTGATTGACCATAACAACAATACTATGAATTTGAGCAAACGCTAAAATACGGTTCTCTATTTTAACAAGCTTTAATAAGCACTGAAACAAAGTTAACAATGTCTTTAAAGTAATTTACTGTGAATACTATTTACAACAACCGAAACGGGCATTCATCATTCGAAAAGTCTGCTTTCCAACTAAAAGCCTTTTTCTGCGGTACGATTAGAGAATCAAAAAAACGTAAGGCAAAGTTACATGTTCAAACGAATAACAGCAAACAATGTACCCGCTTTATAATTTACCAACATAAACATCACAAGTTTACTTTACGCAACAGAAAAGTAACTGGGCTGTGATTCTTTTGCGGTAACGAGTTAAGGGTCAATTAATCATAACAGTTTAGGGACGAATAAGTCAAGGATTGTTTGGATGCACAGCCCTATCCGCGTGCTAAAGAGAAACGACACGAGTTCAAAATACTCTTTTTAATTACAATTAAGCTGTCTCAAGGGTAATTGAACTATTCATTTGTATTTGCATACTGTTGAAAACACGAGATCGTAATAAGACATCACATAATGTTTTCGTAAACATATGTGATTTTGTTGGTCCGTATTACCGTTCGCACTAAATTTTTGCGGGTTCTAATTTTTCTAATATATATTCCCGCAACATTTTCTCCTTAAAAACTTTCGGCTCCGCTGTCGAAGCTATATACAAACTGATCATTATTTAGTAATTAACGTAATGTAAAATCGTGTTGGTGCCCATTTATTAAATAAACGTCTCTTTCGTTAAGAAAATGCCACTGATAACTCAGGTGATAATGTATGAAATGGTTCCGTTGTTATTACTGATCGATCCATTGCCAGAGAATGAAGTCGGGCACAAAAGTACGTTTCTGCAAAACATCAAAATTTAAGTTACTGAAACGACAAACAATAGATTGGAGTCATTCAGCGCGAATTGAAGAGCAACTTAGACCGACCCCTGGAGTAGCTCATTGTAACTCAGAACAACTCAGAGCATTTTGAGTAAAAAACTCAGAGCACTTGAGCGAGCAACTCAGACCATACAACTTAGACCAACCCCCTAGAGTAGCTCATTGTAACTCAGAGCAACTCAGAGCATTTGAGTAAGAAACTCAGAGCACTTGAGCAAGCAACTCAGACCATTTGATTGAGCAACTTAGAGCAACTCGGAGCAACTCGGAGCAACTCAGAGCAACTCAGAGTAACTCAGAGCAACTCAGACCATTTGATTGAGCAACTCGGAGCAACTCGGAGCAACTCGGAGCAATTCACACGATGATACAGGGTCGATAACAGATGAATTTGACCTCCTTGTCGATCTGTTTAGTCAGTTTGAGCAGAGGTCAAAGATTATAATCAGCAGAGGTCACAGCAGAGGTCAAAGACTACAATACTCAATATTTCAAGAATGCCATTTATTAAAGACAATTGCAAAATAATGCATTACAGAAAATCACGTTGTATAAAAACTATCGTAATATTTTCTCTTTTTTGCTGTGTTAGTCAAGTCTTCATCTTCATTCGCCATTTCTTTAGGTACTAGATCCTCCTGGTCAAACAGTCTGTTCAATAAATTATTTAAACTTATAAATATTTTTAAATTAACCAGCTATAGTAGCCACCGCTTTGATGGCTAGTGGTTAAGACACTGCGTTGTGGCCGTAGTAACCCAGGTTCGAATCCTTGTCAAGGCATAATTATTGTTATGATCTTAGTAACTGTGTTTTGTTTTGAAGCAAAGCGAAACTAGTCCGTGTGGGCATTCTGACACGGGGCAAGCCCATTTTTTCTAATGTTTTGAAAGGAGGAGGAAATCGAAGTAAAAATGCAGGAAGACCAAATTGTAAAGCCATGATTAAGCATTGATAATGTAGGGAAGACTGGGAATGCAAGGGGAAGACAGTAGCAAGGCTTGAAAAATGTTGGGCATCTACTCACCCTGATGCTTCACATGCCTTCCACCCCGTGTGATAATTGTTAATTTTTATTTGTTTATTTATTATTTTGGAACGCGTTGTATGTATAGTTTTTATTTGTTTAATTTGGCTTAAGGTCAAGTAAAACCTCTTTTTGTAACAAAAGGACATGTTCAATTTACAAAACCCTTTTGAGTGACTCAACTATATAAATAAGCAAGGTGATGTGTCTGTGCTCATTTTACAACAAGTCATCATCGAGCAACCATCGTGGATCAATATGCATTCTTGTCAATTCTGTGAAAGAGTATTTAGCCGAAAATACAACAGAGATAGGCACGAGGAACAATGTTGTAATAAACGTTCAGAGCAACAACAAGAAGAGATGACCAACCAGTATAGAACGGGAGAGAATTCTGCAGATACTTGTAATGATGAAAACCCATTTGAAGAATATGAAAAGGCAATACGTCGGATGGAGAAAGAAGAAGAAGAAGAAAAAGAAGAGAAAGATGATGATGATGATGATGATGATGATGATGATGATGGCAATAGTGACGATGACGAAGACGAAGACGAAGACCAGAAAAGCATAGCTAGTGACGCTGAAAATGATGATACTGATCCTTGGGATAAGTTACGTGAGCAAGTTATTAATGACCTTAGCTCAACCTGGGAAGAGCAGGTGAAAGAGAACACGATGCAGGGTTTGCCACAAGACGTTGCGGAGGTTCAAGCATCCAATCTTTTACTCCCTGTTTACAGAAAGAGGCTACGATGGTTGTATCTGAACTATCTAAAGTGGTATCGTGATCTTAGAACTGACCCACTGCATAAAAAGGTCATGAAAACATTACATAGCTTTATGGAAGATGATGACATGGATTATGCGGAGGCCGCTGAAGCAGCAGTCAATACACGAAAATATTTATTGAACAGACTGTTTGACCAGGAGGATCTAGTACCTAAAGAAATGGCGAATGAAGATGAAGACTTGACTAACACAGCAAAAAAGAGAAAATATTACGATAGTTTTTATACAACGTGATTTTCTGTAATGCATTATTTTGCAATTGTCTTTAATAAATGGCATTCTTGAAATATTGAGTATTGTAGTCTTTGACCTCTGCTGTGACCTCTGCTGATTATAATCTTTGACCTCTGCTCAAACTGACTAAACAGATCGACAAGGAGGTCAAATTCATCTGTTATCGACCCTGTATCATCGTGTGAATTGCTCCGAGTTGCTCCGAGTTGCTCCGAGTTGCTCAATCAAATGGTCTGAGTTGCTCTGAGTTACTCTGAGTTGCTCTGAGTTGCTCCGAGTTGCTCCGAGTTGCTCTAAGTTGCTCAATCAAATGGTCTGAGTTGCTTGCTCAAGTGCTCTGAGTTTCTTACTCAAATGCTCTGAGTTGCTCTGAGTTACAATGAGCTACTCTAGGGGGTTGGTCTAAGTTGTATGGTCTGAGTTGCTCGCTCAAGTGCTCTGAGTTTCTTACTCAAATGTTCTGAGTTGCTCTGAGTTACAATGAGCTACTCCAGGGGTCGGTCTAAGTTGCTCTTGAATTCGCGCTGAATGACTCCAATCTATTGTTTGTCGTTTCAGTAACTTAAATTTTGATGTTTTGCAGAAACTTACTTTTGTGCCCTAGTCAGCTGTGTGGCTGACTTGATTCTCTGGCAATGGATCGATCAGCAATAACAACGGAACCATTTCATACATTATCACCTGAGTTATCAGTGGCATTTTCTTAACGAAAGAGACGTTTATTTAATAAATGGGCACCAACACGATTTTACATTACTAAATAATGATCAGTTTGTATATAGCTTCGACAGCGGAGCCGAAAGTTTTTAAGGAGAAAATGTTGCGGGAATATAAATTAGAAAAATTAGAACCCGCAAAAATTTAGTGTGAACGGTAATACGGACCAACAAAATCACATATTTTTTACGAAAACATTATGTAATGTCTTATTACAATCTCGTGTTTTCAACAGTATGTAAATACAAATGAATAGTTCAATTACCCTTGAGACAGCTTAATTGTAATTAAAAAGAGTATTTTAAACTCGTGTCGTTTCTCTTTAGCACGCGGATAGCGCTGTGCATCCAAACAATCCTTGACTTATTCGTCCCTAAACTGTTATCATTAATTGACCCTTAACTCGTTACCGCAAAAGAATCACAGCCCAGTTACTTTTCTGTTGCGTAAAGTAAACTTGTGATGTGTATGTTGGTAAATTATAAAGCGGGTACATTGTTTGCTGTTATTCGTTTGAACATGTAACTTTGCCTTACGTTTTTTTGATTCTCTAATCGTACCGCAGAAAAAGGCTTTTAGTTGGAAAGCAGACTTTTCGAATGATGAATGCCCGTTTCGGTTGTTGTAAATAGTATTCACAGTAAATTACTTTAAAGACATTGTTAACCTTGTTTTAGTGCTTATTAAAGCTTGTTAAAATAGAGAACCGTATTTTAGCGTTTGCTCAAATACATAGTATTGTTGTTATGGTCAATCACGTTCTAAAGAAAATGTCTCCCTGTGAAACCAAATAAAAAAAAAAAAAAATTGTCGTGCTTTCCCAATAATAAGCCTCACGTTTCCTAAAAGTTTCCTCTGCATGTCAGTCACTCTCAAAGTTGGCAATTGATAATTACAATGGCTTTCAAGTTTATTGTTTAACTTGTCTAAAGAAGTTCCACAAATAAACAGCAGAACGCTCGCAAGGTTTCGCTGCGTATAATATCACTTCATGTAGCTTATATTTTTCCATTCCATGCAAACATGCTTTCGCCATGTTTGAAGCAACGGTTGCGTTTAAACGTTGTTTAAACAGAAGTTGTTTTAGTTCATTATGTTTTTATAAATGGCTGCTTAAATTCAAATGACAGAAAAGGTTCGTTGTTACGCGAATAGCGCTGCGCATTCATTGACTTCAAGAAAAGCATTGTTAATTCGTTCGTAAACTGTTATCGCTAATTGAACGTTCATTCGTCACGCTTTAAACTATCGCAGCCCAGTTACTTTTCTTTCGAGTAAAGTTGTTAAATTTAATATAAATTAATGTTTGGACATGCAACTTTGCTTTGGTTATCTGGTTACTTTATGATAAATAAATATGGTAAAGGATTTCCGAAAACAGCCTCGAATCCAACAAGTTCATTTATCGAATGATAAACGTAAAAGTGCGAACTCGGCTTCACTGATTGATATGGCCGAAAGTATTTCAAGAAAGAAGACGATCAGTTCCATCGTTAAGTTTGATTTCCTTATCATTTGACTGTGCTTTGCTGTGCGTGGATTTGAATGGTTGTAAATAAAAACCGCTTTGGTTGACTTAACTTTGATGAGGTTTGTTAACATTAAACGTGTGGCTTTGTTGTCTGCTGCTTTGTTTTTTGACCGAGGTGCTAATTTTCCATGCAAATTAATAGTTCAGAATTCGCATAATTAAACGTTTGAACTTTGAAGCTACCGGAAAGTCTTGTTATCAAAACTTAAAGCACACACAAATATAAAACTCCGTGTTGTCTGTGAAGTTTTGGTCGTTTGGGAATCTCAACTTTCAAAGTTGACAGCTTTCGCTTTTTCGGTTTGACTTGACGTTTGGTTATTGACTCCAAGACATTTAGCCCTTGCTTTTGACTGGTTCCATTTTAAGGTCATCTTTCTTTGGTTTTTGATCCAAAACATCCTTTCCTTCTTTGACGGTAATCTTCAGAATCGAATCATTCACGCTATCTACGATGGGCCAAATAGAATCAAGGGGAGCTCTGATATAGATGTTTGTTACAAACATGTGTGAGACTTTGGGCTAAAAACTTTAACATCAAACTAAGAAAGGATACTGCGCATGCGCTGTCGCTAAAAATCCGTTAAGTTTACTACATGTGTCCCACATGGAAGAGATCTTGGGTGACAATCATGTTTGTAATTGAATTTGAACCCATTTAGACCAAAAAACCCTACTGCGCATGCGTACTGGTTGAAAAATCCAAAGTGTCCCAACCATGTTGTCTCACATGGAAGAGAACTTGTGTCACTATTAAGAGATCTTAGAATTCTGGGTTAGGTAAGCAAATACAGTCGAAGCTCTCTTAACGGACACTCTCGTAAGCGGACAGCTCTACTTACGGCCACCTTGTTTGAAACCCCGTTTTAACTCCCATACAAACTCTGTATTTTTACATTCTCGTAAGCGGACATTCCCGTAAGTGGCCGCGGACACTTTCAGAGATTACGACTTAGACTTTTTCTTTGTTTTTAAGCTCCGGTAAGCGGACACCCCAAAGAAAATCCTATTAACAACCTCTGTATCTTGTTTTTATCAATCAACTTCACATCGCCGTTCGTCACAATCATTTACAGTAATTACAGTGTGTACCATATTTCAGTGTTTGTTTTGTCGTCATCCACGTCCGGTTACATTTCGAAACACCACTTACATGCATATGCCCTGGAATTACAACGTTGTCAGCACAACACTAACACACTAACCAGACTAATATAAACTGAAGCCTCACTGAAAGACACACAGGTCGTAAACATTTTAAACTGTATCACTACTTTTTGTTGAGGCTGTTAATGTTGAATATGTCGATGTTGGTTGCAATTATAATTTGTTGTTTTTAAAAATCACTAAGGGAAAGTCCTAGTACTGCAGTATACACTGTAATACTGTTCAGTTATCGTCATTATATCGTAGGGTTGTACAGTATAGGGCGCAATAAAACAAAAATGTCATTTAATACGGCGGTATTTTTTTGTATTTCCAATACAGTACTGTATTTATTGTTAGCTGGGCAAGCTCCCGTAAGCGGCCATCTATCCCCTACACCTCTAGTGGCCGCTTACGAGAACCATTCTCGTAAGCGGCCAGCTCCAGTTACGGACACTTTTTTTGCGTTCCGAGGGTGTCCGCTTACGAGAGCTTCCACTGTACACGACTTCGGTCGTTTTTGCACTGGCGGGGGCCCGCCTTGAACTGGATGGGCCCCCCTGACTTTGATGAATAAATCATGAGATCCTCCATTTTGAATATTTATCTCAATTCCGCCATTTTGAATATTTCTTAAGTTCCGCCATTTTGAACATTTATCTCAATTTCGCCATTTTGAATAAACAATGAGATCCGCCATTTTGTATTAGGGTTATTAGGGCATGCGCAGCTGTAATTCTTAGGGTTAATATGCTAATAGGGTTATTCGGACATGCGCAGCTGTAATTCTTAGGGTTAATATGCTATAACCCAGCACTACCTAATATTAAAGAAATACTTCACAAGAAACAACCTATTCTCCATTCCACAAATCACCTGCAAAAAATATTCAAAGATGTTCCTTTCATCGCTTACCGTCGTTCACCAAACCTTCGCGACCTTTTGGTTAGAGCTAAACTAAAAAACACTAACACGACACCAAAGCCCACCCCTGGCACTTTCCGCTGCAACTCCACTCATGGATGTCTCACCTGCCCTTACATTGACAATGGTAGAACTTCGTATACTTTTAGCAACACCGGGGAAATTAGACAAATAAAACAACATTTAACCTGTAATAGAGCGTATGCACTCACGTGGCAAGCAGCTATGCAAATTTATTGGAACAAAAGAAAGTGTTAACATAAGAAAAGCGTTCAAATCCCACAGGATTGTTTTGGTACACCAACATGGCCGCCGTTCTATTGTTTTGGTACACCAATATGGCCGCCGTGACGTCATGTGCATACGCTCTATTCTAGTAACCTCACATATATGATAGAATGTAAAAAATGTAAAAAACAGTATATAGGGGAAACCAAACGCACGATTCGTGAACGCTTCACAGAACACAGACAAGGGACAAACAACCCACATCACGCCAACTCCACAGCAGCGGTCCCTACACATTTCAACCTACCAGGTCACTCTTCCTCGGACATGAGACCCATCCCGCTTGAACTGCAACCTACCATCAATGCTTCCCGTCGAAAAGCACGCGAGGCCTTTTTAATTCATAGAGGGAACACTTTGTCACCACAAGGCATTAATCGAAGGAACGAACGCTGAACACAGTTTTGTATCATACACTATATATGTCATATATTATTTTTATCTTATGTTTACAAGTGCGCTGTCTACATGTCATGTATTAGCCAATCATTTATAACCATGTAATTTTCAAATTTGAGGAGCCGTTACAATATTTTCTTTCAGTATAGCCCTGGCCCTGAGGAAGACTAGTACAATTAGTCGAAATATTGGCCATTAATAAATCTGCCCTTTGCCGTAGTGCCAGCCTTGCATTCAGTTTTGTATTTTCACTAATAGGGTTAGGGTTATTAGGACATGCGCAGCTGTAATTCTTAGGGTTAATATGTTAATAGGGTTAGGGTTAGGACAATAGGCCTAGGGTTAAGACAATAGAATCTATTGTTCTCTAAACAATAGCCCATTGTTCTCGAGGACAATAGATCTATTGTTTCCATTGTTCAAGGTGCGAAAAGTGGTAGGATAGTAGCGCACACCACTACTAGTGTAGAAAGTTTCGGTCGGCAAATGATTAGAAATTTTTCCTTTAGGCAGAGGTTGCATCTTTTGCTTGAGCTGTTGTACGGTGAATGCGAAGACAGGATGCGCCATGAAATATAGTGTTCGATGTTGTTGTCTTTGAGAGTCCAGATGTACTTGCTTAGTTCAGTTGAGTTTCTGTGTTTAGAGTTGCGGAATGATGCGGTATGGTTTCGGTATCTTGTTTTGAAGTCGTATTCCGTGAGTCCGATGTATGTGTCTGTTGTGTTGTTGTCGTTGCGCGTGACTGTAGCTTGGTAGATGACTGATGGTTGTAGGCAGTTTCCGTCGAGTGGGCATGTGTTCTTTTTCCGGCAGTTGCATGTCTTCTTGTCTTGAGTGGTATTAGAGTTAGCTGTGGCGGCGTCGTTGGCTTGCGTGGATGACTTTAGAATCTGCTTATTATGGTTATCAATTATCTGTTTGGCGTTATTCGTGCAGCTGTAACTTATTTTTATGGTGTTGACGACGACGACGGACTAGCCATTACTAACGCTTCACCCAGAGACACAGAGAACACCAAGAAAGAAATATGCCGCATCTTTAATAATAACGGACTACGCATCACCATAGAAGTTAACAAACAAATCATTAACTTCCTAGACGTCACATTTAACCGCAACCAAAGCACCTATCAGCCCTTCACTAAACCGAACACTAAACTTCAATACGTCCACCGCGAGAGCAATCACCCGCCCATCACTGCAAAGAACATTCCCGCCGGCGTCAACAAACGCCTTTCATCCCTATCTTCCGACAAAGCATCCTTTGACCAAGCCGTCCCTCCATACCAGAAAGCGCTCGACGAAAGCGGATACTACTACACGCTACAGTATGAACCTCCAACAACAAACAGACGGAAAAACAGACAACGCAACAACATCATCTGGTACAACCCTCCATTAAGCAAAAACAGCAGCACCAACATCGGATACAAGTTCCTGGCCCTAAAAGACAAGCACTTCCCTAAAGATCACAACCTCCCCCTCCCCACCCCCAATACAATGTTGATTGTTATGCATATAACCAAGCCACAATGTCTCAACTTTGTATTGGGGGGGGGGGGGGGGGGGACTAGGAAATGGAACGATAGTTTCTCTCTTCGAAAAAAATTGTCATTGTGTAGTATTTTCTGAAGTGTCCCAAGCTATATTGTCCACGGTTGTAGCAGTGACTAAAATCATGTCGCCAAAATACTTCTATCTTTGCATCTTATAGTAATGTACCTGTTCTATGATTCGGACAGCAACAAACACAAATCGTGGTTGCCTTGCAAAACACAAGGTGTGATTTTCTCGTTGCAGTGGAAGTGTGGTTCGCAATACAATTATCGAAACTATGGCGAAACAAGGTAAGCTTACGTAATTCACGTGCATTTATCTCCAGTATTAGAAAATGTGTATCTTAGTTCAAAGCTCGTTCAGTAATTTCGGTAGTAACGGGTTTGTTGCCACAACCAAATGAATGATTTCCACTTGAATGAAACCTTCGATTATTTTATGTTTACAATAACAATTCGAGTTATCGAAATTGCAGCGTGTTAATTTACAATTTCAAACCAAATCGCTGTTTTGCCTTTTCCCTTTATTACAGTGTACATGTAAGATGAAATTGAAATTTTTTTGGTAGAAACTTGACAAGTATACTCGTGTTGATAACTGCTATTGGAATAAATTTCAAGTTAGTGTTTATTTCTATTCTTATATGTATGTTTCACAAATGAATTTGGGTGGATGAAATATAAATCTCATACCGTACTTACCTTGATATATATTTTGGGGTATTTTGCTATTATATGGGTAGTTTCTTGATGTTGCGGATGGTGTGATCACCAAATGACGTAAAACAAAAGATTCAAAAGACACTGAACAATACCCACACCACAACACAAAAGCTAACCAACAATGGCTTCCGCAACACCAAGAAACACCCATTATATGGACTAAAGATTCTGTGTAATACACATGTTTACTGTTGTTATCATCCATGGTACAAAATTTAATTTATTTAGCAGACACCTCTCCCAATATAAAGACAGCAGTTGAAATTATGGAAATATAGTTTACAGTTTGTTTATAAAGACTTGGTTCATAAAATTGTTATAAATTCAATTTTTAAAAGAAATATTATTTGTTGCAGGATTTCATACAACACTAGGCAATCGAATGATCAAAAACCTGTGTGTGAGAAGTCTTCAGCATGGGGTGGGTAGTGTGGACTACATTCATGGGTTACTCATTATGGAAGACAATGACCACGATGATGATGAAAGTGGTGATCAGGATACCCAGGTTGTCCCTGAGTGTCACTCCCATTCTGAAACACTAGTTCCATGGTGCAAGTGCAATGTTTGTGTAATTATGCCACAGGAAATAGAAAACAAATGCTGTGGCCAGAGGAGATGCGTAACAAGTTTTACCAGATTTAAAAACTGTGTTTTATAGATCCGGATGTTCTGCAACTCTGCATAAGAAGTCAAGCAGATATTCGTAAAGACAGAGATGACAATAATACAAGGGCCTTTAGGAAGGCAGCCTATCGTCAATTTATCTTGGACTGATATGGATGGCCACTTGGGGAAGGGAAATAGAAACATGTGCCCATCATGCATTGTCTAGACTATAAGAAAGCATTATCCTTCACACACTGGGGTGTATATGGGTTACAGGCCTGAATAAGAGCATTTGCCACTAACAAGGCCTGATGGGTGTGAAAGTCATCTACTTACTTGTGAATGATTTGACCAAAGTTGAATTTTTGTTTCAAGGGGAAGTGATTTCTTCTGAAGATAGCCATTCAGATAGCCATTTTTACTCAGAAAAACCCAAAGCATTCTGGGTTTTCTGTTAAATGACTGGCCCCGAGGGGGGTACTACAATCAACTTTTGCTGGGTCCACTGGCCTCTCAGGGTTTTCTGTTAAAGTGCCTATCACCCCTGGAAAGTTTTTTTCAGAATCAACTCTATGTACATTGAATAGTTGAATGGTAAAATATTTCGTTTTGAACGTCGTGTTAGCAAGTTATAGAGATTTGAATTTACAAAATGCTAATTAGATGACGTCAACCCGGGAATAATTTATTATACAACTACTTGTTTACACCTCCAAGTAATATTTTTTAGGAATCAATTGACTATCCACAATTTATTTTTAGTATTTATCAAATTAATTATCCTCCATGCAGCTGTAAACGGCGCATTGTAAATTGGCGTAGAAATGTTATATCTATTAAACGGCAGCCGAATTGTTGGTGAATTTTGACCCGGCCAAAGACTTTGTTTTGTTTTGAAGGCAAGAGATTGTGTTCCCTTGTCAAACGCAAGTCTACATCCGGGAACTCGAACAAAATTACTGTGAAGATAAATGTTTGTGGATGTTTATTTGCCAAGAGCGTGAGTTTTTTCGAGTCATTTGATTATATTTTGCTTGTGAGAAACGTGGAAAGGCTATGGGTAGTTTCCCGGAAGTTTTTTACTGCCGCAAAAGAACTTTATTGTGTGATTTCCGGCTTGGTCAAGTTGGTGTTGACAAATGATTGCTGATCAGCTGACAGGTATGTTCGATTGAGCTGCTTAGTATATTCTGTGCAAAGCATAAAACAGCTTCTTCTGTGTTTAGTTAAAGCAATAGTGCCTTAGATAACCCATTCTGGGTTCAAGGAAGGCAAATTCTAGATCTGTCTTCGGCGAACGTTTTGCTATGGACCGTATCGTTTGACATACTAAAAGGTCATTATTTGTGTGCTTTCCAAATGTTGTTAATTTCATTGCAAAGTGTTATCACTTTTGTCGAGAGCAACTTGTCGTGAGTTGCCAGCAATTAAGATGTCATTTTAAGCCCTAACTAGATACTTTTAAATGTTTTTCATTCGCCTTAAGTGTCAAATTGTTAAAACGCACTTGAAATTTCTAAAGACATGTTTTGAGAAATCCAGTTATATATACATATATATATTTTCATTAAAAAATTTATCACTTTAAATTTAAAAAATAATGTCCACACTAGACGCCGAGCGGACCTCAGAAGGCACTATCCTATGGAAGTAACTATGTTTTAGTACATTTGTCCTGGCATATCTCTTTTTTAATGAAGTGTCGAAGTCAGTAGTGGTCCTTCATGGCAGTAAAAATCCAAAAGTTGAGAAAATTCTACATCCATATGACCATTGAGGGCCTTAAACAATAAAGTGACATTGAATAGGAAATGCCTCTGTGGGCAGCCTAATTTGCTGCATGAAAACTGACCATTGTAATTTAGCAATCAAGTCATAAACCTGACATGTTCATTACTGTATCATACCTGTTGGTTTCTTTATTTCAACATTGACATGTTTGTCACCATGTTTGTGTGGAAATGCATAAAACACTGGACTACCGTTAATCAACAGTGGCTCGCGGCTCAGTTTTTTGTTCATAGCCATGAAGACATGAGTCTCGTAAGTATCTATGGTCTTGGAATGGCCATCCTTTATCTTTCCTTTTCTCTTCCGTCTTCCTTTCTTGTTGATCCAGAATACCTGGACTTTCTTCCCTGTCTTGTTGGTGAATTTTACTGTTAGTGGATGCTTGTCTTCTTTCGAATACAGTGCTAAAAATCCAGATAAAAAAAGTCAATAAAATATATTTTTGTCTCCAGTCACACACACAAAAAATTGTTTTTAGCTTAAAGGCAGCTGCATCGGTGGGGAAGTGAAACAATAAGATTTGCTGTTCATAACTGATGAGTTGATACTGTAAATTAAGATATGCAATACTGACATTTTGATTGGTAGCCCTTTAGGTTTTGCAGTGTGCCTGGACTCCAGGGTCTTAAGATGGCAATAATTGCCTTTGTCAATAATTGATGCATCTTCTTTTTCATTTGTTTTTTTTTTTTTATATTTGAACTCCATTTTTAACCCGTAAATGCGCGCAAGGGTAATGAACGGGTTATCGGTTCACTCACTCACTCGCTCGCTCACTTACTCACTCACTCCTTCCATCAGCTGTAAACTTAGTAATGTAAACGTAAACGTAATGTTTTGTTACGAAAGCGTTTCGTAGATATTTAATACTGCAAGACTGTTCAAGATACTGATCTGCTAGTTTGAGAGGGGGTCAAAGTCAATGTGGTGATTCATGATGTGACCGAGCATGATTTGCAACATTGGAGGCCTTTGGTGTCAATTTGACATTTCTGGTGTTTTCAAAAGACCTTCCGGTTTCGCCAATAGAACTCCCTGGAGTCCTGGCACACCGCAAAAACTGTTGACGCTGACAATAACCCTTTCCCCTCTTCCCAATCAATATCGCATTCTTTTAAATAAACAATGACTTTCACACGTTTTTTTTCTAGGTTTTACATTCTTTCGCTTTTGTCATTTTTTTTTTAAACTTTTTTTTAGACTGCCAGCAGTCCCTGGACAGTCGAGCTGGCGAGCAAATATGCGATCTGCGATCCGAGCGGTAAGCGAGCGAAAAGTAATGCGAACCGAGGGGGTCCCCTTGGCTCGTTCGCTCGCTTCAGTCTCACCGAGCTTGTTTTTGTGATTAGTTCGCCCGCTCGATTTACTGAAAAGGACAGCTAGCAGTCTACTTTTTTAATTAATGCGGTTCGTTTCTAGAGAAACTGTGGTGCTGCGTCGGTGTGTGTGTGTGTTTGGGGGGGTGGGGGTGAAACACGAGAATTTAGTTTTATCGACTTGAAATTGACAACCGCAAAAAGATTCAAATAGCTGACGTTTCGAGCGCTAGCCCTTCGTCAGAGCGAATCAAGGAATTGTGGGTAGTATGTGGTTTTATATAGTAAACAGTGGAGCTATGCTATTGGTGGAAATTTGGTGACGTGAAAAACAAATGTAAATTAGTTGAATGAAAAGCGTTCATTGATTCCGTGGGGTTTGAGAGTGCCGATTTGAAAGACGATTTTTTGTTCTAAGTTTTACGGTTTTCTGTGTTACCCTGGTGTAGGGTAAGGCCGCAGATTGTCATGTGTTGTTTACAATGGTTAGTAAATGGTTAGTTAATGATCACTTCTACCAACCAAAAAATTGTCAAAGAAACTATCCAAGACCTCATTAATAAACAGCAATTAACAGTTACCGCCAACAATCTCATCATCACTACTCCTAGAACCTTGCACGTTTATTTCAAGCCGAAAATTCATAAACCAAACAATCCAGGCCGACCAATTGTTTCTGCTTGTAGCTGTCCTACCGAACTAATTTCTAGCTATTTAATTTAGACAAAATCATGTCCCCCATTTTCAAATCACTACCCTCGTACATTAAGGACACCAATCACGTACTCGAAATTTTCCATGATTTCAGTTTTCCCAGCGAAAACAAATTAATTTTCACTATGGACATTACCTCTTTATATACCATCATCCCCAATGACAAAGGACTTCAAGCACTTATTAAAAATATTTTTTCGACCAGCGCTCCATTCAAAACTCAAGCTCAGAAACACTGCTCCGTTTAGCCGGATTAGTTTTGACACTTAACTGTTTTTCATTTTCCCAAAACTACTACAAACAAGTAAATGGAGTCGCCATGGGCACCAAAATGGGACCAAGCTACGCTAACCTTTTTGTAGGCGACGTCGAAAACAAATTTTTCAATCAGTACCACGGAACCAAACCCGAACTCTACGGCCGCTACATCGATGACTGCATTGGCGCTACCTCTTCCAGTAAAGAAGAACTTAATCAATTCCTAACTTCTGTCAAAACTTTTCATCCAGCTCTAAAATATACCTGGGAAATTTCCGAAACCTCAGTCGCTTTTCTTGACATCAATATTTCAATCAACAGCAACAGTTTATCAAAAGGGTGCACTACAAACCTACAGATTCCCACAGTTATCTGTTTCATTCATCCTCGCATGCATTGCACATTAAAAACGCCATTCCGTATTCTCAATTTCTCAGACTTCGACGTCTATGTAGTGATGACCCTGATTTTTCCAACAAATCAGAAGAAATATGCCAGTTTTTCAAGAAACGTGGGTACACTGACTCTGTTGTTAATACGGGTCAACAACGTGCACAACAGATTGACAGATAATCAGCATTATAATTCAACACATTGATACACTGCCCAAATATGGTAAAAAAGTTATCGATAGACGTTATGTCTACATGACATATAACCAGCGATGGCGGTAAATTTCGCATTTTGAAGGAAAGTGAAAATGACTGCTGCCTGCAATTTCGTGTTTTTGGCCGAAAAAGTGCGTGAACTATTAGTTAAAAAAGGGAAAAGAAAGAAAAAAAGAGAAGAAAAGAAAAGAGAAAAATACTGTTCACATGATTGGACAAAAAAGGCGCGAAATTTTCGTGTTGTCGCGGTCGCAGTGTTTCTTGGCGTAGCTGAATTAAAACTGGTTCAAAGTTTAACCGCTCGACAAGAATTGAATGAAGGAGCACAATTTTCGTGAAATTCCTTTGGTAATCACCTCTGGAATATGATATAGACTTGATGTTTCCTCAGAAAAGTTTCTGATCTCGTCATAACGGATGTGGGAGCTAAAAAACGAGCATTCCAAGTTTGTAAACAACATTGATCGACTCAGCTCGTACTTCGATGTTTGAAAATTTGGTGCTTATGGAAGGGACTAAAAAGCCAAATCAACTACAGGTACGATGTTTTAACCGTTTCTTGTATCCTTTAGCTGTGAATTTTTGTAAGCTTACTGTCCACGCTGCAGTTCTTTCCGACTTTTCGCCGCTATGTTTAGGTTCGTAGCCGTGTGTTTGTTCAATTTGTTTTGATTCTGAATTGAACTTTTTAAGATACGAAACACTTGTTACTAAGACATTCTATGCCATTTTACTGTGTTTTAATTCTTGTAGTCACTACTCTGTCCCGTTCTTTGAGCAGACGAAAGCTCTTCGTAGAAACTGTCAACTGATTGTGTACGCTAAATTATTTTAGCTTGGCAAAAGTTTCGGCATTCACTGCTTGTTGTTTAAGAAATGGTGCGAGGTAAAATATTGTAGTTAGCCTTTTTACTTAATGAAAGGTTGTATATCTCAATGATTTTTTTTCTCGAAACTGTGATTTGTTATCAATGTGATGAATTATAAAACAGTTATAGTGTTCAAGCTTGCACAATATTGACAAAGACGCCACTTTCATTCATGAACTGTGTGATGTTGCAAGTTTCGCGCGGTAAAACATCTGTAAGCTTTTTTTAAATAAAAGGCTCGTCGGCGATATTTTTTCTTCAAACTATGCTTTGTTATCAATGTGTTGAATTATAAAACTATTATAGCGCTCAAGCTTGCGTGATATCGCCTAATTTTAGCCGACTCGGCCTACGGCCTCGTCGGCTAAGTATTAGGCGATATCACGCGCGCTTTCGCGCTATAATAGTTAATTACAAACGTCAAAGAAGGAAGAGAATGAGAGAATTCCATTCACCCTCACTTTCCACCCACACAACAACACAGTCAAAAGCATCATTTTAAAAAATTTCAAATTACTCCAAAACGACACCGAAACTGGCAGAATTTCTTCACAACCACCACTAATTTCATTCAAACGTGACAAAAACATAGGCAACTTAATAGTTATGAGCGCACTGAAATCTGACGATGAACAGGGAACTTTTAAATGCACGCGCACACGATGTAACACTTGTCCTTTCATTCACAACGCGGACAAAATAACGGGACCCAAACGATCAATTAAAATCACTGATCGCTTCACATGCACCTCTGTAAATGTTATCTACTGCATAACATGCACTTTTTGCAAAAAGATATACATTGGCGAAACAGGGAGACTGGGCGACTGTTTTCGTGAACATCTCCGAGATGCTGAAAAAAATGAGAAAGACGCATCCAAAACAGTCGCGCGTCATTTCAATCTTACTAACCATTCTAAACAACACATGACAATCTGCGGCCTTTCCCTGCACCAGGGTAACACAGAAAGCCGTAAAAACTTAGAACAGAAAATCATCTTTCGAATCGGCACTCTCAAACCCCACGGAATCGAGTCTTACAAATATGCGAGGCAGTGAGGCAAGCGAGGCATGGTGCGAGGCGTGCGAGGTGTGGTGCGAGGCATAAAAAAGTAACGACACGAACAATAAAAATAACTTTTTAATAGCTTTAGCAATAACCTTAACAATACCAACAATAACTTGTTATAGTAACAAAGAAAAAAATACATTTAACACAACATAACATAACACAAACACAACGAGCTTTTCATGGTATCCCTAATTCCCATCCAGTCACTGTTTATCTACAGGTTGAGCAGTTACTTTTGTCCTGGAGTCAAACATGGATCAAATTGGAGCGTCATCGTCGACGGGCAGTATGGCCTTATAAATGAATTGCGTGGAATCGTAGTAATGCATCTTAATTTGGGGCAAAAGAAGAAGGTCCGCATTATCCAGTTCCGCATTATTGTTCTGTAGGGACCGTCTGTTGAGACTTGTATTTCACCGGTATGCAGAAGTGGCACATTTCGCATCTTTTGTGGAACTGCGTTGGTCTACAACTGCATTGGTCTTTCCAGTTTGGAAGGGAATTCTCGCCAAGAAACTTGCGTCAGAATCTTGAAACATGCGATATGTGCGAAGTCTTTTTAAAATCTGTTTACAATTTCTAGAGCAAGAAGGTGACATTTCACACCATTTTAATTCAGAAAAATTTTCGTCACGTGCTAGGTAACGGGTTTTTGGCGGCTTCCTTTAATTGGTGTAGCGCAGTGCACACTCACAAATCACGGAAACTGAAAGGCGGGAAAAACGGCTTGCCAAAAAAGACCACACATTCATTAGCGGGTTTAGCGGTGATTTTTTTAAACTCAAGATTCTTGATGATTTGGATAGAATCAATACTGCTTGTGATTATTTTTATAGTTAAGATCTTCTGTGTATTTGTTATCAATGAAAGATAAATCAGTATTTTATTTGCTTGCTCAATACTGGTCAATACTGTTAAAAATGTTTTATCAATTTTTACAAATTCTAATTAAATACAAATAACAATACACAATTATTAAATAATACCAAAGGAAAATTATGAAGTACCTTCACGCTTCTTCTGCGTGAATTTAACTGTTAAATTAGATTAATTAAGAATATAAATGTTCAACTGATCGAAACTGACCTCGTTGCTGACAGAGACAACTTGGTGGCAGGCCATATAATCTTCAATTAAACTTATGGCTTCAGTAACTGACCTCTAAAAACGTCGCAATACATTCGTAGAAACATCGATTTTTAACCCCTGACGGGTCCATCCGTAGGGTGAATCCTTTTTTTCGCTGCCATTAAGCATTCCAGCCGTTCAATGCTCTTCAATGCGTTCAATGTTCAATGCATTCAATGCTCTTGTTTAGCATAATTAACAAGGCAAAAATCGAAAAAAAAAATCAGAAAAAATCACTTTCTCTACAAATATACAAATAAACGATGAGGATTTACTTTCACTTGATACAATATCACTTGATTAGAAATCGTGAAGATGAATCGTAAAGAATCGAAAACCAAGCTCCTCGTGCACTCGTACCGATCACAACGTGGAAAGGAAGAACTCCAAGGGGTTTTCCGAATATAATCCATAAACCACGCGACTTTTAAAATGCCTCGCACCATGCCTCGCACCACGGCTCGCATGACTCGCATGCCTCACTGGCTCGCAGTTTGCAACGACCCGGTCAATTTACCTTATTGACTCAGTCGATAAAACTAAATTCTCTACTTTTTTAATAACATACGCACATTCGCTTTCTTCACTTTTTATATCTGTTAAAGACAACAGGACGGTTGTCAAAAGCTCACAGTTTTTTTAAAAAAAATTAACCAGAGAATGTTTTTCACTTTTTAATTATCATGAATCCTGGTTACGGATCTTCAATTTTCTTAGATAATGAAATGGTTTAGGCTTGAACAAGAAACTTCCAAAACACCGTACATAATCTCAAGTTTAGAAAGAATGAAATTTTTCTGATAAAGAGAAGAATACCAATGTATAAATTCTGACCATAAGGAAACAGCCAAAGGGCAGTCGATGAATGGATGCTGAATAATTTGTTCGGTACATGTATCCATTACAAGAGGGGCATGCTGGGGAGTCAATTTTTTTCATTTTAATATGTAATTAGCCTATTTGTGTATTGTATATTTGTGAATCATTTTATACTGAAAAATTGCAAGGTAGATTTATATTATGACACGTAAGGGCATGGAGTAGGTGATCCATCACCTTTTGCTGGGGGCAAAGCCGCATTCGTTTAGTCTTTTGTCTGCGATAGGAGAAAGGTTTAAGCAGAAAATAAATTTGTTATAAATTGTTTTACACGACAGGTTATCGATGGAGAGTGTCAAGAGGTTTTGTTTTCTTGTGTTTTTAACCCATGAATACGCGCAAGCGTAATGAACAGGTTATTAGTAACGGTGGCTAATTCACTCGCTCGCTCGCTCGCTCGCTCGCTCGCTCGCTCGCTCACTCACTCAGCTGTAAACTTGTGACGTTATGTTTTGTTATGAATGCGTTTCGTAACAAGAACAAAGTGAATCCAGCGATGACAATAACTAATTTGTTGTAAACGAATATACACAACAATAAGCTTAAAGACGTTTCACATTTGGAGTCTTTAATGCAACATTATAAAATCAATCTAAAAGGATTTTCCAACTGAGACAAGTGTTTTGATGTGTATCTACCTTGAAATAATAAAAATTTATACTTAATCGAGAATGTGTTCCACGGTGGTCTAGTGGTTTGAGGTTTCACCTAAGTGCCGGGAATGGCAGTCGGGAGGCCCGAGTTCAAGTCACGCTCAGGAACCACCTCCCCCTTTTTTTTATCTTCGGAGTGATGTACTTTTTTTGCGTTCGTCAAAAATCCTTACCTTTAATTAAAAAAAATATCGAACCGTGTCAGTGTGAAAATATAAGCTTACCGCAATATTGCGTTACACGTTAGCATTTCATTTTCATGGGATGGCTCTTAGGAGCCTCTGATTGGTAAAACTTTATACAATCTTTCCATTGCTGGGGAATTGCCGATAACAGACCAGTATACTGCAAGAAAATAATTCCAATGTAAACTTAAGGCGGAAGGAGGAATGCACATTTGTTTTCATCTAAAAAGCAAGAAATTTGCTGAATGCTGGCACGGTACCAGCTTTTATATAACGCAAAATGGCCTTTTATTCTTATACACCCATTGTTCCAAATATTTTGGATTAGATTATCCTATTTTTGGCCAGGCTCGGAGACATTCATTTCTTGCCAGTGCGAAATTATATATTTGTAGAACTTCGGAAAAAATGTATTTGTGTTTAAATGTTTGAGATCATAATAGATGAATATAAAGAGGGGCCTCCACCTACAATCGTTTGCAAAATACCTTCGACCACCCTACATTTTAATTGACTTTTTAACAATTTTCAGTCTACATTGCTGATGTTCGCTTCCCCCGGGCCCCCTATATCAATGTTGGATCTAAACTTTGGAACCCAAATCAATCTTCATGCGGTTGGCAAGCCCCCGGTATCTCCAATCACCACCCAACATTGATATAGGGGGTGGGAAGGGGGGAGGGGGTTAATGCACTACAAAATTAATCGAAATTTAGTCAAGTGGTCGAAGGTTTTTGATAACGATTGTCCGAAGTATTTTTCTTAACACAAGCTTTTAAGTAGCGAACACGGTATTTCACAGTCTGTTATAGGTCTAAACTAAAACATACAACAATCGTCCAGTGCGAAAGTGTATGATAGTGTAGGTAAATACGTCAAAAATAGTACAATCTAGGTAAATAATGATGCCATTTCAAGAAACATAACAAAAGAAACATTTTCGGATTTTAACGAACGAGTGCTGAATACGCTCAACGAGACTGATATATCGTATATAAACTCTTTAATCGATAGTTTTCCTAAAAGAATCGATGCTATTATAACAAGAAAAGGTGGACGTACAAAGTATTAAAGCAAAATAAACGAATATTTTTGTACACGGCAAAACATGTCTTTGGGGGGAGGGCTGGTGTGTTTGTGTGCTTCTCACGATTCTCATGCACGGTGCTCGGTGATTATTGTTAATTTCTCACGATTACTTTCGCATATGACTGCATGTTAACTGTCCTTAGGGATGGACCATTTTATTTTTGAGGGGGGGGGGTTGGGCAATTTTTGCTTGGTAAGAATTTTTTTTTTTCGCCTTAGGGCTGTGCAAGAATTTTTTTTAGTACCTAAAGGTTGTGCACGAATTTTTTTTTTCCATTTTTTTTTAGTCTTCATATTTAGTATCACCAAAAATGAGCATTCCATAGGGTATGTCTATACAAGATGGTACATCAGTGCCGTAGCCAGACTAAACGGCCTACTGAGGCAGCCGACCGCCGAAGGCGGGAGTTGCTAGGGGGGTTCGGGGGCATGCCCCCCCGAGAAGTTTTGAAATTTAGTCTCTCGGAAATGCGATTTGCAGCGTTTTCTGGGCCTTTCGGTAACTTTTTTTCGAGTAAATTTAAGCACATGAAAGCGAGGAACTTCCGGTGTACCGACAGGTTTTGGTACTGACATGCCTGCAGTATTAATACGGCGAAAATTGTGCTTATATATATATATATATAAATTCTTGAACTTGATTTGAATGTATTTCAGAGAGCGCTCAACTCTTAGAGGAGCATTGACAATTATAATAAATTGGTTCAAGACTTCAGAGGTAGTTCATCGTTTTATTACTACAGCACTGTTTCGTATGGTCAAATGATGGCCACACTCATCAGGTAATATCAACGATTTATATATATATATATTAACTGTTATATTTTGGCCACGAAATCTTTTCTGGCAGGCTCTGATGATCGATTATGTAAAATAAAAAGGATCGGCGAAATTCGTCAAAATTTTACCGAGGCGAGTGCCTCGGTTGGCCTCATACTAGCTACGGCACTGTACATGTACCTCAAGCAGTGCTTTCTCTTCAGGCCGATACTGTCAAGCTGCATTTAGTCTATTCAGTGTTACATGTTGGGTTACAAAAATAAATATAAAGGAATTCTGTTCAGCTGAATTACAAATGTTGTAAAAATGCCTGGATCTTTTTATCCGATGCCAGGAAATTAGGAAAATTGAATATCTTATCTAAAAGACAAATGTTGTCTTAAGAAAACACCTAGCAAATTTTAATACTTCCCACCCTCTTACAGTAACAAAGCCTTGACATAAATGCAGCTTGACAGCATAAAGCCATGTGGAGTAGCTGTGCCCCCCAGTCTCAATCCACTTCCTGGCTGTTGCCTCTCCCATAGACCATCATAGTGAAACCAGTTGCCTCCCCTCTTTACAGCACCTCTATAATGATTTATGTTTTACTACAAGAAATGGATGGAAATGTATTTTTGATATTTATGATATGAAACACAAAGAGGTGAATTATTTTACAAACAGTTTAACAGCATTTTTGGTCTGTTAAGAAGCTTCCGTAGAAGCAGAAGAAGGGGCAGAAACATAGACACTATAAGACATTACAGTTATTGTTATTTAATAAATATATATGAGATATGTTGAAGATAGCTAAAAGTTATTTTATAATACAAGTTATATTTAAATATAAATGATATTTTAAGACATGATTTTTATATTATACTAGATTCAGTGAAATGGTTCAAATTTATGTTTTACTACAAGAGATGGATGGAAATGTTGTATTTTTGATATTTATGGTATGAAACACAAAGAGGTGAATTATTTTACAAACATTTTAACAGCATTTTTGGTCTGCTGAAATAAAATTGACAAAAATTACAGATTACTTTTTTATAATCTCTAACAGGATCCTACCAGTAGAAAGGCTTGCTCGAATTTTTTTTTCCCCTGGCCCACTGTGCATGATTTTTTTTTTCTTGACTTTTGCTGTGCAGGAATTTTTTTTTGGTAATTGCCCAACCCCCCCCTCAAAAATAAAATGGTCCATCCCTTAGAGAGAAATAATAAGGATAATCATGTTAGGAATCGCAAAGTTAATTTTTGGACGGTAAATAAACTACATTTCAACGGTTCTCGCTTTTTGGTGACATAAAAAGATTCAGTGACATATATTCTTTGTTTCGTCGTCACGCTGAGAATCGTCAATTATGTACCGCTATGGCAAATTACAAACAGTAATTAGCTTAGATAATGTTTGTCTTTAGTAGTATATTATGTAATAATACCATGAAATGCTAAATGTTTAACGTGGATGGAGCTATTTGAGTTTATAGGCGAGCATCGTGGAATTATAGTAGCGTGACACGGCGTGACATTTAGCTGCTGGAGCTCTTGTTGCTCAATATGAATTCTGCGAAGCAGCGTTTACATGGCCGTAATTCTTTGCGTTCACTTTCGTTCACTTGATACGTGAACTGGAAAGCTCGCCAGCATACTGCCATCATCTGGGTATTCGTGGTGTCTATGGTACCTCCTCTGACAAGAGTAATACGAGCGTCAGCGGTGGCGAAGAAAGCGGTGTCTTTGTCAAAGACAACATCCTTGTTTTGGAAATTCTTTGGTGTTACACAGGGATCCCACAAATGAGATAAAACTTAAATACTTGGTTGAATTCGCTTGATATTGATTATTTTTCAATTAATTATATGTCTGTGTTGCTTTAAAAAAAATAATTTCAAAATTATTACCGAATAAAAACGATTATTGTACACTTCAGTATATTACCTGGGGTTAATGTAAGAAAATGACGTCATTTCACATAAAATGCCGAATATTTCATGTCTATAGGGATATAGCTAAAAAAACATTTTGTCAATATTGTCAACATAGCCTATCAATACATATATGTTTGTAACGTCTTCTTATAAACAACGCTTTGCGAATTCTCTCTCAGACAATCGTTTGCAAAATACCTTCGACCACCCTACATTTTAATTGACTTTTTAACAATTTTCAGTCTACATTGCTGATGTTCGCTTCCCCCGGGCCCCCTATATCAATGTTGGATCTAAACTTTGGAACCCAAATCAATCTTCATGCGGTTGGCAAGCCCCCGGTATCTCCAATCACCACCCAACATTGATATAGGGGGTGGGAAGGGGGGAGGGGGTTAATGCACTACAAAATTAATCGAAATTTAGTCAAGTGGTCGAAGGTTTTTGATAACGATTGTAGGGTGGAGGTAAGGGCGTTTCAGGGAATGAACTTCCATGGTGACTCGTCACTGGAGCAACTTTAACGCTTCATCAAATAACGTAAAATCAGTCATATTTAGACCCCCTTCTTCCTTGCATTTCAGGATCGTAGTTTTTTTCACTTTTGGTTGCTTGAGTATACAAAACTGTAAGCCTCGTTATGGTATAGGTGGGAACAGTTTAGTATAGGTACAGTTAACTTATTAATAAATGAATATTAATGAACAAAATCCCTTTTCACGACGTCACGACTACCTATCCCTTTTGTGTTATTATGAATACTAATAACTGTATAGGTAAATCATTCATATGCAAATAAATTCCTTCCGCGTACTTTTCTTTGAGTTCCAGTTTATTCCGTCACTCCTTAGTTTTTATGAGAATCCCTATGGTAGACACGACTGGATGATGATTGCAGCGACATGGACAACAATTCAAGATTATATTGCTCAGTGGGAGCTGCAGCTGTTTGTAAACAAGACAGGAAAAGCACACCTAGCTTTGTTATGGTCACGGATTGAAAACCTAGTCAAGAAACTCAAAGCGTTGTGGTTACGAAAGAGCATGGAATCACAAAAGGATTACTATCAAAAACCAAAGAAAGATGACCCTGAATATGGAGCCAGTCAAAAGCGAGGCCTAAATGTCTTGGAATCAATAACCAAAGTCAAATCGAAAAAGTGAAGTCAAATCGCTTTGATAAATGGATAGCAGCAAAAAGGAGATTCACACTACGTGGCTCGCATTAAAGCTGAAAACGAATGCCTTTCTTCCTGATTATAGAAAGGAACTGAGAAAAATACATGTACTGTTAGAGTATCTACAATGGATGCGTGCTAGGAAGAAGGATCCAACCTTCCGTAAAGTAATACAAAACCAACACGAGTTAAAAGACACAGAGGAATTTGATTGGCTCGAATCGACAGAACTTGCCATCGATAGGCGAAAATTTTTACTCAATCGATTGTTTGTCAAACAAGCTCTTCCCGATGAAAAAGACAAAACCAACTCTGTCTGTTCCTTTCCATCTAAGCTTTTAAATTGCCTGTATAATTATGAAATTGTTTGTTATTAATAAATAATTTTAGTTTGAACTTAAACAAAGTGTGGGTTTATTGTTTTAGCACGCGCATGTAATTGAAAATGAAAATGAAAATTTGGTTCAGTCTAAGTTCGTATAATTAAAAGTTTGAACTTTGAAGCTACCGGTAAAGTCGTGTTATCAAAACTTGAAGCACACACAAATATAAAATAGGTTTACGCATTAACGGTTTATTGATACTAGAAATGTACAACATGTTTTGAAATGTTTTTACGAAATCAGTTCACAGTGACTCAAAGTTTTACAGTTTATCACTTTGATTTTCGAAAACTTTGTACTGTCTGTGAAGTTTTGGTCGCCTTGGAATCTTGACTTTCAATGTTGACAGCTTTCGCTTTTTCGGTTTGACTTGGTGTTTGGCTATTGAATCCAAGACATTTAGGTCTCGCTTTTGACTGGCTCCATTTTCAGGGTTGGTTTTTGATAGTTATCCTTTTGTGATTCGACGCTCTTTCGTAACCACAACAATTCGAGTTTTTTGACTAGGTTTTCAATCTGTGACCATAAAAAAGCTAGGTGTGCTATTCCTGTCTTGTTTACAAACAGCTGCAGTTCCCACTGAGCAATACGAGTCGTGTCTACCATAGGGATTCTCATAAAAAACCAGGGAGTGACGGAATAAACTGGAACTCAAAGAGTGAGTGTGGTTTCTAACTTCCTTGAAACAATCAGCAAAAAAAAAACCTCTAAATTTAACTCGGGTTCGCCAAATAGTTGAGTGAGACTTTGAAAATCGCATGTCAGTTCATTCCAAGCTTTCTCTACATAACTTCCCAAAAATAGCATTCCAATACAATTCACATCTTTGCGCTGGGGTTTTTGCATTTTGTCTGTCGTCAGAAGAGGTTTAGGGATCGATTCAACTTGAATGTTTGGAACCATCTTGGAAAAAATCTTTACTCTGGTTGACTGAGAAATTATAGCGCATTCAAATTTCACGCTTTTTATTCACACGAATAATAGATTCTTGAATGATCAATCAGGGTTGATATAAAGCAACATGCTTGGGCATGTCTATTGTTTCTATTGTTTTAGGGGCTGATTAGATGGCGAATTTCAGCCCGGGCTGAAATTTTATCCAGGTTCGCCGGGCTGAGATTTCAGGGCATCCTGATCTAACTCCTCTTTGCAAGTTCAAGTGGACGCTGGTAAAACCGCTGTTTAAATTAATGCAGCTAGACATGATTGTAAAATACTTTAATCCAGTGTCGAAGTTGGGGGCCAAAGTTAAAGACTTCTAAACATTTTTTGTATGTAATTCCATTCAATTAAATTGAACACTTTCTCAAAATCAACACCGGCAATGTTTTCTTGCTTTGTGAATGGAAATAACTCTGACACATTCTCCTATATATCTTCTTCTAACATATCCCATTTGGCAAGGGTTTTCCAGACATACGGCTATTTTAATAGCCTTTGTAGCAATTTTGTGGTCTACATGTATATTTAATTTTATAATAAGATCAAAGGCTCCTTAGAGCCAACCCGTGAATTTGGAATGCCAACATTTAACGCAATATTTCGGTAAGCTTATGTTTTCACTCTGTCACGGTTCAATATCTTTTTAAAAATTAAACGTAAGGATTTTTGACATCCGCAAAAAATAAAAATACTGTACATCACTTTCATAATGTTCAGTCCGAAGAAGAAAGAAAGAAAAAAAAAAAGAACGGCCCGAGCGAGATTCGAACCTGGGCCTTTCAACTGTAAGTCCACGCTTTACACCACTCGACCACCGTGACCACAGATGTAAAACGGGATAAATTTTATTACTTTAAGGTAGATAACCATCAAAACGCGTGTCTCAGTTGAAAATACCTTTTAGATCGATTCTAACATTGCATTAAAGACTCCAAATGCAAACATCTTTAAGCTTATTGTTGTTTGTATTCGTTTACATCAATTTAGTTATTGTTACGCTGGATTCACGCTGTTCTTGTTACAAAACGCATTCGTAACAAAGCATTACGTCACTAAGTTTACAGCTGATGGAAGGAGTGAGCGAGTGCTCATTTGCATATCTGTCGCCGTTACCGATAACCCGTTCATTACGCATGCGCGTATATTCACGGGTTAAAAATGGGTCTCCAGTTTTTTAGCAATTTTAAGTTTTTGTTTTTCTCGGGGATTAAAAACCCCGCACTCAGTTTATCCATCAGAGGTACATGTATGTCAGTTGTTAGTGAAAATAGAGAACAAACTTTTCTTGGAAAGAAATCATATAAAACCACTACTCCTGTGGTGTCTCCATAAACATTAGTGAGTATGGATACCAGGATGCAGCGAAATTAGAGATTGTATAGTTCCTTATGGTCCTGAAAAGTTTCACTTTCAAAGAAATCGGTAAAGCAACTGTTTGTTTGAAATGGAAACCTCAAGAAACAATGGTTAATTATTATTCCTTAATTAACAACATCAAAAATTAACAAATGCCCCTACTGTTAATTTTTGTATATAACCAGGCATATCTCATCAATAAAATCAATGACATCAATGTGTAATTGATGAGTAATCAATGGGTAATCAGTTGATTAGTCATTGATTATTGCTGATGATCAATGGGTAATCGATGAGTATTCGATAGGCCACAAAATTTTCAGTCATTGATTACTCATCGATTGCATTGATTAGTCATTAATTGCATTGATTACTCATCAATATCATCGCGTGGCTGCGAATGACATTTCCATGAGGGAATAAGAAAAAAGATTTTATTGGTTTAAACAACAACATCATAATTGGTAGTAACCGCTGCAGTCGAAGTGGCTGAATCTTCTCTCTGGCGCCTGTTGTTAAACCAGACCTTGACTATGCTTGTATTCAGCTGGTTAAGTTTGGAGAATTCTTCAAGTACCCTTGTGAGGGTTACTTGGACTCTTTGTACAAGGCCTGAAGGGCCATTCTTTGTAGATTTGGCAGTATTCTAAAGTTCAAGCAGTTTTTCTTTGTAAATAAACAGCTATCGCAGGAAATATCACGTCATTTAGCTTCTTGATACGCATAAGGCTCAGCATCTTTATAGCAATGTTGTTATCGTTAAGCTGTTTTGTTATCATTTCGAAATTAATGAAAAGGTACAATCAAAAATGAAATGTATTTGTTGAGAGCACTGCTTTGTTTGCATATGTCTAAGAGGGGATAGCTTATGAGTCTTCTTAGACGAGTCAGTCTCGCCTGTGTTATAACTTCATTTACAGGTAGACATCATTTCAATAAAAAAGGGGTATTTCTCCATGTTACTAGCAGACGCTGGCGGGAAATTTGTAATAGATGAGTAATCAATAGGTAATCGATGAGTAATCAATAGGTAATCAATGACATCAATGACTAATCAGTGACATCGATGAGCAATCGATGACATCGATGAGTCATCAATAGGCCACAAAATATTTTGTCTTCGATTATTCATAAAATGATCATCGGCAATAATCAATGACTAATCAGCTGATTACTCATTGATTACCCATCGATTACTCATTGATGTCACTGATCATCAATGAGATATGCCTGGATATAACTAAGTCTCTAACAGACACAAGCCTAGTTAGTCTACTTATATATGATGGTCCTGTAATTATATTATTGATAAACTGTACTATATCTACACGTAAATACTTGCCATGTGATAAACTTATAAATTGTACTTTTACAAACCAAGTAATTGTAAAACTAAAATGAACTTTATTCTGACATGTGATCTAAGGCTGCCTGTGTCCCAATACTTAATTTTGTGATTTAGAAGAGCTTCACTCAAGTAAAATTCAACTGAGGCCATCTGATCCTGGTGTTTTGTCATTGCTGAAGGCACTAAGCACTTTAGTGCATTTTTCTAAATAATGTTAATAGGCCCTTGCAACTGAAGGATTCGATTTGTCGCTGTCAAGGGATTGTATGTCTTAGGATTAAGAAAGAAACCTAAGTAAGTGTTTGTGATTGGTGGTAAGGAATAGAATTACTGACAGCAGCACATTACTCACGATGTTCAGATGGGTCACTATCATCACTTTCCACATCCTGTTAGAAAATACAAAATAATTGTTAGTAATATTAGTACCAAGGAAATACATCTATTTTTAGAGATATTAAAACAAATAATTATCGTAAAAGATATGTTAACTTAAAATTCAAACATTGCAAAAATGATGTATATAATTCAAACATTCTACTTTTGTTACTGTAAAATAATATTAAAATACTGTTTTGTAAACCCTTATGATTCCCCTTTAAAGCCTATTGAAGGGCCGGGCAGTGTCACAGGGATTTGGTGTTATTTCAAAAACCATAATTAAAAATCGTAGTTACTAAAACAAGGAATGACCTACAATGACCTACAATGATCTACATTGAGCCACAATGAGCTACAACGATCAGCCACAATGACTTACAATGAGCTTCAACAACCTACAATGCGAGCTACAGCAAGCTACAATGAGCCATAACGAGCTACAATGAGCCATAACGAGCTACAATGAGCTTCAACAACCCACAATGAGCTACGATGACCTACAAAAAGCTACAGTGAGCTAAAATTAGCTACAGTACAAGGTGTTTATAATATCATCATCCTTACCTTTATATACCGTAGAAAGGTCGGTCCCATGAGAGGAGAATAATTAGCAACTACTGAAAATCACTGGAAGTAACATTCCATCTTACGCTATCTTTTAACCGGAAGTGGCTTTGATTGTTTGTCGATGACCACTCAGGGAGTTAGCTTACAAAGGGGTAAAGGTGCTCGCATTGTTAGGAGCACTTTTCAAGAATACCAAACATTATCCTAAGGTGTCGAAGAATTACCCAGCATGTTCTATGATTTGTGCAGATTTTCCATGATTCTGGCTTTCGTGGCAGGTGAGATATCACAAGTTCTCTGCATTTCGTGGAATGCTGGTAGATGTGTGGCCAGATCACCCACTTGCCGCTTTCGTCAAGCTTGCAACAAGTGCGATGGTGATCACCGTGGCCACGATTGCACCTAGCTCATCGCAGTTAGAGGCCCCCAAGCGTGGGAAACGGAATTAAACCATTAGTATGCCCCTGTTGCACTCTATTGACTTGACTATCATTCTATTTAGGTCCCATTCATGGTGTTGGCTCGTTTTCAGTTAATCACTTGTTTGACACCACAACACATATTGTATTCTTGTTCCTGTTGTCTGGTGCCAGTTCACCCCCCACCCCAGGTTTTTAGGTTTATCAGTGTTCCATTTAACTTTCAAAGGCAGGGAGTCAATGAATAATTTTAAGGGGTCAACAGGTTGCGGGTCTCTGTAAATCTTCTTAAGTTAGCCATTTGATTTGTCAGGTCAGGAAGCCAGCCTAGTCGGGTTTTTGACCCGAGACCCGTCTCTTATCTGGAACACTGGTTTATTGACCTCACATTTGTGTTCATGTGTTCCTGATTAAACTTACATTTATCAGCTTCATACTCTATTCACTGTGTTGTTATACTAATCTACTAACTTCTTTTCAGACCCTCTTGCTTCCTTGCTTCGCAGAAATTTCCCAAATTTGTCATCTCAATCGTAATAAGTTTGCATCGGAGTTACGATCTCACCCAGACCAAGAACAAGTGGCTTATATTCTTCAGGATATTTTAGAGGGCTTCCATCTTGGTTTTCAGGCCCCCATCACGCTTAAAGCAGCTCAAAAGAACAAAACATCAGCATACAAGCATGCAGAGGTAATCGATGCCTACCTGAGCAATGAAGTGCAGCTTGGTCGTGTAGCTGGCCCATTTGACAACCCCCCTTTGAAGTCGTTTCAGATAAGCAGTTTCGGTGTGATACCAAAAAAGGGCCAACCTGGAAGGTGGCGCCTCATCATTGATCTGTCTTCCCCATCTGGTCATAGCGTTAATGATGGCATCGACCCAGAGTCCTGGTCCCTTCAATACATAAAATTTGATGACGTTGTCAACATGCTTACCAAAGTCGGTTGAGGTGCTCTCTTAGCAAAGTTTGACATCAAGTGTGCCTTTCGGAACATCCCAGTTCACAAAGCAGACCACCACTTGTTAGGCATGAAATGGAGGTCAAAGTTTTTTGTTGACCTCATGTTACCTTTCGGACTGCGTTCAGCCCCTTGCATCTTTGAGTCAGTTGCTGTTATGATAGAGTGGATCCTGAAGAATAATTATCAAATAGAGGACCTATTGCATTATTTGGACGACTTTATCCTAGCTGGGCCGCCCAACTCCCCACGTTGTGCACTCCAGCTGGCTGTAGCTCTTTCCCTATTCAAAGCTTTAGGTCTACCACTAAATCCCCAGAAATGTCTCGGTCCAGCAACCTGCATGGTCATATTGGGAATAGAGTTGGACTCAGTTGCTCAGATAGCCCAACTCCCCTCGGACAAGCTAGCTGCCACACGCCAACTTCTGTACACCTGGTCCAGGAGGAAGTGGTGCACTAAGAGAGATCTACAATCCGTTGTATGATCCGTTGTATGATTAACTTACTTAGCTGCTTCCGCAATGCCAATCACCCTGTCCAACTCAACAGTGAATTCAGAAAGGACTTAGACTGATGGATCGAATTCATTGGTCACTGGAATGGAATCAGTTTCTTTCTGTTACCCAGTCTGGAGCCATTGCCTCAATTTTTTGTTGGTTCTGATGCCTTAGGATCCAAGGGGTATGGCACATTCATGTAGTCTCAATGGTTCAATGGTAGATGGCTCCCTCAACAGATGGAGCTTTTGATTGCTTACAAAGAATTATTTCCTGTGGTTGTCGCCGCCCACATTTGGTGCACGCGGTGGTGTCGCAAATGAGTCCTGTTTACAGTCGACAATGCAGCAGTTATGTATCTCTTGAATTCTAGAACCTCAAGAGACCCCAATATTATGCACCTACTAAAAAGTCTACTGATGCTTGCAGCTCGCCATAACTTCTCTTTTGCAGCAGTGCAGGTGTCAGGCCTGCAGAATGGTATAGCTGATGCTTTATCCCATTTCCATTGGCAAGCTTTCCGTCAGATGGCCCCAATAGCAGAGAAGTTTCCAGTGTCAGTCCCTCATCAGCTCATCGCTCATCTTTCTCAGGTAGTTTAGAGTCCAGCTGCTATGCGCTTATGTTCCATGGTCTGGCATCTTCAACATGTCGTAGCTACACCAGTGCCCAAAACAAGTTTATCACTTTTTGTTTCATGAGTGCCCGACTGAATTGCAATGGCTCCCCCTTTCCTACAGATGAATGGACTTTGTGCTTTTTCTGTACATTTCTCACCGAAACTCTTCACCATGCTTCTATCAAAGTCTATTATTTTGTCAGCTATTCGCTCCCTCCACATTGATCTTGGTTTTGCTGATCCACTCAAAAACTGCCTGCAGCTTCAGCGGGTCTTGTGGGGAATAAAAAGAATACAAGGGTCAAAAAGGACCAATCAACGTCTTCCAATAACAGCTGGCATTCTATTCTTAGTCCATTAGCTTGGACCTGTCCATCTATGATGACACCATGTTCTGGGCATCCTCGGAGACCCAGGGGCAGTTAGTCGGGGAGGGACAAAGTAAAAACTCGGCAAAAATCAGCGCGACAAAAGTTTTCAAGAGTGAGCGAACAAGCCTCTGGGTTTCTACACTTGCCAAACCTGTTCCACGACCATTTGAAATCCCTGTCTCCGATTGGGCAGAAAATTTCTGGCATTGTATTTTTCTGCCTAATCAGCGAACTGCATCTATCACGTCATTTTCGTGCCTAATCTTACACGAGGATTGTTTTTCCTTGATCGCCATTGCTCGCGAGATTCAGCGTGGCCGCATCGAAATCAAACACTCACTGTCATATTCAAATGTATCGTATCCTTTCAACTCGATAAGTTGTTTTTTTTTGGTAAACTTGAGAAACAGTCTGCATTTTGTGGTGAATCCCACAACAAAGATACACTAAAAGTTTTCGAAGTCTACGCCATGCAGAGTTCTATGAAACCTGAAATATGAATGAGTCACTGATCACAAGTCGGAACACTATATGCCAAGGACTACAATAGTATGCCGCAGCCCTTTGAAACCCACGCCATAAAAAGATACACACAAAGTGGACACTGGCCCTCGAAATCATTAAAATTGTTTGGTTGACCAAAAACAAAATTCCCCTGTTTTATTACCGGGCAGTGGATAGCTTATCTCTAACAGAAACATTCCATGTAAAAGAATATTCCTTTACACGGGCCACGCGGCTAACGTTCCTGACTTGCTTTTCGTGCGAATTTTAAAAAGAGGTAAGCTTATACATTGTAACTTCAGCTTAAATAAAAAATTGAATTAACAGCTCTCAAAATGTCTTAGTAATAATTGACCCAGCTTCTCTTAGGGACCGTTCATTATTTATGGGAGGGGGGATGGGTGAGGAAAATTTTAGCCACCGCAAAAGGGGGGGGGGGGGGGTCCTGGGGAAATTTTCTTGTTATGGAAGGGGGTCTTGAAATTTTGAACAGATGATGTCTTAAATAAAAAAGCGAAAACTTAACTACAGTGTACCAATAAGAGCGGGCACCCCAGATTTCATGGCTGGGAGCCTTTGGGCTCTCTATGATTCTTCTAAGAGCACAGCCTTGCACAGTATTTTGGTGCAGTCATGGAGCATGATTTATAATTTTAATTTCTTTATTTGGTACTGCCATAATTGTACAAGACATTACTTAAAGTTTTAACCCATTGTTAAACATATTACTGGATTGTAACAGTATTAAACTGGAGGGTTTTAGTGACTGATGTTAAAAGTATTAATTAGGGATGGACCATTATTTTTTTGACAGGGGGTGTTGGAAAATTTTCACATGCAAACATTTTTTTATTTTGCGTCTCCGTCCAACTGCCATTACTTCCAGCAAATAATTTTTTCTTTATTTTTTGCTTGCATACAATTTATTTCAGTATTTATAGAAGAAGCCCTCCCAGGACTGGGCAATTACTCTAGCCATAGCTTCAGAATTGATGCCGCAACAATGGCCGTTGGAGTAGTGACTGTTACAAGCGCTATATTCAGACACCGAAAGAGGTGATTGCAAAGGCAGCAAAAAGCTTATCCTGACAATGGTATGTCTCTTTAGTCCTTTGTTTCTTTTTTTTTCCTTTACTAGGTTACTCCATGTCTTGTCTTATTTGTAGCTCTCTTCCCCGATCTAATAGCTGCTGTTTCATTTCTTTCAGCATTCTCCTCTTAGAGGATAGCACTGTCAGCGGTTCTTGGAGTCTTCGTTTTTGGGAGTTAGTTGGCCCTTATGCCCTCCCTGCCACAGTCCTACTATCTCCAAGCAACCTGGTAGCTTATAGGTTCCACTTGGGGTAGACCTGTGGCTTGGTTGCCATGGTTACCTCCTTAGCTGCATGTTGCTTGCCCTAGCCGGTTCATTGCATTGCCTTTGTATAATTATATGGCACCTACCCTCCATTCAATGGATAGACTTGTTAAATGAGATTAGTACTAATCATAGTTAACTGGGAAAGGAATTGCTAGCCAGCGGTTTTCGCCCCAGAGACTTAAGCCTCTGTCAGCTGCCACGCATGCGCGGGATAGCTTGTTTGCTTTGCCTCGTGGTCCGCCATTGCTCAGCTTGCTTGCCTTCCACTTGCCTGCTCAATTGCCCCACTCCTCCCACCTCTGACTTGGGGGCTCTGGATCATCACCTGTATTTATTTTCCACTGTGATTGTAGTGTGACAGATGCTGGTTGCCATGGTAACCTCCTTAGCTGCATGTTGTTTGCCCTAGCCAGTTCATTGCATTGCCTTTGTATATATGGCACCTACCCTCCATTCAATGGATAGACTTGTTAAATTGTATTAACAGAAACCAAAAAATTATGGTTTAGTTTTGTGATAATTATTAATTATCATCCTACTAAACCACACAAAAAAAGAGCATGCATTTTTGGGACTAAGATTGGCCTTTATTGATAGCTTTAAGTATTATAATTACTGATTATGACTGAACAACACTCCAGAGACAACAAAGAACACTAAAAGGCAAAAGAGGTGCATTTTTGGATGTATCTGACCTCGACCAGTAATTTTAAGATAGCTGTTAATGATTTTCTCCTTCATGCTGCTTAAGTTAGACTAATTGTCATCATTTTTATTAGCACTATTATTTGCATTTCGCACTTTGCACTGAAACTTGCTGTATGTCCATTAGGATTTTGCAATTAAATCATGTAGATGTAGATGTGTAACAAAACTGTCAATGAGTGTCTCTAGTTATATATGGACTGGCTCTGAATTAATAAAATTATTGAAACTTGAAAATGTTTGTTTCCATAACAGAGTAGCGAGTACAGACCATGATTTGTTCCTCTTTCAAGAATGGGTTGATTTGTTTCTCTTGTTGTTTTAGTATTATTTTGTAAAAAAGGAAAGGTATTGTAGTATTGTTTTGATCAAGAAAGGTCAAGATCCCACTGACACTGCCCCGGCCTATCAGGACACTGGAGGCATTCAAAACAAGATCCCCATGACACTGCCCAGGCCTATCAGGACACTGGAGGCATTCAAAACAAGATCCCCATGACACTGCCCAGGCCTATCAGGACACTGGAGGCATTCAAAACAAGATCCCCATTACACTGCCCAGGCCTATCAGGACACTGGAGGCATTCAAAACAAGATCCCCATGACACTGCCCCGGCCTATCAGGACACTGGAGGCATTCAAAACAAGATCCCCATTACACTGCCCAGGCCTATCAGGACACTGGAGGCATTCAAAACAAGATCCCCATGACACTGCCCAGGCCTATCAGGACATTGGAGGCATTCAAAACAAGATCCCCATGACACTGCCCAGGCCTATCAGGACACTGGAGGCATTCAAAACAAGATCCCCATGACACTGCCCAGGCCTATAAGGACACTGGAGGCATTCAAAACAAGATCCCCATTACACTGCCCAGGCCTATCAGGACACTGGAGGCATTCAAAACAAGATCCCCATTACACTGCCCCAGCCTATCAGGACACTGGAGGCATTCAAAACAAGATCCCCATGACACTGCCCAGACCTATAAGGACACTGGAGGCATTCAAAACAAGATCCCCATTACACTGCCCAGGCCTATCAGGACATTGGAGGCATTCAAAACAAGATTCCCATGACACTGCACAGGCCTATCAGGACACTGGAGGCATTCAAAACAAAGCATGATTGCATAGCTCTTAAAACAGTGTGGTGATTAATTGGAAAGGTTTGTAGCAAATCAAAAGATAATGTTGCAGTCATAAATTTATGAGGGTGCAATGATCACAGTGTAAGCTGCTAATTGAAGGGGTGCTGAAAAAACCCCCTGAAGATATTAGATGTAGCATAAAAATACCTCCCAGTCATTTTCACACTTTGGTTTTAAAAAGTAAAAAAGAATCTACATCCAAAAAGAAATTGTCATGGAAAACTCAATACCAGCCAACCAACCACAAGGTAACTAAAAACGTTTTTTTCCATGCACCCCTTCATTTGGCTAACTTATTGCAGAAATATTTAATATTCCTCATGACTTTCTAGATCATGATCCATTTAAGTCTTGAAATCACATTTCCAGTTAATTTTTTTTATTTTTGCCATTCTGTTGACATAGTACTCACCACATGTTTCTGGCCAGGATATGATCCAGCAGGGTGGGGTCCAGGGTGTGGTCCTGGATGGGGTGGGTAGTGTCCTGCCCCACCAGACGGATGGAACCCTCCAGGAAAAGTGCCTCCATGTGGCAGAGGTGGTCCAGGAAATGGTCCTGGGGGTACTCCAGCAGGAGAAGGAAAAGCACCTGTAGATGGTCCAGGGTAGAATCCAGCAGGAGGAGGCAGGTATGCTGGCTGAAACACAAATACAACGTATCAGCAATGAACAATGCTGCAGGCAACAAATATCATTTAAATAAATACTGCTTCTGTCTGTTGTAACTGAAAGTAACAACTGATCAGAAACATACCGGGTATGCAGCCTGTGCAGGGGTGGGTTCCCCAGTGTAATGGGGTGGGGGGCTTGTATAATATCCTGCTCCTGGGGGACCATAGGGCGGAGGAACAGCTCCCTGAAATAAATTAAAAATACAAAGCAAAATAAGCAACAGATTCTGTAGACTGTTTTAAGGTTCTAATTTTGATTATTTTCAATTGGTAGTGGTGCAAAACATGAGTGAAATACAATGTGAAATGTGAAAAAAAGTTAAATCATTTGCAAAATTTTAAATTCTCAAAATTCTGAAACCAGATAAAAAAAAATTAATTGTCTACTGTGTATGATACATTTATAAGCAAATTTATCATGATTCTTATTTATATTTGCAACTCAAATGTATGATCTGCAAATAGTATCATAATCTGTTCTTTCATTGTTCATAAAAAATAGTCAGCCCTCTCAAAATTCAAATTCTATTTATGTAATATGCATAGTCTTGTGGCGGTTCTGCTTTCACATTCGTGACTTCCGTTTTAGCGCATTTCTCTGTTTCAACGGGAAAATTGATGAGACTTTGTCTTGAGCCTTCTCCAACAGCTCTATGGTTTCGCCAACAGTGTCTTTGATCGATTTCGAACTCTCCAGAAATTCTTTATTCGCATCATGACTATAATTATTTGCGTCTAGATTTAATATGACGTCCGTTTGAATAAAACAGCACATTATCATCTTCAGTTACTTTCGCATTCAGCTCATCGATTTTGACCTTCAGCTTCGAAAGGTCATCAACGTTGTTCTTGATTGTGGTAGTGTCATGGCATTATGCGCTAAAATTTTCCTCCATGAATCTCCCGGCAGCTGCTGGATTATCAGAAGTCACAAAAGCCAACTCATGATTTATTGCTTTCAAAGTCTCGCGAACTTCCCACTGGCACTTTCTTTCAGTCACGAAACAACGGCAAAAGCGTTCCTTGTAGGGACAAGTGGTCAAAAAGGACAGGTAGAATTTTGGCAGAATACTATTGGAGAATTCAGTATGTTTGCCCTTTGGGTTCGGGAACCACCCTAGGTCTTCATCTTGCCACTTCTCTGGACTTGCACTGCCACTTGTTCCTGCTCCCGATGTACCGTCTTCTTGATGCCTCAAAACAGAGTCAGAGGACGAGCGGGCATCCTTTTTAGAATGATGAGTTGGCAAACAGCCACAATAGCCACAAGATGCTCCATCTGACCTCATGAAATCATTGCATTCACCACAAGCACATTTCCCTCTTTCTACTCCTTGTATATCCTTGCCCATCTTCAAGTTTTCACCGTACAATCACATGCCACTTGATTAGCTGCTTTGTGCGCAGATGGAGCGACCAGAATGAGGTTTGTATATGAGTAACACTTCCGGTTAGTTATTTTCACTTCCGGTTATTATTGTTATTATGGGAGGGCCACGACTTTTTAAGACAAAAATTTCTAACATACCCAGGCACACACCCCCCCCCCCCCCCCCAATAAAAAACGTACCTTCCCTAAGCAGTGAATCAAAAAGCATGGCCAATTGTATGTTTATAAGTTTTTGGCAAGATTATAGATTGTACTAGCAAGGTGAAGAAACTCACAAGTAATTATTGGTAAAGACTCTTACTAACAATAATAATATCGTTGAAAGTCAGCATTAACAAAAAATGCCTCTTTCATAAGTAAACCTCTTGGCGAAAAATGTAAAGCTGCAAAACTACTTGCAGAGGATTTTTTATTGCAATCACATTTTTGTCTAATTTAATATTAATTATCTCTTCAGTCACCGTTTCAGTCAGTGGCATCCATCAGAACAACCTAAAACTGCACATATTAAACTAAAAGTGTACCTTGATTCCTCAGCATACTTTTGTCCTAGCAGTGGAGTTTAAGAGATCCTTCAGTCATTTTAGACTATTTATATGCTGCCACAATTTCCAGTTTGACAAGCACATTAATTTTGTTTTGGCGAGTTTAACGTGGTACCTTTTAATCTTCACCCTTTTACCAAGCTGTCATAACAGAGAAGTATTTTCAAATAAAACTGCCATGTGTCCTGAAGGGCGACAAAAATCTGATACATAAAAGTAGAACTTAAGCAGTGTTATAGTTTTCATTCAAGAGCAATGCATCAACACCCAAGTTTATGCTGAGAGTGATGATCAATATCACAAACCCTTGTTGAATTTGCACTAACCCTAAGGAATTTGACTATGGTAATTTCACCTGAAAAAAAAAACAGAGTTCTGGCCCTCTAGTTCTTTGACTGTACATTCAGGGCGTAATTTCAACACCATTACAAAGCAGATTGGCCGTGAGAATATGCGACCGCAATACTCCTGACCGGTGCCAACAACCTGAACGAACATACCGTCATATAGGCAGTTCATAATTATTGATCCAATTCACAAGACAACAACGGATAACAAACAACGGACTGTATTGGCTAGTTTAAGCCATGTTTAAGGCCTGCCCGGTGATGGAAGGACGTCATGAAGTCCAAAAATCCTTCAGTGTGTGTCCTTGCCATGCTGGCCCAAGGTGCTATTTGGCGCTTGAGGTGAAAATGGGCCGTTGTGGACAAGACGAGCCAGTGGGAAAGTCTGGAATCCTTTAGGATCAGAAAAGGGGCAGCATTGTGAGTTATGGGCCATTTGCTATCCTGTTGTGTGGTTGAAATCCCCAATATCCGAAGTGCTTCCAGACTTCTAGTAATTTTGAATAATTTTCGGGCAGGAACCCCATTTCGGTTTGCGAGTGGCAGGTAGGTCCGCTATGTGTGGTCGGTACTTGAAATACAGCTTTGGGCAGCTTGAAGTGAGTTCTTCCTAGCCAGCTGAAATTGGGCAGGGTCTGCAAAGGCTATGAGCTGGCAGCAGAGGACCGGGAGTGCTTCCTAGGAGGTCTGTAAGGGAGTTAACTTGAAACTAAGTGGCTGACTATTGGCGATAAAAAGAAGCGATTTTGAGAGAATGGGCTTCGGGATTGTTTGCTTGTTTATTTTTTTCTTTCTTGAGCAGGATTTAGCAGCATGGGTGCAAACTTGGCCATCTGAAGTGAAAAATCAGCATAAAATCGAGAAATTCAGGAACCTTGGGATTCATTTCCAGGGTTCGTACTCTTTTCAGATTTTAAAATTCCATGACTTTCCATGACCTTTTCCATGACCTTTTCAAATTTTTCATGACCAAGATTTCAACAGTTGTTTTCAAAATTTTATCAAAACAATATTTTTTTTAATTTTTCCTCTCGCCTTATTATTCCCACAACGTACACTGCCTTAGTAATTTTGTACCATGAATATAATTTTCCATGACTTTCCAGGCCTGGAAATTAAATTATACAATTGCATAACTTTCCAAGTTTTTCCACAACCATACGAACCCTGATTCCTTCGAGCGGGATTCAGATTTTTTGCATATATTATTCTCGAAAATGACGGAAAAAAAAAACAACCGAAAAAAAAATTCAGAACAATGTTTTGCAACTAACTTGTAGTTCACATTCCAAAAATGGACATATCTGCCCCGAGCCCTTCAATTGTACAGTAAGCGATTTTGAGAGAATGGGCTTCGGGTTTGTTTGCTTGTTTATTTTTTTCTTTCTTGAGCAGGATTTAGCAGCATGGGCGCAAACTTGGCCATCTGAAGTGAAAAATCAGCATAAAATCGAGAAATTCAGGAACCTTGGGATTCATTTCCAGGGTTCGTACTCTTTTCAGATTTTAAAATTCCATGACTTTCCATGACCTTTTCCATGACCTTTTCAAATTTTTCATGACCAAGATTTCAACAGTTGTTTTCAAAATTTTATCAAAACAATATTTTTTTTAATTTTTCCTCTCGCCTTATTATTCCCACAACGTACACTGCCTTAGTAATTTTGTACCATGAATATAATTTTCCATGACTTTCCAGGCCTGGAAATTAAATTATACAATTGCATAACTTTCCAAGTTTTTCCACAACCATACGAACCCTGATTCCTTCGAGCGGGATTCAGATTTTTTGCATATATTATTCTCGAAAATGACGGAAAAAAAAAACAACCGAAAAAAAAATTCAGAACAATGTTTTGCAACTAACTTGTAGTTCACATTCCAAAAATGGACATATCTGCCCCGAGCCCTTCAATTGTACAGTAATTGTTTATTTAATAAAGCTTTTAGACACAATAGAAGAGACCATTTAGATCAACTTTCAGGTGTCTGTGTCCACCTGTTTAATGCAGGTTCCTTTTCTTTCTTTTTTTCCAGCAAACACGGCATCAACATCTTTGGACATGTTTGACTACAGTACATGTACCTCTATATTATATAAGACACTCATACTTGGGAAGTTAAGGGACCGATCATTATTTATGGGCAGGGGGGAGGGAAAAAAGATGGGGGGGGGGGGGGGCAAGGGTATTTTAGAGTGGTTAGAAGGGGGGGCTTATTTTTATTATTAGAGAAATTGGGGAGGTCATCCTTTTTAGGTTCTGCGAGATACCTTATAAATTATTTGTGTTTGTGTAGAAGGGATAACTTCAAAAAGCAATGGAATAATTATTTCAATGACCCAAATAGGGAAAATCAGGGAAACAAAGCACCTTAAATGTGAAAAGTTTTAACATCAAGCTTTGCACAGCAGATTCCTCTCTTAACCTTTTTCTATTCCTTGCCTTTCTGTTTTTTCCTTTTTCCTTCTACTTATTTGGCTGCTTTTTTTTCCCTTGATGCAATTAGGGCAAAGGCATTATAAATTATTTTGGTGTGAGGTACAAGCTTAGTTTGGATTTAGCACTTGTTGTGGTATCCAGAATTGAAATCAACTTGCCAATTACAGTCTCATAATACTGACTCTGTTCCTTTGCCCAGGCACCCAAATAGGAAAATAACTACATTACGGACATCTAAGAGTTATGGGGAAGGTTGGGGAGGGGGGTCTAAATTAAATTACCCATTGAAATAGGGGGGGGGGGGGAACTTTCCATTTTCAGGGCGGGGAAGGGGGGTCATTGCAGAAATTTTTATCTTTCAATATATTTTTCCCTCCTCCCCCCCTGCCCATAAATAATAATAAATAATAATAACTGGTCCCTAAGTTAGTATATGGTTCACTTGTGTTCACTCTCAAGTTCATATGCACTTTGTCAATGGAGCTTGTTTCAAGCGTCTCAGTAATCCAAATCACAAGACAATATATGGCACCAATAATTATTGTAGACAAGTTCTTAATAAGAAAAAATAAAACTTATAAACAAAAACACTGCAACACTTTACCTGGGGGTAGGTTTGTCCTGGTGGTGGGGGATGGTACTGTCCTGGGGGTGGGGGAGGGTACTGTCCTGGCGGTGGATGTTGTCCAGAGGCTGGGTAATACCCAGGGGGTGGTCCACTCATTCTGATTGGTGCTGAATTGTTGTTAAGCTGAAGTAAATCATGCAAAAAGATTTAATGAGGCAAAATTAGAAGGTTTCATGTAAAAAGGCAGGCAAGATCCCACAAACCCCAACTAGATTGGATTGGGGATCAGCAAGAACCCGGGTCATAAAAGTGCAAGCCAAGAATCTCACCCCCAAATTGCTAATTTTTGGCAAGCGGGCATTTTTCATCATGGTCTTTCTCACAATTACACAAATTTAGTTTTTCTGATGCCATGACTTCAGGACTCTATTGGGTGTAAATAACAGTTGTGCCCAAAATCTCTCAAAATTGGTCCAGAATTGATGAGTTTTCAAGTCCAGACTGTACTTCCTTACTTTTTAACCTGTGAATCGAGAAGCGTAATGAACAGGTTATCGCAGACGGTCGAAATCAGTTCATAAAGCTTTTGTGGCAAATGCAATGGAATATAGTGTAGAGAATAGTTGAACGCAGAAAAAGTGGACATTATGATTTAGCATTGCTCTAATGTTTTGTATTTGGAGTCCTCTGATCGCTGTGATCTGCAGACCTGAAATGAATTTTTCAACAGAGACACCATTTTAACACATATATGTTGAAATAATAAAATTTAACATTCATAAGTTACTTATACAAAATGGTCTCGTTGCTAAAGACTTACTTTTCAGTGCAGATGACTGGGATTCGAATCCTGGCGAGACCGGCCAATTTTTTTTTCATTTTCCTTTCTTTTCTTCTTTTTTCCCAAACTGGAAATTGTGAATGTGATGTTTTTTTTTTCTTTGGGTTGGAAGTCATTCAATTTTCCATAAATATTGAAGCATGTTTATAAAAGCTTAAGCCACAATATATATTACATTACACTTAGTTTGCGGTACAAGGTTCAAATTTACATCATGTTACCTTTGAAATAGGAGAGAGCTGGGCATGGTTATGTGCTAAAGGTTAACTTTCATATGCCATCAAAGGATCTGTTCCTCAAGTGAAAATAAAGCGATCTTGCGTTTTTCTACTGAACAGAATATGTAGACCTTAAATATCACACATATCAAATCGCGGATTACGGTATTTTAAAAGAAATCAAGCCTTGTTTATAATTTAAACATTAACCTACATTGCATTACGCGATAAAGAAAAATGACAATCTTATTGCAAGTGTAAATTGATGCAATAAAGCTGCCAAAAACTCAAGTGTCTCCTCAACCAAATCGACTACGCACATGTCAAAATTCAAAATTTCTATTTAACTACATTTCGACACCTTTTTGTAAGGAAGGGTTGCTCAAATATGAGCCAGAGATGTGTAGAGCATTTCTTATTTATGGGTAGGCTCATGGGAGCCTTTGATTTAATGCTTGTATACTATACATGTACAACACTTTCAACCTGTGGCCCCTCAACAATAATAATTGTTTAATCATCAGGGGATGGGCAGATGGGTGAGGTGTTTTCTGTAAAATCATTTCCCTAAGTTACAACAAAAGGTTTTTTGACAAGCATACACAGATGTACTCCTCGTTACAGTGGCAATGCACCAGTAACCTTTTATGCCATCAAGCCTGCAAATAATTTTCTTCTTTTGTCATTTGTCAGTTCAAGGACAATATAGACCTGTAAAGAAGTCAGTCTGGTTGGACAATTTTGTTATGCAACCACATGGTTAACCTTTACTGAACAGTGCCTGGTGTTCAAATCGCCTCGGTTGTTTGGCAGCTTATCGGCTCCTGGCCTTTTGTAAAAGAAAAAGTATCTAAAATTTTATTTTTACCAAAAACTACATTATTTTATTGAGCTTTCTATTGATTCAAATCCTTATAAAGCGAGGGCCAAATTCGGCCACTTGGGCCTTCGGCTTGAGCTTCACAAGGTTAATAAATTTGTCGTCCCTCGGGAGCTGAGCCATGTGAAATTGCGCAAAAAATAGATTTATATATATTCACTTAATGGTGTCGTGCAGTTGCCTGGCAACAAAAAATTGCGACCGCTGACAATGGCCCACTCTCATGATTAATCATATGGCTGCCAGGCTGACGGGTTTATTTTTTTTTTACTCTTACTTATTGTCTGTAAAAAATGTTTACTCTCGGTAAAACACGACCAATTTCTGATGCAAATGAGAAAGAACAGCAAACACAACAATAGAACGACGACTTGAAATTCTGTGCAATCGAGCAACATAGAAACAACTGAGAGCATCGATTACAAAGACTTCGAACAGCCTAGGCACACAGTTTGAGTAGGTTCAAATGCCTTGACAAAATGCCGCCATTAAGATTATGAACAAAACCGAACAGGAGAGGCGACATCGTCTGGAAGTGTTGGACAAAATGATTCTTTTTATAGATGCAACGAGAGGCAGCAAAAATTACACGATCAGCTAAATACTCGTGACAAATATCTTTCATACAGTAGGGAAAAGCAAACACTGATTACAAGGCTCAGAGAAGAAGAATGATTAAGAAATCTAGCCAAATCACTGCACTGTAATCCGCTCTCCAATGCTCTTCAGTTGAAACAACCTACATTTAAAGGCAAGTAAGCTTAACATTATACAACCCTCCATAAATTATTCTTTAACCTGACCTTTTGAAAAAAAAAGATTTTCAGTAGCTAAACAACTAACAGGCAGATGATAACAGGATATTTTTTCCAATATAATATATTCATACTCAAACACTGGAAACTATTCTTTTAGTACATACTGTAAATTGAGGTTTATTGATATTCTCACTAAGGTCACTATGGATCTTTGATATAAGCTGAAATGACATGGAAAGGTGCAAGAAAACTGGTCTGATCTGATGGAAGCCAAAACTGTATTGACACCAGTAAGGAGAATGTACATCTACAAATTAATTTTTATTTCGAGATTTTTAAAGGGGCTAACCGGCCATGAAGACCTAGCTAAGTCCTGGTCTTAACCTATGAATTCTCCATCCTGGTCTCTATACATTGCTTATGGTATTTGCAGAGAATCTTTTGCTTCATCTTGAACATTCATGTTTTGTAATCAATTTTGTAATTCTCATGACCTGTATCCAAAATATAGTATCAATTGTTAATGCAAGGAGAATCCCATGCCACTTTCTAAACCAATCGAAAATAAAACCAAAACCAATCATGACTTGCTCGCACGCATTTTCCCGGGCTTGGCACTGGCTACCTCAGTACCTGTAATCTCTCCAAGCTCTGATTGGTTCATTGGATTGACTGTGTATGTTGTGATTGGCTAAAGTAATAACTTCGGTTTTGCTTTTATGACACTTGATTGAAAACCAATCTACATGCATGTAAGACAATGTTATATTTAATTACTATTATCTATAGTATGTTACTGTAGTCTCATTGCTGTTTTTTAGTAAGATTAAATTATTATTTTTTCTACAACTGTACCACCATTGAGTTGTTATTTTTTGTACAACATCACTCTTCAGCAGCAGTAAACTCCTGCGATCTCAACCATTCAAGCAAATAGTGAATTGGGTTAGCAATTATTTGATACCCAGTATATAGAACAAAAACTACAGTAGTAGGGAACAAATTAATTTGGGAGATAGCACTCACAAGCTTCAAAAATGGAATTTAATCAGGACGGCAGGAGTTGTATTCCTGATAAACAAACTTTCACCCAATCAAAATAAACAGAGCAAAAACATCCACTTTCAGACCAATTTTCCTTCTGACAAAAATAAATGAAGATAGGTTGGGGGGGGGGGGGGTGGGCTTGAGGAAGGGCCTGAGGATCTTTTGGTACCCAGTCCCATAGCAGTTACAGTGACCCACAGCTCAAACCCAAAACTGACCAGTACCAGCTCCCATTTATTTTATTTTTATTTTAGGAAGACAGAGCACCAAGGACAAGTTAAATGGAAGCGACTGGGAAATGAAATGTCTCAACTTTAAATTTTGAGGCAATTGCTGGCATGCAACCCAACCTCTCCAGTCAAATCAGAAATTCCATCTCTCCCTCCCACATCGCTAACATTTTGCAGTGCATCCTCCCCCAAGCTTTGCGAGGTTCTGCGAGACATGTATTTCTAGTTTACTTTGTCATATTACTCTTTTTTCCAAAGGACACCCATGAAGGTTGGGAGTACCCTTAATAATTAAAATAAGCATCATATATTTAATTTTACAAAGCATACATATTCATATTGCTGACATGTACTTGTATTTAATGTGCAAATCAATTTGAACCTTCAACATCCCCCCACCCCCCTGGGGCATTTCACTATTGAAACACTGACTTGTCCCTGGGGGTGGAGCATTTGACCTTTAAGATTTTGCACTAGGGTAGGCATTTGAACTCAAGTTTGGCCCGGGATTCGGGAATTTGAATGAGCCAATCATCCGAAGATCAAATGCCCGGGGAAGGGGAGGAATTTGAATTGATCGGCGCAATAGTCACAATCCTACCATTTCTTGATCTTAAGCATTAAAGCTTATGTAAATTATTAGCTTATGAAATTATTAGTAAGTATCCATTTGGCTTTATCTGATAAGACTATCCTCGTGACCGCATCGTGACTTGTACATACAACGATTGAAATGTATAACTTATTGCATCAGGTTTATAAGATACAAACCTACTCAAACAAGAAAGAAAACAAAGTGGATGGAAATCCTTGTCTGCAACAAATAGAACAGGAAAACACTGACTATAAGGTAGCATTATACAGTAAAACAAACCTTTAACAAGAGTGCTAATGGAACTTATGTATAAGCTTATCCCACAGTGTTCTCGAAGCCCCAGAGCTTCTTTACCCATAAGCCACTGCACAAGATAAAATTGCGAAAATGTTGGGATCCTGTGCAAACGCCACTCGCGCAGCATTCAAAATGGCGGGACTTCGGAGAGGAGGTTTTTCGATGTACTCAACTTGCGCTCGTCTCATGAGGTTTTCAACGAGATTTTTATCAACTGAACAAAATGGAGCAGATAGAACAAACACCTTGACTCAGGAACAGGAAACAAATTCAGCAATCACACAAGCAAATAATTCAGTTGATGGGTGAGTCGATTCAATCCTGCACAACATTGTAACAATCTTTGGAGCGATTTTAATTTAGAATACCCGGCCACTTATTTACATATCCCTAAACGTTTTATAGAACGAAGCATATGAAAACAAAAGGATCCATTCTTATTCGACGAGATGCAAATAAGTGGCCGGGTATTCTACAGTTTAGCCCAATGCTCCAAAAGCTGCATACCTGGCGATAGAGTGCACGGCCTGACCAATCGATGAAAACGATGATCGGAAGTCAATCGATCAATCGATATCAACCGATAATTGTTCGTTAATTGATATTGATTAGTATCGGCCAATCGATAACCAATTGATATTCATAAGTACAATTTCCGTAAAGGCCCACTGTCACCCAAGATGTATTGCGAATTTAACATAGCCTGCATGGCTGGCAGTTTTTTTTTTTGCGTGATGCTGAATTCGCGCGCGGGGAAAGTCGCGTGCGGAGTTTCGAGCGGCAAAGCCGCGAGAAACTGCCTGCTCGGTTTCGTGGGCTTTTTGAGCAGCCGCCCCCTTTTGACCTTTTTGACATCTTTTGGTGGATACAATTACCCAACCAATCACAGGGCGCATCGTAATACGAAACTTCATGTGAATTACGATCGCGCGAAAAATCGTGGCTTACGCTGGTGGGCAATAAACAACAAAAACTCCATAAGTTCCTTCGATGGCGAACGGCGATACCCCGAAAAAAACTCTCAAGGGAGGGAGAATCCGAAAAGCGTGAATGATAACTGTAGATTGTGCTGTTTCCCTTTGAAAATTAAATACGGGGAATTTCAGAAACGCTGTGGCTAAATGCCCCGGCAGTCAGAAATTTTCACAAAATTTTCACCGAAAGGCTCTTTCGAACCTTTTGAGAGTATTCGATGTTCGTTTAGAAGTGTCAAGCGATTCCCAAAATTGTGACCCTCCATAGGAAAACACGTCTTATCGAAAAAAGCGTTTTTGGGGGGTTTGAGGCGCCTTCCAAACCGGGTTTGAGAGGGTTTCAAACCCTTTTCAAACCCTTTACAAACCCTTTTCACACCCTCACAAACCCTTTACAAACCCTTTGCAAACCCTTTGCAAACCCTTTAGAAACCCTTTTCAAACCTTGCAAGCTTGGGAGGTCTCTGCAAACCCTTTGCGAGACAAATTAAATTTAGCCTGATGGACCAAATCGAACCTTCGGCGATAGTTTGTGAACCGCAAGAAAGAAACTTGCCTTAATAAATTATGATTCTTGCCATGTTCTCGACAGCCAGCAAAGCCGATCTCACATAAAAGGTACCCAAGTCTAGCAGCACGTTATTGTGAATGTAGCGTGCATCATGAACTCTGAACTTGACATGTCCGCGAAGTACTCAGCTTATAAGAGTGATTTGGAAAAAGGGGCAAAAGTGTTTGACTCAAACAGTTCTTCTGAGGCTAAGAATATTGTATCTATCTATCATAAATAATGCAAAATTTGAATTTCAGTTCGAGCTCGAAGTTAGAATTCGAGTTTGTACACGGCATGCGTACCGCAAAGGAAACAGATCGTTTTCATTTGTTCAAAATAAAGCTATTTTACAGGCGATTTTTTTCTCGTAAATTAAACTTCATTAAATGCTGTTATTATTTGGAATTTGTTAGAACAAATACTGTGATTGTATTATTGCATTTAGCCATCGCATTTATCGAATTACGATAGACGCCATTTTGTTTACTGTGGCGCGTGTCACATGCGAAGATGGCCGCTTGTTCACATTACAAACTCTTTTCTTTGGCTTTTTTCGTTCGTCTTCGGTGTTACTTCATTGCCAAAAGCTTCGAAATGTTCGACAAACATAGTCAACACTGTTTTAACACAGGTATTTTGACAATTTGAGGTTCAATTTTACAGTTTTTAACCACAACGCTCACGTTCGTGTGTTACGTGCTAGATGCGTATTTTTGATCCGTGGCGCTCTTGCACCTCTGTTAGAGAAACAAGACTCACTTTTCTAAGTTATTCATTAATCTGCCAAACCGTAAATGCTTCACAAACCCTTTGGAAACCCTTTTCAAACCCTTTGCAAACCCTTCTCAAACCCTTTGCAAACCCTTCTCAAACCCTTTGCAAACCCTTTGCAAACCCTTTGCAAACCCTTTTCAAACCCTTTGCAAACCCTTCACAAACCCTTTGCAAACCCTTTGCAAACCCTTTGCAAACCCTTCTCAAACCCTTTGCAAACCCTTCGCAAACCCTTTGCAAACCCTTTGCAAACCCTTTTCAAACCCTTCACAAACCCTTTGCAAACCCCTTCCAAACCGGGTTTGAGGGGGTTTGAAACCCGGTTTGACCTAAATTGCGATGTTCGATAAGACGTGTTTTCATATGGAGGGTAACAATTATTTTGATTTTCCAGTTGACAAAATATCCAAGCTTGGGCATACTATAAGATCGCTATGTTCTCGACACTTCAAATATTTCTACCGAGACTCGCAGTCAGAAATTTTCACAGAATATCGACTGAATGTCTCACTCAAACCTCTTAAGAGTATTCAAAGTTCGTTTAGAAATGTCAAGCGATTCCCAAACTTATTTTGCTTTTCCAGTTGACGAAATATCCAAGCTTGGGCATACTACAAGGTCGCTATGTTCTCGACACTTAAAATTTCTGCAGACTGCTGGGCACGGTCTCAAATAGACTAAAGGCCGGCAGTGACAAATTTTCATAGAATATTTCGTCAACTAGAAAAGCGCTTGACATTTCTAAACGAACATTGAATACTCTCAAGAGGTTTGAAAGAGCCTTTCGGTGAAAATTCTATGAAAATTTCTCACTGCCGGGCATTTTGTCTATTTGAGACCGTGCCCAGCAGCCTGTGCAGAAATTTTCTAAGTGTCGAGAACGTAGCGATCTTATAGTATGGCCAAGCTTGGATATTTCGTCAACCGGAAAAGCAAAATAATTTTTGGAGTCGCTTGACATTTCTAAACGAACATCGAATACTCTCAAAAGGTTGAAAGAGCCTTTCAGGGAAATTTTCTGACTGCCGGGCATATTTAGTTTATCTGAGACGCCACAGCGTTCTTCCATGGCATTGTGAAGACTAAACTCTTTCCAAAACCTGTAGGCAAAATGGCCATGACGTCTCTTCCATAAAGTATTTTTTACGGCTATTTCCTGCTCTTTCTTAAGAACGATTTCTTCTCATTGAATATTGAGAGATGCCAAAGCTTTGAACAACGCTTTGTCTACCATTTTGATTTTGGTTTTCACGTGGCAACTCTAGTCTCCCTTGCATGCGCTCTTCAATTTCAGCTGCTTACGCGAGTCAGCGCGCGCAGAGTTTTGAGAAAAACAAACGTGGCGCCTATTCAGCGATCTTTTTATTTTGCTCAAAATGGATTGCGAAAGTGTTGTTTTTCGTCTTAAAATCAAACAATTTGTTCGTAAAATTGTTTGTTGAATCAATAGATAATAGATGTATATAGAACCATTGAAGAAATACACTGCCTTTTTGGTCGTTTTTGTCTTTGGATCGAGAACCCAGTCAAATGCAACGCATGCGCAGTTGACCAAAAAATTGTGACTGGATGTTTTAGTGACTTTCCTCGGAAACGTGCTGATTTCTACAGAACCACTTATTAGAATTTCACGAAATTTGGCACAATAATAGTTCCGAATGTGCCGAACTCACCTGCCATCTACAACCACCTACAGATCTTAGAGGTGGTCTCGGTATAATATATTATACCTACGCAGTAAATTAGCAATGTATAATGGAGCTTGTCCATTAAATAGTTTTAATAATTATTTACAGCTTATGAATATCCTTCACAAGCTCAAGTGTATACTTGTACCTGTCATCTCATTATCAGATTCTGTAACTTTAGCCTTTTTTACCTGGATTTTCTTGTGTATTTATGTTATATATAGACACATATAGTTGAGATAACCTAGACACAATAAAATAAACAACTAGCCCTTTTAGCTTCATGACCAGATCATTTGGTCCCAGTCCTCATCTTGTCACTTCCAGCTGTACTCTTTCATTTTTAGAGAAACTTAAGATGTGGAACAGTGAACAGCTCACAGTTTAGTCCACAATCAATCCACAGTCTAAAGCCTATGGTCCATTATCCACATTATTATTTTTTTTCAGAATGGGCTTTCTACATGTATCTAGCATTTTCTGTGCATATGTACCACCCTTTAACCTCTCACTGTACAGCAGTCTTTAGTTTGTTCAACTGATGTTGATTTACGATTATTATTGTGGAATATTCATTGTTATTTTCTTAGATTATCAGAAGCCTTTTCTGGAGCTGCAAGTGTGCCTTTTAGTCATGAAATAACTCAAGTTTTAATGTCACCAATCAATGAGAATGATGTTGAGATTAAACCGGATGGTAAGCAGTGTCTGTTATGCTCAAACAAATGTTTTAGTCAATAGTTTTAGTCAATTGAATGAATGTCTGATATGTATGGGATGTTTATTGTATTACAGCCAATCAGATTCAAGAAACAGCACATGAAAACCCGACAAATTGTAAACTTCAGTTTTATGACTTTTTTTTCAAAACAGAATTGTTTCATGTTTTCCCTGCAGGTGTTTTTTTTTTTAATTTTTGAGTGCACCGATCAATTTGAACCTTCAACATCCCCGCTTGTGCGAGTTGGTCATGAAAGATGTCTTATGTCATAAACATAGGCACACATTGCGTGCATGAGCTATTTTGAAAATTCCCTAAATGATATGAAATGGTGAAGGCAACAAAACAGTGGAAGAAAACTAGCACAAATAACCGGCCTGCAGATATACGTTTTTCAAATCCTCGGGCCCGCCCCCTACCCCCAAAAACTACCGAGATCACGAACTGTGTCCCGTTTCTCGAACGTCCCGATAACGTTTCGGGCCCGGAAAGCTATCTTATGTGCGCAATGTATTCATTAAATATTAAAATTTTGTTGATTTTGAAAGCTGAGCAATAAAATTCTAAATTGACAAAACAAGTCGAGCTGGTTTGAGGGCTAAAAATGCATCACCATTTTATAGATTCTGATTTGAATATGAGTTGCGGGCCCGAAAAGTTGTCGGGACTTTCGAGGAACGGGCCCTCTGGGACCAAAACTCTATTAAGGTGGAAAAATGCAAAGTTTGCTTTTGTATTCTAGCCTAAAGGGTTAGGGTATGAAAATAGGTGGGAAGTTTTGGCTAGCTTTTTCACGGGATTTTCGGAGTTATTTTATGACGAAACTACGGCCCCAGTGAAATGAGCAACTTGTCTCTGTAATCAGTGTATTAAATGTCAACCAGAAAAGTCCTGCACAGAAATTTGATGCATCCAAATTGAAGGATTATTATTTTCTTAACATTCTAGTCTTTTTTTAAAAAGTTGCTTTTATTATTCACAAAAGAAACGTGGAAATGGTTCCCTTTGGCCTGGAAGACGCAAACTAATTAAATTAAATTGTTTTTAACTCCAAACCACAAGCTAATTAAATTAGTGACAAAAATTCTTTGAACCACCTGTTTCTGTAATGTCAACCAGAAAAGTCTTTAACAGAAACTAAACGCATGTAAAATGAATATTGGTAGTCTCCTTGTAAATTGCAACTGATAGTATTCAAACAACTGTTTTTATTCTCCACAAAAAAGTCGTGCAAATAGAAACAGAAACTAATTAGATTAAATTGTTTTCAACTCAAAACCACAACCTTGAGGTTAACATTTGGAACCAAACATCTTTTCTTGTAATGTCGACCAGAAAAGTCTTAAATCAGAAACTTAGCGCATCCAAAATGAATTTTGCAACTAATAGTTTTTTGAACAGGCGTTTTTTAACGCACCATAAGAATTAACGTTTTCTCGAAAACATGTTGAATTCCATCACGTACCAGTTTCTATAAGGACAAAGTTCAACATTTGCACGTGCACACAACGTGACTGCTCATACAAAATGCAGTCGCTACTCGCTTGTAGTAATCGCTTGGGGCATACGATTAATAACCTACACATCTGCTCACATTAATTCACAGAAAGATAAACGTTTTAAATGCCGTAAATTGTATATTACTTGCATTAAGTTTTCTCTGTTGAACTCCATGCATCCCGGACAAGTTTCTATAAGGACAAAATTCAACATTTTCACGGGCAGACAACGTGACCAACAAAAAAGATACAATTTCAAATAGTAATCGCTTGAAACCCAGGTTTGAAACAAACAATTCATGTTCCGCATCACATTATTTGAAATCTGCTTGCCGTTTTTGCAATAAAGCTATACTTTCTCATTTCAGTACAAGCTCACCTATAAACGTAACCGCAGTCCACATTTTTTGGTAGTCTCATCCCTCGCAGACCATTAATTGTACAATTCATGCAAAATGGCCTTGCCTATTGCCATGTTAGCAAGCCAGTCGGGATTACTGCACAATTCCCAAACAACAAATCTTCAAAACTTTACACTTTTAGTGTTTGAGGCAACAGTCGCGAACATCCAAGATGGCTGATTTTCAATTCATGCCAAGTGCCCTTCTTTGACCTTCAGTAATACCATTTTAAAAGCGAGAATTTGATTGGCTGACATAGTACACAGTGTACATACTAGAGACAATCTGATTGGTGTGACGTAACCCAAGACATACATACATACATACATACATACTAACAAACAAACATCACAAACCAACCTTTGCGCCTGCTAATGAGCTATTTTTTTCAAAATAGCTCAAAAAAGGGATGACCTCACAAATGATACATGTAGAAGGACAGTGGTCCCATCACGGGCAGTTTTGGGCATTTGAGGTGTCAGTGGGTTAAACAGAAATCCTAAAATCCTTTTTTTTTTGTACATATTTCAACTTATTTGAGCATTAATTTCTATCGATAGATTATCTGAATTTATAGTAGAAGTGCCATCTTTTTGGAAACAATGACATGGTCCTTTGCTAAACCCATTGACTCTTAGAAATTTAGAAAAAATGGCAATTTAAAGCCGCTAATGCTATTTTCTGACCATTAATGTCAACGCACAATTGAAAGGGTGGGCGACACGGTGGTCTAGTGGTTAGCGCGTCAGACTTTCAACCAGAAGGTCGGTGGTTCGAAGCCTGGTCTCTGCCGTCGTGTTGTTTCCTTAGACAAGAAACTTTACTCTCTCCACCCAGGTGTATAAATGGGTACTGGCGACAAAATGCTGGGGGTAACCCTGCGATGGACTAGCATCCCATCCAGGGGGGAGTAGCAATATTCCTCGCTTCATGCAAAAGAAACCAGGTTTAAGCTCCGGCCGTTATGAACCTTCTGGCTCGGGTGCGCGACTTTTACAATTGGAAGGCACATATTTTGTGGGAGAAGGTAGGGGGATAGGTGTTGTCCAGGACCCAAGTGCTGCCTGCTGCATGCGAGGCCAGTCAATGGGGCTAGCCAGTCAGCGAGTGGCATATAAACCATGAGATGGGTGTCATGGAGCACAGCTACTCTGAGCAGCGCGTACCTATGCCAAGCTCCTAAAAGGTCACTTAGCAAGGGGAAGTGGACGTCACCACTGTTTCTCACCCAAGCTAAGGCACCAGGCATCCCTTCAGTGTGGGACTGAAGGGTTGTCGCCAGCAACGCTTCGACCCCAAACCATTTATTAACACTAAAATCACATAGCAGATCACATATTATACTATATATATATTTTTTGAAATAAACAAGAAATGTTATAAGTGGATATACGAGAATGGCCTACCTAGAAGTACGAAACCAGAGAGTGGTAACAATAACTATATATACTGCGGTGGGTGGGTGGGGAAATAAACACTTGACTTTAGCAGTGAAACTGAGCTGAATGGGAAGATCGACCGCGACCGATGTCCATGAACGTAAACACGGCAAGTTTACGTGAAGTTGATTGGCTGATAATCTATGAGCACGTGCAGGCTTGAAATGTAATTGGCCGTTAAGAATAGAGGGCGGGTAAAAGTATGTGTTCACAATGCAAAGTACAAAAGATCGATTACCAGGAAAAAAACACTGGCAAACAGCAGGGAGCTTTTAGGTTCAATTGAGCTAAACATTAACTCCAGTTTATGCTTGGACAGAAACAGCCACCATGGAGGCAAATTGCAAGCAAACTATCCAAAACGTTGTTTGCAACATGAAAACTAAACTTCGTTTTCTTTCTAGGGCAGGTATATCAATTTTTAGGTTTTAGGTTCGTCAAAAATCCTTACGTTTAATTAGGTTTAATTTAAGGTTCAATTTTAGGTTCAATTGAGCTAAACATTAACTCCAGTTTATGCTTGGACAGAAACAGCCACCATGGAGGCAAATTGCAAGCAAACTATCCAAAACGTTGTTTGCAACATGAAAACTAAACTTCGTTTTCTTTCTAGGGCAAGTATATCAATTTTTGGTATCGGGCATGTGCAGAAAGCAAAATTTCGACTTAGTTTTTTAACAAGATAAGCTCTTATAATAATAAGCTTGACTTTCCTTTTTCTTCGTTTTACTCCCAGTTCTTTTTCCTTTTTTCCCTCTCCTTGTTGGACTTTCACAAGACTTTATTTATGAAATAAAAGTTTCCCAGAAAACTCTGAAGAAGGTGAAAAGTTTTAAGAACAAGTGGCAAGTGGTAGGAAGACACAACTTCCTTTGATTTTGCCAGTCAAATTCAATAGTTTTTTTGCATGAGTTAGTCATGAAAGACATTTTTTGTCAGTCTTAATCAAAGGCTTCTAAGAGCTAACCTGTGAAAAAGAAACGCTAACACATAACACAATATTGCGGTAAGCTTATGTTTTCACACTGACACGGTTTGATATTTTTTTAAAATTAAACGTAAGGATTTTTGACGAATGCAAAAAAAAATGTAAATAACTTTCATAATGCCCAGTCTGAAGGAAAAAGAAAAAGAATCGAACTTGGGCCTCCTGAATGTGAATCCCAGCACTAGACAACTAGACCCCTGAAGAACACTGCTCAGTTAAGACTAAATTATTTTTATTATTTTAAGGTAGATACGCATCAAAACGTGTCTTGATTGGAAAATCCTTTTTAGGTCAATTTTAATGTTGCGTTAAAGACTCGAAATAATTTTTAACTGGCTCGTCGCTCTGCGACGAGTCAGTTCTTAAAATACCCTCTTTTTTTTTTTTTTTTTTTTTCTGTCGTGTCACCTGCCCCGGGAATCGGTTTTGCTGCGGCCAACACCGTACCTAGTTTACTTCCGGTTTTCAGAAATGGCGTAATCAGTGATGTCGGCAACTGTAATTCAAATATTTACCGTTCTAATTTCGACGGAATTGTTAAAAATTAAATCTCTGTGATTTTCGGATGCGATCTATTTCTGGTAAAAGGAAAGCGAGTTGAATTTTTCTAACCAAATCATCGTTGAATAAAACACGTCCCGGCAGGTTCTCAAGCATTACTCCGTGGAGTCACGTTCAAATTCCGAACATCTCGTATTTATGTCACGCTATTTGATCGATCATGTTGATATTGTTAATTTGTTCGAATCTCCAAAATGCCTGTGTTAAAACAATCCTGATTCCTTGTAGTAGGTGGTTTCAAGGATTTTAAAGCGAAAAAAAAACAATACAAAGTTCAAAGAAAAAGATATAGACCTGAAATTGCAGCCTCCTTGAAGCAGAGTGCGGAATGTAAAGTGGACTGTGGAATGTAAATGTGGACTGGACTGTGCATATGATTGTATATTGTGGACTCTAAAATGAAAACCGGGTGGAAAATGAGACCAAACGAGCCAGTTTCGAAGCCTAACGGGCTCCTTGTTTTCTTTAATGGGCTATATGGGGATGCTCCGTCTGAAAGGGGTACCTTTTTTAGGCTGGCGGTATTATGAAAGGGTAGGGATTTCACTAGTTGAAGTATATGAAAGGGTAGGGATTTCATGAAGTATTGGAAAGGGTAGCAGGGAAAACACAAGTTGAAATATAAAAAAGGTAGGGAAAACTCACATTTAAGTATTATAGAAAGCACCTTTCAAAATATATCAAACAGACGCACGTAAAGGCTATATGAAACGGGTGCCTTTTCTGTCAAAAATGGTATATGAAACAGTAAGGGTTTGGACCTAGGGGGCAGAGCATCCCCCCTAGAAAACTTTGTTGAGTACCCTCCTGCCTGATACATGTACAAACCCTATTACCAAGTTTCAGCAAAATCTGTGGAGCAGAAGTGCGGGGATATCGAGGCCATCTAAATTTAGCTCTGAAATTCTCTTGAAATTTTCTATGCATGATGCTCTTTAACAAAACAAGCTACATGTACGAACTCAAATTTCTGGAATTGGTGAGTAGTTGGGATTATAATCTTCCCCATATCTGAGCTCAGGCGAAGCTAATGAGCAGCTTTTTTAAGGAATATGAAATGAGCATGTGCAGCAGTTATTCAAGAATTTGCATCTATGTAAGTGAGTGTTAGTGATTATGACACAAAGTTTGTCAGAGACAAGTGCATCCGAAATTACAACGCAGCCACCTTACAGTATGACGTGCCTTACTGTGAGCACCCAACAAACGTTTTTACAAGTAAGCCATTCAGGGAGTGCAAATTCAATTAACGGCATTCCTTTGAGCTCATTGGAATGTAATCTTGTTGCTTTATGTTTATCACAGGAGTGTAAACTTAGTTATAAAATATGAACATTTGTTTCACTTTGTTGCTTCACACCTATATGCATCTACAAAAATGATTATAATAAGAATTGGCTATTGATATCATGGAAACTTATAAAAATGACGGTTTGTTGGGTGCTCATGGTAAGGTGCGTTGCACTGTAACAAAGCATATGTCTGGAGCAGAATGGGTCATGTCGTACCTCCTTTGAACGAGTTGTTTTATTGGCTCACCAAAACAATAGATGAATGACCTAAACAATGCCCCTATCCCTATAAACAATAGCAGGTACTGTTTTAGAACGGCCAATGAAAATAGAGGTTTATGAGAGGTACGACCCTACCGAGCAGAATAGAGGTGTTCTTTTATTTTAAGGTGATTCCATTGAAAAAGAAGATAATGAAATTTTTTAAAACTTTGCACAGCTACAATAGGCGACAAAAATAGTTGATACACTCTATAACAAAAACAGTTTTTGTGACATATTTATCACTGTATCTTTCCTTTTACTACACTCTGCCGCATTAACCCCTGTCCCCCCATTCATTGTTGTAGGATTGTAGCGACAGACCAGACGAAACGATACACAACATTGTCTGGGGGGGTGGGGAATTAGGAGGGTGGGGCTGAAATGCCTCTCGTCCCGAACAAAATGGGGTTCAAAATGACAATGTGTCAACAATATTGTCGCCTATTGTCTGAAGTAAGAAATGTGCTATTTCTTCCCAAAAGTGCGAGGAAATTAATCGGTTATTACAAATATTAATCTGCACTGTCCGATGTTTTGATTCATGCGAACGGCGTTAATAGCTGATTAATTACATTCTAATTGCAGCCGTTTATCGAATTTTATGGTGATGTTATAATAGTCTTAAGCACGTGAATAAAGCGAGGCAAAATGGTCTTCGCTGGTAAAATTGACGAAGAAACTCGTGCCCTTGGGTGCATTGCACGAAAATACAAAGGGTTAAGACTGAAGTAAATGATCTACGAATGATACGTTTGAAGGTCTTCAGAAAATCAGATTTTAAAAAGTCTGAAAAAGGGCCAATGTAACAAAGTCCACCACAAGAATGAGCGACCAGGCAGGCCAAGAAAGTTAAGTCCCCGTGTAGAGCGGGCATTCCTTCGACAGATTTTCTCTTTAAGGAAAGAAGAGGGGAATTTTACCATAAAGCGAACAATTGAAGAGGCGGCCTTAAAAATTTACCAAAGTTTCTTGCAGACTGAGTACAACGCTGTAACACAGTGTGACGCGCGCGTGACATATCAAATTACTGTCACTTGATGTGGCATTTACAACAAATTCTTATTCATTTCTCGCAAAATTCATGTATCAAACCCGAATTTAGAACATGAAATATGTTCAATCTTTCATTCTGTTATAAAATCAGCCTTTAAAAGGGGAAATATGTGTCTATCTTTTGAAATTCCACGCTTTACCACAATTAACCACGATTTACCATGGTAAACAATAGAACATTACTAAAGCAGTTTTTTATTTCAATATGGTAAAGCGTGGTAAATTGTGGTAAATCGTGGTTATTCAAGACATCTTCTTTACTGCTTTCTTGTTTAAGGAAATTTTGCACAAGAAGACATTTATTTTGCTGTTATTGCGAAAGTTCAACATGAAACCGAAAGATCTTCAAAAGAACCGTCATCATTTCAGTTTCCTTTCCGTTAAGCAAGCCGTTCCGTAATAAACACAATGGTGTTCTTGCCACTTGCAAAAAAGAGAAGGAATTCGCAAGTCCATGTTATCTTTTATCTTGTTTGAAAAATGCTAATAAATTCAGTTACATGCAACTGGCAACTAAGCAACACATCTGCTACGCATATACCATATAGTTACGTATCTGTTTCTCGCTTTGACATTAGTGAGGCTCTTGACGCATTTGCGTGTTTTACTTATAACACAGCGAATTTCATTTCTACAAATAATCGTCAAATTTGGTCATCTATGAAAGTCTGTTGTGTGATATAGCAGAAAGTCCCCAAAATAATAATTTAAGCAAGAGACAGCGCCCTTGCCTTACCATGAATGTCTAAATAACAATTTTTGTATATCGGACAATAGGCGACAAAAATAGTTGACACACTCTATGACAAAAACAGTTTTCGTGACATATTTATCACTGTATCTTTCCTTTTACTACACTCTGCCGCATTAACCCCCGTCCCCCCATCCAATGTTGTAGGATTGTAGCGACAGACCTGACGAAACGATACACAACATTGTCTGGGGGGGTGGGGGTGGGGCTGAAATGCCTCTCGTCCCGAACAAAATGGGGTTCAAAATGACAATGTGTCAACAATATTGTCGCCTATTGTAGTTATTTAGTTCATAAAAATATGTAATAAAAAGAGGGGGTCACCATGCCCTTTTCACATTATAGGGCTATTATGTAGCGTAGGGCCTGATCCCGAGTTGGGACTGACATGCATAGATAGTCGTCTCGTGAACATGTGCTTGTAAGTTACGTTTGTGAGAAGCTAGTAAACGGATTCGAGTGTTATTTGTGTCGCTATTTGTGTTACATTTGGTGGCAGCGGTGGAGTATTAGCCATGGAAGAAACTGTGAAAACCTTGGAAGCGAAGTTGGCACAATTGGAAGCGAAACTTGCTTCGAAAAGTGGAATTGATGCGGCCAGTTCTAACAGTGCCACAGGTTCATTGAACTCGTCTCTGGATTATTCTCTTCGCATTAAACCTGAACCTTTCTCCGCTACTTCGGGAGAAAGCTGGTTGGTGTGGCTACGGAAATTTAAAAACATTGCCTCACTGAACAAGTGGAAGGTGGAGCTTCAATGTCAAATATTCCCAGCCTACCTGAAAGGCCTTGCTGAACAGACCTATTACAGCCTGACCGTTGAACAAACTGCTACGTGGGTGGCGCTGGAACGTGCTCTGACAGATCGTTTTCATTCTAAAGAATCTCACCAAGTGCACATTTCTACTCTACTAGCCAGATTACGGTGACCTGACGAAGATTTACATCAACTAAGGTGCGAAATCTCTTGCCTTGTGGAGCTGGCCTATCCAGCGGACCCTGGATATACTCAATCGTACCGTCAAAGATTTCTTTGTGGGTGCTTTAACTCCCATTACATTATGCGAGAAGGTGTTGGACTTGGGCCCCAAAACTTTAGATGAAGCACTGGCAGCTGCTCAGCGATATGAATCGAATCAAAAAGTGCCAAACAAAGGAAGTGCTCGAGTACTTTCTTCAACTTCTGGAGAGGAAGCCAACGGGGATTCTGCATTGCAACAAGGGAGTACAGATCCCCCAGCTTGGACTAAGCAGCTTTTTCAACAACAAGCCGAAATCTTAGAGAAGTTGAAGAACATTCCTCAAATCTCAAATCTTTATTTTAACACGGTAAAAATTCATCAGGTTTTTAAAGTATAACTACATAACAATATTTCATAATAATAAATACATATCTAAGAGTCTCTTAAAAATACTATTCAAAATTACACTAAACTCTACCTGTTTTTCAAGGAAGACAAGGTAGGAATGAAAGTGTAGAGTCTGGACAGGGTCCCATAGCATGTTTTAAATGTGGTAGTCTGACCTATTTTATTCGTGACTGTCCACACCAAGCCCATCCTAATCAGGGAAACCGGAGACGGGCGGGGTGCAGCCAGAAGTGACCCCGCCTGATAATTCAAAGGGGGCATATATGTCTTGTGATGTCGATGGTGTAAGTCCCAACCTGGACACAGGTGCAGAAGCAACAATCATCGGCGACAGCCTGTACTATCGCATTAAAGCCCCTATGAGCATGCTTGAATCTCCACGAAACCCTATTCTTGGAGCCAACATGCCGCTCGATGTTGATGGGGAAACAGAGGTGACACTCCAGCTTGGTGGAATAATAAAGGGCACAGCACAGGGTGCTCGTGTGTCGAGCTTTGCCTCAACAAGTGTTATTTGGGGTAGATTTTTGATTGGCCCACAAGTGCATAATTAACTTTGACACTAAGACTGTCTACAGCAAGGGGGGACCCAGTAAGATGGTGTTTGGACACCTTGATAAAGTGTACAGGATCACTGTGGCTGAAACCATTACGTTATCTCCAAATATGGTTGCAGATATACCTTGTGAGATTATGGGGGTAAACAGCCTGGCTGAGTGTATGGGTGTGGTGGAACCAGCAGACAAGTTGTCAGAGAGATATTCCGCTGGTGCCTTGCGGATTGCAGTAACTGTAAAAGAAGGCCAAATTCCAGTTTGTGTGTTCAATTACCTTAACAGACCCCTCAAAATTTACAGATGCAGCAGTATTGGGGACCTCCACCCACTGGCATGTGAGGAAGAACTGCCGGAGGAAAGCAGCATGGGTGAGTGTTACAAGGTTGTACCTCCTAGAGTTTCTAAGGAAAATGTCGAGGTGGGATCAGGTGCTAGACAGTGTGGTGCAGTTTTTGTGGAAGAGTCTGACAATCTCAGTATTTCAGTGGAAGAGATGTTCCCCATAGGAAGTGATTCGGTTCCGGAGGAGGAAAAGCATAAGCATTATGAGGTGCTGTCCACTTATGCTGACTGCATTTCAAGGGGGCCTTGGGATTTAGGTACTGCAAAGGGAGTGCAACATACCATCAACACGGGCTCTGCACAGCCAATCCAGGTACCACCTCGAAGAGTCCCATTTCGCAAGAAGCAAGAAATGCCCCGCCAAGTGGATGAGATGCTGGAAGCACAGATTATAGAGCCGTCCGAATCCCCATGGTCCTCTCCGGTGGTCTTAATAGCGAAACCCGATGGCGCTCAACGTTTTTGTGTGGATTATTGTGCCCTGAATGCAGTGACGAAGCGTCACTTGTATCCGCTTCCACGATGTGATTACATATTGGAGACTTTAGCTGGGGCACAGTGGCTTTCTCATCTCGATCTTCTTAGGGGGTACTGGCAGATTGATGTTGCAGAGGAAGATCAGGAAAAGACAGCCTTCGCAACCCCAGATGGCCTTTACCAATTTCGCAAACTGAGCTTTGGCCTTACAAATGCACCTGCATGCTTTATGAGGGCGATGGACCTTATCTTGAAGGGTTTATGCTGGTCAGACTGCCTAGTGTATCTACAATGGAGGTCAAAAGTAGCTGGGACACCTGTGAAAACTTAACAAATAATAATGTAATACTACTACAGTTATCTTTGGGGCCGCAATTGGAGCGTATCCCTCCCCTTCCCCCCCCCCCCAAAAAACCAATGTTGACCAAAGTAGGTGAATATTTTTTCTGCGTAAATGTCCGTTGGATCATTAAATCTCAACATTGCAAGGGGGGTGGAGGGGGGGATTATTTGACTTGTTTTTTGGTAAGTGTCCCAACACTAATGACCTGCATTGTAGATGATATCATCATTTTTGGCTGAACACTACAGGAGCATAGGGAAAGACTGTCAGTTGTCCTGTCACTCTTGACAGAAGCAGGCTTGAAGATTAACCCTAAGAAATGCAAGCTCTTGTCTGAGAGGGTGGTTGTGTTAGGTCATGTGGTGATGCGGGACGGCATATCTACTGATCCAGAGAAAGTAAGGGTCATAAGGGAGTGGCCAGTGCCGGGGAATGAGAGCCAGTTGAAAGTATTCCTTGGAACAGCCGGTTACTATTGAGAATTCGTGCCAAACTATGCTCACATTGCGTCTCCTCTGCACTGTGCATCTCAAAAGGGTGACCGTTTTAGATGGACAGCCGAGTGTGAGGAAGCCTTCCAGGAAATTAAGCGGAAATTGATAAATGCTCCTATTCTTGCTTTTCCCCAAATGGATGTACCATTCATCCTAGACACCAATGCCAGCGACAGTGGCTTGGGAGCAGTGTTATCTCAGGTTCAGTGTGGGAAGGAGCAGGTAATAGCATATGCAGCACGTGCACTATCAAAGGCTGAGAAGAACTATAGCACCACCCATAAGGAATTGTTGGCCCTTGTGTAGGGAACTGAGCACTTTGAGACATACCTCTATGGGAGATGTTTCTGGCTAGGACTGACCATAGTGCCCTACAGTGGCTAAAGAACTTTAAAAACCCTAGGGGTCAGGTAGCGAGGTGGCTTGAACGGCTAAGCCACTTAGATTTTGAGGTGGAGCATCGCCCTGGACAGTTGCATGGAAACGCTGGTGGATTGTCCCGCCTTTCATGCGACAGTGGTGCATTGGTGCAACATGATGAAAGGGAAGCCACATTGATTCAGTCCATCAATGTTGAACCCCTGTCCATAGAAAGCATATACATGCCAAGCAGAACCAGAATCCTGTCCTGTCGCAAGTCGTAGAGTGGCTTAAAACTGGTGTCAGGCCTCCGAGGAATAATGTGGAAGGAAGGGGGCGCAAACTTCTATCATACTGGTCGCAGTGGGGGAGGCTGTTTCTCAGCGATGGTCTGGTGTTTAGACGCTGGGAACATGAAGTGACAGGGCAAGAGACTTACCAGCAACTTTGCTTGCCCAAAAGTCTTGTCCCACAAGTACTGTGTGCCCTTCATGACAGTTCTTCAGCAGGTCACCTTGGCATGTCAAAAACTCTAGAGAAAGTGCGTAGAAGATTTTATTGGCATGGCATGGGAGAAGATGTTGAAAATCACATCAGGAGGTGCGGTCCATGTGCTGAAGTCAATGACCCTTCTAAGTTGCCAAGAGCGCCTCTTACAAAGGGTTGCCATGGACATTGTTGGCCCTACACCGAGATCTAGTTCTGGTCATGAGTGGTTGCTGGTGGTCTTCGATCACTTTACTAAATTTGCTCAAGCTTTCCCAGTGAGGAACACTTCAACAGTAACGCTAGCGAAAGTGATGGTTGAGTACATATGCCGGTTTGGGTGTTTTGAGAGGTTACATTCTGACCAGGGAGCCAACGTGGAAGGAGACTGTGACTTAATTGATGCAGCGAAAACTCGAAGGATGCCTTACCATCCCCAAGGGGATGGACAAGTAGAGAGATTAAACAAATCACTTGTGAAGATCCTGAGTAAGTTGATTTCTGACCGTCGCCGGGACTGGGCAGACTTGGTGCGGTGCCGAAAGCGGTTCTTGCTTACAACACTAGTTTCCAAGAATCGACTGGATATACCCCTTACCACCTAATGTTCGGTAGGGAAGCTATCTTGCCTATGGATGCTGTCCTGAAGCTCGAAACTTCACCTTCCCAGGCAGAGGCGTGCATGTACCCCGATTATGTTATTCAGCAGAAGCAGCGACTGGAGGACACGGAGCAGTTAGTTAGAGAGAACCTCAAGCGAGCACAGAAATCTCAGAAAGCTTATTACGACACCAAGTGCCACACTCAGTGGTTCCATATAGGAGACCGAGTTTGGTATCGAAACTGGACCAAGTCAAGAAGAAAGAAATTTCTCAAACCTTGGTGCCGTCCTTGGAGGGTTGTGAAAGCTCTTTCTGATGTTACCTATCGCATTGAGGAGGAGAGGAGGAAGCCAGGAAATTGTCTTAAGAGAAAGGTGGTCCACTTCAACTATTTGAAACCGTGCTTTACACCTCCTGAAATCCAAGAGAAACCCTTCCGGGTGATCACCCCCAGAGGTCCAGAAGAAACACCTCAAACAGAAATCTTGAGAGATGTGCAACAACCGACTCAGGCTCAAGGGGCACCCGGTGTTCCTGGGGGCTTCGAATTGGAATGGCTGGAAGATCCTGTTGCTCCAGTCACCGAGGTTTCTCTCACTCCTGAGATCCATGAAGCAAGTGGTACTTTAACTCCGTATTCACAACCCGCTGATGTGTCTTGCCTGCCAGAGGTTCCTTTAGTGAATGATGGATCATTTCATGAACCAAATCGGACCCCAGTAAGACCGAGATGTGAATGAAGAGAGCCGCTGTGGCTCCAGGACTATGTTAGAACAGTCGTTATTTACCCAACGTGGCCCTTTAACTTTGTTGGAACAGTTGCATACTAACTTTCGAAAATTGTAACTCGTACCTCTGTCCTTATACGGCAGGGGTTAGTGTAGCGTGGGGCCTGAGCCTGAGTTGGGACTGACATGCATAGATAGTCGTCTCGTGAACATGTGCTTGTAAGTTACATTTGTGAAAAGCTAGTAAATGGATTCGAGCATTATATGTGTCGCTGTTTGTGTTATATATATACATTGTAACTAACTTTCTAGCTTGTGATGGCAATATCGAAAATTCTTGCCTTTAGCAAGAGGCAACCATTTTTTGAGAAAGTTATTACTGACAATGAAATATTTAGTATTATTCTTATGATAGCAGAACAATGTCACAGTGAAATGCCTTAAAGTTACCTTAAAAGATAAACTAATGAAATTAGGGTAATTTCAACTCTGCACGCTCCCTGCAAAATGCCCAAAAATGCATTTTAAAAATGATTCCATGAGAATAGAATAATGAAAAATTCCTTAAATTTGGATACATAGTATAATGGATAGAACTTAAGAAGAGTATTTTCTTTAAATAAGTGGAATACAAAGGACAGGTCACCATTTATTTACTTATTGAACTGAATCCTCTAAGGAAACCCTCTTGGTTTGGAATGCACTTGTGCATGTGCAAATGATGCAAGATATTATGTGTAGTAGTGATGTGCAATGCAATACAAGGGAATCACATTAAGTTATGTTTGGAGTTCCATCCATTTTCAGCCTAAATTGAGATAATTAAATTTAATAAGTACAATTTCCAGTTGATTACAGTGTCCAAACATTTGTCTGAATTTTGTCCAGCACTTCAATGAATTAGTACAATGTGTTGGAAATTACTGTAGTTTTTCTTGAGTTAAGTATTATTTTATTTCCTGTGTAGGATTAATATATGTTCCTGAAATAAAATACAGAAGAATCCTAAATCAAGCATTCGGGCCAGGAGGCTGGGCATTAGTTCCAAGGGGAGAATCTCTTCAATTTCAGGTCCATCACTTTCTTTCTTTAATTTGTATCTTTCAAATTTGTTTTCCATCATTTTACTCTTAAACAAAACATTGTAACAGTCACCCTGCAGTCTGTGTACAAAGAAAACTGGTGCACCGTGTGACTGAGAGGGGGTCCTCAACCCAAATAATAGGTTAGGGTGTGCTTCCTAGGCTGTCCAAACCATGACCCAGTCATAAAACAAATTCCACTTGACTTACCCTACCCTGGACTGACATAAATCACTGAGCGTCAATTATTTTGATTCCTGGCAATGATCTCTGGTCAGCAATGATATCATCAAGTTGTGAGAGTGAAATGTAAGGTTGGACTGCATAAAATGTCAGGGAACATTTCTTGGTCACTGAAGGGTACCTATGTACCCTGTGTACAGGTCTGTCCCCGGCAACGTTAAGTAAAAAACCATGATACCCTATTCTCTATTTTCGAATTGCCCATAATACACTTTGTTTGCCCCCCAAATTTTTGCATAAACTATTGTTTGTAAATGCTCTTGGGAGGACTGCATATTTCCAAGAGCATTTCAAAACAATAGTTTATGCAAAATTTGGGGGGCAAACAAAGTGTATTATGGGCAATTCGAAAATAGAGAATTAGGCAGCACACTTCTTAAAGACTATATATGAGAGTACTTTATACAAACTATATTTATGGGAGTACTATATATAGAGTATATGTGGGAGTATAATGTTGGAGGTAACCCTACGATGCACTAACGTCCAATCCAGGGGGCTTGGGAGCCACCTACAGGGTGTCCCAAAAGTTTGTTCCTCTGATTTATGTTAAAATAACTTTTGATTCACAAGTGATATGTGCATCAAAATACCAGCAGTTCTTAACTGTTATGTACACTATTTTCATACGTAGTTTCAGTAGCCTGAATGGCCTCCATTATTTTTTATCACATTTCGTAGCTGCTCTGGCATGGGCTGTTCCATTTTTTTTTCCATACCCTCCCCCGCATGGAAAAGGTTAGTCAAAATTGTCCCCCCAAAAGATCAAAGTGCCGACATGCCCCCCCCCCTCCCTCAGAAATAACCAATTTTTCTTCCCCCCCTCAGAAATATTCAAGAGATCAAAGGCGCCGACACGGCGACCCCCTCAGAAATGACTTTTGAAGACCCCCTCAGAAAATCTCTTCCATGGAGGGCTCCATGGTGGAGGGGGGGGGGGGGGGGGATAACAAATGGAATGGTCCCATGGAGTATGATAATTCTTGTAGCATGGAAAATGGGACGTTTTTCCATGCTAGTTTGAGCCGCTGTTTCAGTTCCTTCATGGTCTTTGGGATAGGGTCTTTGTATGTGAATTCATCTATTATGCTCCAGAGATTCTCGATTGGGTTGATGTCTGATGAATTGGCTGGCCACTGTGCTTTCTTGATAAAATTGGGCAAATTTGTTTTGCACCATGTTTGCACCATGTCTGTGTGAGCTGGTGCCCTGTCTTGAACGAATGTCATGTTAGGATTCGAACTGAAAAGTTTTGTTTTCACGGTTGTTTTACTTGAAGGCTTACGACACAGAAGTGTTGTAACAGCTGCCTTGTTGATTTTCCTCATTTGTACTTTGCCTTTTCAAGGACTTTTTTAGCCTTATCGCTTAAGGTCTTACATGTAGGTCTCCCACTTCGCTTCTTGTCTTCAAAATCTTCAGTTCTTGACGACCATTTTACTACCCGACGTTCGCTTTTTTTGAGTAGTTTGGCAATTTGTTGAACAGAAAGACCAGAAGATCCAAGTATAGATGTTCGTGCTCATAAATAGAAATTTTTTTGGCTTTGAGAGGATTCATTTTATAAGCCGCTTAGCAAAACACTGACAATTATTCAGAGCAACTCGCGGCTGTGAAATGCCCTTCATTTTTCATGGTCATGGCTAGCGGAATGTTTCGCGGGCGCATCGGTCCGTGTGCCCGCCTGCCCGCCGTACGTCTTGGGCAGGGCTAGCTCGCGGGTGCGTATGATGTCGCAAAACATGCACGTACACAACATCCGGGATCTTAGCAATTTTGAAACCAAAGCGACGTTTTTCGCGCAGCTACACGGCCGAATGTCACGTCATCTCGGTAAACACTTTGATGTTTTGCTGTGTTCAGCGGAGAAAACCAGTTCAAATTACAGTCGTTATTTCAATGCATTTTTTGCGGTTTGCTGCTCAAGACAGGGATACTAATTAAGGGATACTCAGAAGTCGCTGTTGTGGAAAAAGAAGAGCTTTCAGGGATAAAATCTTGCTAGCCTCTTGCAAGAGAGATCCGATGCTTGTACTAGTATTCAAAATTTTACTTTTACCGAGGCAATCGCTCGGTTCGCCTCATGCTGGCTACGGCCCTGGACTTTTTGTTTGTGTTGTCGTTAGTTTGGAGAATTGTTTAGCTTAAATTCAGTTGTATTAATTTCTTGAATTTCATCGAAGACACTGCTCGGCCTCGATGCGCTATAAATGGTTTGCGTTTTGCTTTTAAACATAAACTTATGGAGATTTGAATAAAATTTTTCGAAAGAAGATTGTGTTGTCCATTTTTATATGTTTGTTCATTCACTACATAGGTTGAAAAGCGATTTTATGTCAACAAAACAAGACTTGGATTATATAGTTCTAACTTCACTCGCGTGGCCTTATGCAAATATCTTTGTGTATTTTTTGCAATTTTGATTTCCAAATCAGTTTCTCTGGCAATTTTTGATAAGCAACAGGTGTATTTTATTTGGAAACTAGTCAAAGTAGTTATTCCAGACGGAGAAAAAGTTGTTTTTGTGAACTTTTGTATGGTCTAAATATACTGTGCAGACGGTCGCGTAATTCTGTTTTTGAGAATTGCTTAAATTGAACAATAGCCCGGTCGTCAATCTTAATTCTTGTGCTTCCGACCTTTCACCTCAGTATTTAATCAGTGGTTTTATCTGATGTATTGTGATATTAGTGTTGTTTAATTGTTAGGTTTTAATTAGTTATTAGGTGGAATACCTGTAAACTGGCTCTCAAGCTAAGTGTATATCCACATTAAATCAAGTATGTATGTATGATGTATGTATGTATGTATGTATGTATGTATGTATGTATGTATGTATGTATGTATGTATGTATGTATGTATGTATGTATGTATGTATGTATCGGCTTTCTGTTCAGAGAGCTACGCTGTTAGGCTCAGCCTATATATATATATATATATATATATCAAGACTTCAGAGGTAGTTCATCGTTTTATTACTACAGCACTGTTTCGTATGGTCAAATGATGACCACACTCATCAGCTAATATCAACGATTGACCGTTAAATTACAAAAACTGGCTATAAAAGCGGGAATACGGTTGCTATGAGATATAAAAACATGCGTTATTTTATCATATAAATCATGTGAGTGCTATTTATAATTTGGGAGATTGTGTTACTTTATTATAAAGTTCTTGAGGAGGTATCTGTGTCTGTGGGGGCATGAACTTGCTAACTCATTTCGTTTGTTTAGACTGCAGAGATCCTTTTTACAGATGATTATGAATTTTTCAAAAAGACATAAATTACATTTCTTAGTAATGTTGTTGTAAGGTTTGCATTGTTTGATGATTTTCCACTTTAGGCTGAAAGGCTTGTTGTTGTCTTTGAGTGTCCATATGTGTTTTGATAATTCCGTTTCGTGTCTCCTGTTTTGATGTCGGAAGGAAGATGTGTGGTTCCTGTAACGTTCTTTGAAGTTTGTCGCGAGTCCTACGTATGAATCTGTTGATGTTTCAGTTGTGACTGTTGCTTGGTAAACTACGTTTGTTGTGAGGCATTTTCCTTCGAGGGGACATTGATCTTTTTTTCGGCAGTTACACTCTTTGTCGAGTGTTTGTGACTGGTTGCAATCTGATAGCAGTTTTTTGTTGTGTGACAAAATATCGTGGACAGATGCTTCCCGAAAAATCACCCATTACGCAAGATCTTCAACCGCCACACACTAAAGCTAAGCTACTCTTGCATGCCAAACATGAAAACAAACATCTCGTCACACAACAAAAAACTGCTATCAGATTGCAACCAGTCACAAACACTCGACAAAGAGTGTAACTGCCGAAAAAAAGATCAATGTCCCCTCGAAGGAAAATGCCTCACAACAAACGTAGTTTACCAAGCAACAGTCACAACTGAAACATCAACAGATTCATACGTAGGACTCGCGACAAACTTCAAAGAACGTTACAGGAACCACACATCTTCCTTCCGACATCAAAACAAGAGACACGAAACGGAATTATCAAAACACATATGGACACTCAAAGACACCAACAAGCCTTTCAGCCTAAAGCGGAAAATCATCAAACAATGCAAACCTTACAACAACATTACTAAGAAATGTAATTTATGTCTTTTTGAAAAATTCATAATCATCTGTAAAAAGGATCTCTGCAGTCTAAACAAACGAAATGAGTTAGCAAGTTCATGCCCCCACAGACACAGATACCTCCTCAAGAACTTTATAATAAAGTAACACAATCTCCCAAATTATAAATAGCACTCACATGATTTATATGATAAAATAACGCATGTTTTTATATCTCATAGCAACCGTATTCCCGCTTTTATAGCCAGTTTTTGTAATTTAACGGTCAATCGTTGATATTAGCTGATGAGTGTGGTCATCATTTGACCATACGAAACAGTGCTGTAGTAATAAAACGATGAACTACCTCTGAAGTCTTGAACCAATTTATTATAATTGTCAATGCTCCTCTATGAGTTGAGCGCTCTCTGAAATACATTCAAATCAAGTTCAAGAATATATATATATATATATATATATATATATATATATATATATATATATATATATATTAATCTCATATTTTAGCGGGAAAATGAAAAAAGGCCTGCTGCATTTAACCCCGTATAGGTAATAAGGACATTAAACTAAAAGGCTATAACATGAGTCAATGCAGAATAAAAAATACAGGCCTGTAAAGAAGAGGAACTAACTTTTGGGATACCCTGTATGGCTCGTGTGATTTTACGTCGCCTAATCAGTAATGGAATAGCAAGTATTTTCCATAAAGTAGATCAAGAATCATTGCGGTCATGTTAACCTTACTAAAGAGTATTATGAATTGCAGAGTGACAGAGATAACAGCCAGTTGATTGTGCGGGAGTATGCCTTGTTTTGTTTGGGCAGATTTGTGGCACAAACCACTGGTGAGCATACGTTTTATTCATCTAATAATATGGTGTATGGGAAAGCTATGGAAGCCGCCAAGTCTAATGCATTAATGAGATGCTGTAAAGATCTGGGTGTGGCAAGTGAGCTCTGGGACCCTCAGGTAAGAGCCATTTCTGTTTTGAAGCATATAATACCATATTAATTTTGTAATTTCAAGGATTGGGCTGTTGCATTTTTGTTATATTAGGGATCAAACTGAATTTGTCCTGTTTTAGGACCAGCTGGCGTGCGTTTCTCAAAACGCCCAAAGACATTTCGGGCCTGAAAGCTATATTTAAAATTTTCGTTTTTAGCGAATGGTGTTGAAGTTTTAGCCCGCAAACCAACTCAACTTGTGTAGTAAACGTAAGATTTCATTGCTTAGCTTTCAAAATCAACAAAAATTGAATCTTTATTGGTAAACATTGTGCACGTAACACAGCTTTTCGGGTCCGAATGGTTTTCTGGACTTTCGAGAAACGCACCCCAGGGAGCAGAATGTTGGATTAGAAGACAATACAAGAAATTATTTTTCAACTGTGACGTCATTTTACCTTATAAGGGAAGAGAACACTCAAAATATCCGAGCGTATTACACAGTAGATTGCCGTATTACACCTTAGCATCCCGGTTTCAAGACACAAGCTATTATAAATACAAGAATTTCAGTCGAATAGTAAATCCCTTATTCAATGGTTCAACAGATAATAGGTGTGGACATTTTACTCATTGCTCGCATTTTTTCTCACTCCTGCGGCAGGGCTAAAAAAATTGCTACGTAACTCGTAAAATATCCGCGCGTGTTATGTAAAATCTGCGAGAAAAAAGTGGTACATTGGAGGCCCTATTTTATTGCCTTACATAATTTCAATCTCCTTGAAACTTGCAGGCCATATAACTTGATGATTAATCTCGAGATTCTCAAATTTAAAAAAAAAAAGTATCAAGCGGTTTCCAAATTATCATCACATTTGTAGGCGTAGACCAAATTACAAACAAAAATGGCAACAAGAGCAGCTGAACGCACGCTAATCAAATCATTTCTTACAATCGGTCAAAGCAATCACCTCACTTTTTAACACGATTTCAAATGGAATCAAACTACTATGTTTTGAGGTGAAACTGCATCCCCGAAGCGCATTGTTTTCTTTAGATATTAGCCAATTATGTCAACAGATGGTTTTCACTCACGTGACCTTCAGTCCTGTGGGACTCAAATAACAAAGGCCGTGGCGGCCATGTTCGTGTACATAACAAAAGAAGTTCATTAAAATTCTTTTGTAATTGTACACCAATATGGCCGCCGTGACGTCACGTGAAAACCATCTATAGTGTGTTTTTCACTGTATTTATAATCCCCAAAAGTTCTAAAACGCTTATAGAATTTGTTCAATCTTTGCCATAATTGAGGTGGCTATAGGAGGTACAAGCTCCCTCAAGTGTTACCGGAAAAACCTCCTGGTGCCGAGAAATACGATGGCAAGTGAAAAACGTCATGGCGTCATTACGTTGCTATGGCAACTCCGATGTTAATATAACACTGGTTTTAACAAATTGTCATCTTTATCTAATACAGCTGTGGTAACCATTTTTCCATCGCATTGTTAATGGCGTCAGTTGATACTCAAACTTGGGGGTATCGCCCCAAAAAAATCCAGTCGAGCCACCTTAAGTTCTTTTAAATTATTTTTTTTAAATTGCAACCAACGAGCGACGCCGCTAAATTTCAACTTCAACTGAATATATGGATCTGTTCCTTAAGTGTATACTCAATATACCATGAATTTTTGGGAAAAGCATATTTTATTTAAAGCGTTTGGTATTCACGAGTTGGCTCACAGGAGCCTTTGATTTATTACATCCTGTTACCTTTCCACTTGTCTTAAATATTTTGATACAGTCGAGCCTCTCCTTACAGGCACTTCACTAATACTGACACCTAGCTATGTAGGTTTGTTGTCCGTATTAAAGAAGTTTAGCAGTGTTATCAAACACCCTTTCATTTGTTTTTCAGTTCATCATTGACTGGAAAGATAAATATGCTTTGAGTACATGGTGTGAGAATGTGCGAACCAGAGAGAAAAAAAGGCTGTGGAGAAGGAAGGATAGAAAACCTGCAAATGCATTTCAATATCCATGGAAGGAAATCAACCAAGAAAAATAAATAAAATATTTGCCTGCAAATATGATTTTTATGTCTTCTCTCTCATGGTTTGTGTCATTATAGACGAGTAGTACTGGGACTTGGGGAGGAGATGATTGTAATAGCCCTTTTCACGGTTAACTCTGCTCGTTTGCATTACAATGAAATCTAGCATGTATGTGAGGCAATTTCGGGCTATTTTGTAGTTTTAGCCCGAAGTTGCCTCACATCCACGTTAGATAACATTGTAATGCAAATCAGAAAAATCAACCGTGAAAAGGGCTATTGTACGAACACCCTCGCAGGTTGTGCGTGGGTCACCTGACCAAGCTAGCCATGTGCTAGCCATGTGCTTGCCATTCGCCTTCAGCCCATCAGATTTAATAAAAAACTTGGACTTCGCGACTGGACTTCTGTGGATTATGGACTATGGAATGCGTGTCATATTAATGCCGATTTTTACTGACTTTATTGGTTTTTGTGGCTACTAGGTTGCTAGTAACCACTATGTTGTCACCTGTGTAAGTAAGTCCGACTTTCTGAAGCGCGAAGTTGGGCCGAGTTCAATCGATTGCTGTACGATGAGACAGTTCTGATAGCTTCGGATTGGACGACTCGATTGTCAAGGCAGTTCTGTTTGTACGTGCGCGCTTTGGATCCGTGGGAAAGGTTTTACTACAATACAATACAATATATTTTATTCAACTCACACGATCTTTACAGAAAAGGAAAAAAGAAAATAATTTAAAAATAAAACTAGATTACAGATATAGAAGAGAAAAACCAAAGTAAAAAGAAAACCAGATAGAATTCGTGAGTTTGGAGCATCCAAATAGCTAGAGCTAATCGAGTGGATGACCCAAAAGGAAAACTGAGTTTATAGAAAAATAAGATTTACATTACATAAATTAAGATAAAAAGTATTTCTTCATGAGCTAATAATATTAATTTAAGTATTTAATGTATCAAAAAGTCATCGTAATTATTGATCATAGAGTTCTTAATAGTTTTACGAAATGAGGAGAGAAAAGGAATTTGTTTAGTATTAATTGATAGTGAATTCCAAAGGCGTGAACCAGTATAGCGAAGGGTACGAATGCCATATTGAGTAATGTTAACCGATTTTAAAAATATATTTTCATTGAGCGATTGTCGGGTTAAGTAACAATGTATAGAGGAAATGCTTTTAAAGTAATCATCAAAGCAGGAAGGGGTCATATTGTGAAACCACTGATAAACGAAAGATATAATTTCATGATTAATTATATCATTGAATTTCAATAAATTGAGGGATTTAAAAATTGGTTCCTAGTGTGATTTTGGTTCAGAGAAAGTTATAATTCTAATTGTTTTTTTTTTAATTGTTGCGACGACGAAGGAGACGCTTCCTAATCTTGTCGGCTAGGCGGAACGAATCGAGAAAAGTGTCGGTACCAAATCTGCGCCATCTTGAAACGTCACAATAGTATCCAGCATGCTTAGCGCGTCGTCTAGGCGGAACGAATCGAGAAAATCTGCGCCATCTTGATGTGAATCTTGAAACGTCACAAGCGCTTGTTTTGACCTGCGTTCGCACTTTTTTTGCTGCTTCGTGCTCTGACAGCTCGTTCGACAACGTACAACGTTCCACAACTACAAGGTTTCGGATTTTTTCCCGATTTTGGAATCGTACGGCTCAATATCTCAATGCCTAAAAGTACGCAGTGGAAAAATTGGACGGAGGTTCTTCTCCGGACCAAGTAAGATGTTGGGTCTCTTTGGAATCAAGCAAGAAGTTATCCTATTATCCTATTATCCTATTATCCTACTATCTCCTATTATCCTAAGAAGTTATCGTATTTTCCTCGCTTCTAGCACCGTTCTGGTATGTTTTGAATGTTCTATCTTGATTTTGCTTACCCTGGGTGCCAGAGGTTTTTATTTTTTAGTGAAAACGGCGAGTTTGAGCGGCAAAGCCGCGACAACGAGGCGCAACGCGCCGAGAAAAAATAAAAACCTCTGGGCACTCGAGTACACAACCTCATTTCCATGCGATTTGTGGATCGGATATCTCACCAAACCGGTTTTAATCCTTGGGGACCAACGCGTGCCTGTTTGTTTACATTAAATCTGGTGACAATATTCCGCGGTCGAGACAGAAATATTAAATCAAATCCACTCAGTGGAAAAGATACATCGATGACATTTTTTCACTGTAGAGTGTTGAGAAAAAGTGGAGACAGAAGATTTTATTGTCCTTGCAAACAAATATTAATCTCAGACAAAGAAGTGAACTTTCTGGATACAACCGTTTTCAAAGGCGAGAGATTTAACAAACAAAAAATCCTTGATATCCGCACGCAATTAATCCAGTACACTTATTCCTCTTCCTGTCACCTACCGGTGGTCAGCGAAATCGTTCAGCGAGAATACCTGCAGCTCCAAAGCACGCCACCGTGCTAGAGATAAAAATAAAATAGAGATAACAATTTTCCTCGTTCATACAAAACTCTAAAGGTCACACTCCACGATAACACGAATTAATAAGTCGTGTCTGGCCTGTCAACACCTCTTTTCAAGACATCCTTGCGCTGAATAGATTTCAACAGCGCTTCTTTCTGAACTGGCTTGAGTTCTCTGATATTTGAAAATTTGGATACTACAGAGTAATCCACAGCGTTTCTAAAAGATCGCAAAAAGCCGCAATCTCTATCTACGTCCGTCATTGTTGTTTGTGTGGCTTCACTTTGGGAAACCGGTTTTTCACGCACCCGTTGCGAATTGTTTTGGTCCAGCCAATCGAAGTTGCTGTTGCATCATTAACTCCCGGTAGAGTCTGGAAACAAGTAGGAGTAACCAATCAGCGACCTAGTTCAGATTCTGAACTAGATCCTCGCATGGAAATGAGGTTGTATATTCGAGTGACCAGAGGTCCGTCTCGCGGCTTCTTCTAACCGTTTATGCGGTTAATTTTACTCATGATATTCAGAGAACGGACCTCTGGATCCAGGGTGCCTGATTTGGGAAGCTTTCACCTATTAAAATACCGATGTCATTCTTCGCGATGTTTCACAGTGCGATGTAGCAATTATTCACTGACCGGCCGCGCCAGACAAACGCAGATTAATTTTACAGGGCTCGAAATTGCGCCCGTATCGGGCGTATTTGCGACTAAAGATTTCGCTTTTGTGACTAAAATTTGTCTAGCTAATAAAGGAATTATATTTAACAGTCTTGTGTCTTACTTGTAACTGGTAGTTGCAATTTTATCCGAAGAATCCTAAGAAATTCACGTTGTATGTTGCGTGACTTAATCGTTTAGTATCACGGGAGCACTTTCTCAGAAATTTCTCATTTCCGCTTCCGGCATTAGTACATGTACTGAGGCGTATGATTTCAGAATCGGGGAAATAACCGAAATGAAATCAAGACAAATATACTATTTATATGTCGGAAAAATCTGATACCTTTCGGAGTACACAGCACGGCAGAATTGAAGGGTTTTTGCCCTATTCCATGGTGATAGCGTGAATTTGTTTGATGTCGGCCCGACGTTTTTGCCTGCGTGACATACCTCGCGACATAGCCCCTTTAACCCTTTAACTCCCAGAATCAATTATGGAGACATGTAGTGTAGTTCTAACATTTGAGTCTGTGGACGAAATTTTATGGTGTGACCATTTAAATGAAACCTCTTCGGCAGTACTTTCACATGGTACCATTTGTTTTTCAATATTTTACAAAACGAAATTTGGGATTTTTCTTGAATTTTGATAATTGGCGCTCTTGGGAGTTAAAGGGTTAAACAGTGGCTGAAACTTAGGTACTAGGTCAAGACGAGGTGCCACGGGATAAGGAGACGCACTATTATCTATGATTACTACTAGTAATTATTGGTTTTAAGTAACTAGGGTATGTCAGACACCATGAACACCATAAATAAGAAAGGGGTAAACAAGGGAATTACTACTGAATTACTGCTGTTTCACCAAATGTGGCCAAGTATTGTTTTCAAATATTCTTTTAGGTGTTTTCGTGGTTTGGAAAAAGGTTTTAGTGAAAAATCGAGCTTTGAATCGAAGTGTTTGTAGACCATGAGCTATCCGAACTCATGATTCAAACGCCGCCAGCATTTCATTTCTGTACCTTTGACCATTCAGAACTGCTTTTTTGATAAGCGAAAGCATTATGCGAATCATTTTTCCGGATAAGATTGGCATTCTATTACACAGGAAAAGTCGGCAATTTTAGAAAGCATAATAAAAATAGGTTGCTGAATTGAATTATTTATAGAAAATATATTTTGGATTCAGTGGTTATATAAAAACAGCTGGCTATCAAATTACCGGTTTCTCATGAAATTTGCATAAATCAAAACTGTGTAATTGCGACAACACTTAAGAAACTGTGAAGCCTGGAAAAAACTTATTATAGATGCCAAAATCAAAGCATTTTTTTAAAGAACCAGCTTTAAGTTATGGAAACATTTCATTTCGATTTGGTCTTAAAATCACAGAGAGATTTTAGTGAATGCATTTACAAAATGTTTGACCAATTCATAGCAATTATCACCAAAGATTTGAAAACTTTAAAAAAGATCCCGGATCTCCTGAATGCGATTTCCTGTATATTTAGGGTCTACAAAAAGCTAATGGCAATCCGGGCAGGAGGTGGTATCTGGGTTAAAAATCAAGGTGCGAGGGTGGGTCGGCCTGGCCGGGAAATTCGGGCGGGGGGGGGGGGGGGGTCTGGAATAACCCATTTTACATCGGTTGCATCCGATTTAGTAAAACAGGGAAACGTAAGTCTTTATTCAATTTTCTTTTTACAGCATGTGGGCCACATGCAGTCCTCGACTGCCTATTTTTTTTAAGTAGTTTTTTCAAGTGTAACAGAAATAAGTCAGGGCTTGTAAAGTAATAGACGAGTGTGGATTTGATCGGGAATCAATAAATTAAATATTAAAAGCGAGCACAGAAAAATTGGTAACTTCAATCAACGCGTCTTAGAGTCTCATGCGCATGAGTATAGGCTAAGTGTAGCCTCTTGTTCTAAATAAAACAGCTTTTGTTGACATAATGATTTGATGAAACCTTAATGCGTTTTGTAATTATTCAATTTATTTGAACTTGAACAGAGTGCGGGTTTATTGTTCTAGCACGCACATGTAATTGGCTACTTTGTTTATTTTTCCGAGGTGCTAATTTTCTATGCAGATTTAGAGTTCAGTGTTCGCATAATTAAAAGTTTGAACTTTGAAGGCGATCTGGTAAAGTCATGTTATCAAAACTTAAAGTTGGTAATGGCTGGCAAACTGCAAATCGACATAGAGACTAGCGATGTAGCGGCTATAAGAATGTTGCGGTAAATACGAATAAGAAGCGGCTTTTTATACTGTGCAATTTTATTGCTTCAAAACTTGAATGTTTCGGAACCCTCTAATTAGTTTATTCGGTTATAATGTCCACAGCTTTGATTGGCTAGTGGTTAAGACACTGCGTTGTAGCCGCAGTAAACCAGGTTCGAGTCCTGGTCAAGGCATGTTGTTTTGATCTATGTCTGTAAAGGATGTGTCAGTTGTGTTTTGTTTTGAAGTGAGTTGGTATAAAGCGGGCAAGTTTGGGCCGGTCTATTGTTCCTATTGTGTTTGCATAGGTATAGGTAAATAATTACTTACCTTTCCAAATGAGTATACAGGAAATCCAAATTAGTATACAACAAGACAAAAGGTATAGGTAGTTGACGTCATGAAAAGGGTTCTGTTTATTAATATTGATTAATATTGATTAATAAGTTACCTTTTGCAAATTACGTCATCCCCTGGGCACCTAATCTACCTATTCCACAGCGCCTATCCCACCTATTCCATAACAAGGCGTAAAATGACCCTAGACTACTACTGGCGTCTCTCCCGGAAATTTGGGTTCATGGATTGTTGTCAAAGAGCATCAAGTATTTATAATTTAAAGATAATTTTAGGGCTGAATAGGCCATTTGCACGATGACGTCATTTGACTACTACTACCAGAATTCATTTCGTTTTTTCTTTCTGATTTAAATTTTGTAATCCCAGTGCGGTTTAAATAACAATGGCCCTAATTTGCACTACAAAACAAAAAACTGAAGGATTCTGGTAGTAGTAGTCAAATGACGTCATCGTGCAAATGGCCTATTGTGATGGTCTTGCACTTCTGCTCCACTACGATTTTGCTAAAACTAATAAGTCAATGTAAGCTGATTCCAGAAATTTAACACAAATATAACAGCAGCATTTTTCACTTGGGTGCCATTTTGTTAAACAAGTGGGGTTCATTTAAGCTCGATTATCACTAACAATATTTTTCCCAGTTAAATCGAATTATATATTATTGCTAATAATAACTGTACGTTTTCGCAAAGTTTTATAGGCATCGCTTTAGAGCCGAAAAAGTTATGACCCAAAGTTTGTCATAAACGATTGCGCCAAAATAACAACAGAGCCACCTTACGCAGCCAGCAAATTTTGGGATAAGATTCCTTTCCCTAACATTTTCTGCCGCTATAATCTTTAAGTAAAAGATCCCAAAAGATCAAACTGTATTAGCTTTCATACTAAAATAATATGGCACTTAAATGATACAGCAAAACAGTACAACGCCAATCCAAGCGGTTTCCTAAACATTCCTCGCTGGGTGTCCCTGTTTAGTTGGGTGTCCCTGTTTAGTTGGGTGTCCCTGTTTAGTTGGGTGTCCCTGTTTAGTTGGGTGTCCCTGTTTAGTTGGGTGCCCCTGTTTAGTTGGGTGTCCCTGGGTGCCCCTGTTTAGTTCAAACGCTACTGTCGCAATTTACAACAAAGACAAAACGACTCGCGTTTCTTTGTAATCTAGAGATGAAACCATTCATAAGGGAAAATAGAAAGTCACTCAAACAACAGAGTAAAAGATCTATTTTATTAAGAATTCTTGTTTGACTACCTTATTATAGGAAATTAACGATGCATGTAATTAACGCGAATTTCAAAAATTCGCGTAAATTTTATGTATCTTAATTTACCTCATTGTTAATTAAAATGACGATAATTGAAAGCATCGTTATTTAAAGACACCTTTATTATAAGTAAAGCTACAATTCCTCTACGTCTCCGTCAGAGTCGGTTGACGCATCATCATTTAATATTAAGTGCAAAATGTCCTTCGATTCATCAGTGTAGCGATCGTCTTCTCCGAGGGGATAACTCACTTCTTCAACTTTCTTGCGCAAAATGTCTATCGCACTTTTGTCATCCCATTTCACAGTCACCGCAATAGGTATTTCTAATCCACCTTGAACAAGTGGAGATGGCTTATATTTTAAAGAGTAAATTTTGTTGTTGGACGTAGTTGTTTTCTAACGAAATGAGCGCGAAAAATATTAAATTCACGTCTTAATTATGCAACATACCGCACGGAAATTCGCGTTAATTAAATGTATGTAAACATAACTTTTGGAAAATTCGCGTTAATTTTATGACGCGTAAATTTTGTTCGCGTTATTAACATGCTTCGTTATATTCCTATAATAAGGTATCTAACGAGAACAGAGAGAAAAGGAAGCCAATACAAGGCAAGACCAGAAGCTTATAACAGATCTACGTGATAAGCTTCTGGAAAGCTACACCCGACAAATGGAAAACGGCTGAAGTTTTGAAGTTTATTTACCTTTAAAAAATGTTGCAGTTAAACAGCGACTGACGCTCATGATCTCGCAGCCACTACATGCAGTCATGAAGTGGCACAGCAAGAAGAGGGGTTTTTTTTTAGAGTAATCTCTAGCTTTAAGAAACAGATAGATATCTTTCTTTGAATAGGCTAACACCTTCAGCTATTTACTTAAACTGGTATCAATGGAGGCCCTATATACAACTATAAACTAAACAGCAGTATACACCGTATCTTATGGGTAGCCTTTGATAACCGAATGTCTCAAATTAATGATTTGGAACGTTGCCAAGCTGGATATTAAATCATGGTAACAATTTTTATATTTATTTACTTGACAAAAGAAAGACATATTTGAATACTTCATTTTGCTCCTGGTTGCTCTATATATTCTCATTAGCATGTGAGAAATTATAGTTCCTCCATATCCACCTGGAAACACTGTAACTGAAAACGCATGCGCCGTTTGAAAGTCGTCATCAAGGCTTCTATTAACCTGCAATAAAAATGACAAATGATTTCTATGTAAAACAAAATCCCCTGCATTTGCACAATCTCTGTACTAACGTTGTTTAACAGATGAAGCCAATCCCCGTAAGAGAAGCTCGCTTACGAGAGATTCGTTGTTGTTCGGCTGAGAACTGATTTAAGCGTTTACTCTGCCATTACATATACACTGACCTTTTATCAGAATCCTTGGTTATAGCTGACACCTTGCTGAAAGTGACTTGAAACAAGTCCCTGAAATGACACATTACCACTTTAATTAAATCCATTTTGAAATCACTGGTGATCCTTGGAATCTGATTGGTCCAAAATGGTGCAATTTATTTCCAAATTGCACCATTTTGGACTCTAAATCGCATCATTTTAAAATGGTGCAATTTATTTCCAAATTGCACCATTTGAAATCACTGGTGATCCTCTTATTACAATATTACACTTTTTTGTGCAATATTGGGGGATTTCAAAATGGATGTAATTAAGTGGTAATTGAACTTCGTGTCGTGCAATTTTGGTCTGAAATCATACTTGTGATTTCAAATCAAACTCGCGCGATTTTGAAATCACGCGTATGATTTCAGACCAAATTGCACTCCACTCAGTTCAATTACCAATGTTAATGACACTATAACACAAATACAAATAACACATTATTACTCGTGCCGGTACGGCAACGAGTTAAGGATTGCCCTGCGTTTTTCTCCTTGTTTTCCTCCGTGTTTGTGCATTGCGTTAGATCTGGGTACGAGAATACGTACGCATGCACTGCGAGAAATTTTAAGCCCACGGTACTTGGGATTCGGTGCAATCGGCGTCGTTTTGCAAGCAAGTAGTATAATAAAGATTATTCACCGACAACATATATCTTTCTTACGCTTTCCCAAACATAAACCCATGACACAAAAGCAATAAGCTAAAAAACCACAAAACCATTTTGAGAAATAAATTATTATTTCTGCTGATATTAACATGTAATGTAAAATTAACATCAACGAACCAAATTCACCCCGTGTTTCGAATAAGCTAAAAATATCATGACAATTTAAATTTATTTTTTTGAATTTGAATTGGCATAAATCAACGAGCCAAATTTACCCTCGTCTTCCGCATAAGCTATGATATTATTTAGCTGTTACGATTGGCAGTCATTTAGCTTATTGCTTTGTGTCATGGGTTTATGTTTGGGTAAGCGTGAGAATGATATATGTTGGCGGTGAATAATCTTTATTATACTACTCAAGCAAAAGCGAAACAAATTTAGGTTTTATTGTTTGTTGCTGTTTACTCGTGACGGATATGGCAACGAGGTAAAGAGTTTCCCTCCGTTTTTCTTTTTATTCTTTTTGTTTTCGTCTCTCATTTGTGCATCGCATTAGATCTGGGTACAGGAATACGCACGCATGCAAGCAGAAGCGAAACTAATTTTGGTTTTATTGGCCAGTTGTTGTGTTACGTAAGTGTTCCCCGCGAGTAACGTAGATTACCGGTACGAGTATAGGTAGCCTCTTGTTTGTTTAAAAACACTGTAACACAGTAACAAGCCCTGAATTTTTACGATTTCACCTATCCACGAGCTTAAGTGTAGTGTCACTCATGATCTCCCGATGTCAGCCTGCGAGGGTGAAACACTGAAACGAGAGCCGGAAAAACGTGTGCTCTTGCAGCGGACTGGCAGGTTAGTTAGATGCTTGTTAGATGCTAGTTAAATGCTAGTTAGATGCTACTTAGGCCCACATGTGGCTTCACATGTGCCGAACCTAATGCAAATGAGCAAAATCTATTGTTCTTGCTAATTTACATTAGGTTCGGCACATGTGAATGCTAGTTAGCTGTAGTTACTGTAGTTAGATGCTTGTTAGCTAAAGTTAGATGCTAGTTAGCTGTTGTTAAATGCTAGTTAGCTGTAGTTAAATGCTAGTTAGCTGCAGTTAGATGCTTGTTAGCTAAAGTTAGATGCTAGTTAGCTGTAGTTAGATGCCAGTTAGATGCTAGTTAGCCGACGTTAGATGCTACCAAAGGTCGAGAATTGCATGCCAAGTATTTTCTTGTAGTCTAACTACAAATTAAAGAATAAATTGCAGCTGACGTACCTGGCGTGTTGCGTGAGATACGCAGCTAAAGCTTCCTGGATGGCTCGTGCTTCCAAATGGGCCTAAAGTCAGAGAAGTCTCGGTCAGTGTACTTACTTCTGTCAGTAGCGATTGACAAAATGAACAGCAAGCTATCTGTTTTCCTCATATCTTTAACAAGAACCTTTTAAAAACCTTTTAAAGAACAAATTTAATTTAAAAGACTAAGAGATGGAACCTCATGCTCATGTCACTATAAGGACACTCCATGTTTCCAATCACTTTTAGGATCTCTTACATATACAGCCTTTCTTTAAACATGACGATTATTAATTAAAAGCTTTACAGCTTGTTGTGTCGCGTTGTAGTTAAAGAAAAATACTAAGACCTACGTTACACTACAAAATTAAAGTAGATCTAAAATATAAAGAAAATTAATTCAATTGTAACAAAATCATTGTCTTTTAAATTGACGGTAGAGGGGATTGCTCTTCAGAAACATGATTCAAAAGGCACTAAAGAGTCTGGGTACAAGTGTGGAAGCTATGATCCGCAATGTGTGTCCAAAAATGCTATTTGTTTTGGTTTGCGTTTATGGTAAAACGTTATTAAATATTACGCCGGTTCACACTAGGGACCAAAGTGCACTTGAAGTGCACTTGGAAATCAAGTAGACTTGAGGTCTGCTTTGGAAAGACGAGACAATAGATTTTCAGGCATGACTGCGCACAGCGTGCGTGTTTAGATGCAAATTACTTGCGAGGACAAGTTGGTGTGATTAGCTTGAGTTGCAGGACTAAAGTACGATATGCATAAAACGCTAAGTCGATAGTAAAATAATTTTTGTTATCAAGTCAAGTTTTATTTGAACTTAATTCAGCAAAAAATCGTCCCAGAGCCTGGTGTAAGACTATGCCCACTCTGTTAAGTTTTAGGAAATTTTTCGTGCTCGTCTTAAAAACATGTTTTTGTATCTTATGAGTATTGAATGCGCGCATGGCTGCAGTTTTTTTGATTGGCTGAGCCTGAGAATTAGACTACAACCTTTTTTCTCAACGTAGAATTTTTTACCCTCAGTCGGCTTGAAATACGCCTTCTAATACAACAGCTAAAGTAAAACTTGAGATCCTGCTTGAGTCTTTTTGAAGTCGCCCGTGACTCCAGAATCGTAAACCAAAACGCAGAGAGCTCGTTCCCTGTGGAATTCAAAGTTGCACGCCCACGTGCTTTTAGTTGCACGGCTGCACAGCTGTAGTGTCATTGGTCAAGTGCGCTCCCAAGTAAGGGGTAGACCTTACTTTGAACTGCACTTGGATCCTTTTGTTTTACGCATATCGCCAGGGCAACAACGAAACCAAAAAGTGCGGTCATTAAACCGTTCACACTCACACGCGTTCACACACACACACACACGTTCACACGCACGTTCTGGAGCAGAAAGCAGATGTGCTAGAGACCTGTGAAGCGAGCAAGGCTGCGTTTCGATAGGATAGTATAGGCAACGTGGAAATCAGCGAGTCACCTTGGAACAAGGTAGAGTACGATCGCGATCTGTTAGACCGTGAGACCCTTGGGGTACCTCTTCGCGGACTGGAAAAGGCGGGAGTGCGATGGCGAATTGCGCGGCGTGAACGATATCCACTTTTCTGGAGCACGTTTACGTAGACTAGCGTGAACGGCACGTTACTGCAGCACTTGTTTGGTGAGGCGTGCTTGCAGTGCTGCTGCAGCGTTTGTCGCGTGAAGATGCTTGAGTTCTGTTCATTCTCTCCGGAGCATTGTCTGTCCAGTCTACTTGGTTTGTGCAGTCCGGTTACGCTTGATTGCGTGAACGCCGAATTGCGTGTCGTGAAACAATGTCCACTTTAACTGTAATGCGAGTTGCGTGAGGCGGGTTTGAATGCGTGGCGTCCCAATTTGCGTGAGGTGAAACGATGTCTACTCGAGCAATGAGAAACTACAATGGAAATGGTACGTCGTCTTCATAAGCTCTGACCGCTGTCGTGATGTAGAGGTAGTAGAAAATCCTGGCGATAGCAGCAGGAACACGTCGAAACAGCGCGGGAGTAGCGACTTGCGGGTCGACCCTTGAAGACGGCCACCAATCGTTTGCTGGACCGCGGTAGTTATCAGCGGCTGAAGTCTATAGGCCATGCAGAGGTTGAACTTGAAGTGGAAAGGTTAGACGGAGAGCGGCTGGAAGAAACCTCTGACAGAGCGGGTGACGTCAGGTAGTACATTTGAGGAGCCATAGAATGCGAGGATGAGGTTGTAATGGTGATGTTTAAATAGAAACAAACGTTTATTGTCAAAGCCGGATTTAAGTATCGCGTACATGATATTTCCAAATGTGACGGAAATTAAACACTTAATGACTGGTCCAAAGTTAAACAGTGAATTTTGTTTCCCGAGAATTTCGTCAAAGTCGAGGGAAACATCGAGATTCGAGAGAAACAAAATTCGCTGTTTCCCGAGGGATCAGTCATAAAGTGATTTGTTATATGGCAACACAAGGTGTCATAATCATGCCACCTGTTGTCACGGTCTGATCACGTGCGCTAGCCTGTAACAGTGCACTGTTACTCTCTGACGTCAAAAATGTGCCCGCTTTCGCAAATGCTGCCCATTCATGGACGTTTGGCGGGAAACAGTTTGTTTGTTAGTAGATGTCATGTGACCATGAATCAACCTATGGACACGCGCGTTGTATTGACAAAAACTCCAGGTATATAACAAATTTAGTTATCCTTAATTCTCAAAGGCTATTGGTAAGTTTCACTAACCATTATCACTATTCGGTTATTGAATAACGGGACTCTCACTGATAAGTGTGATTCTGTGACGATTTTATCGATGTATCGATGCAACAATACCGTCATTGTTAACGCTTCATTATGTACCTTCCAGAAGACGTTTATGCGTTTATACGTCAAAGCGTTGTTTCTCGCAAAAAATATACTGCAGTTCATGGATAGCATTTTTGATTTTGAAATACATTAATATTATTGTAAAAGTAAAATATGAGAACAAACGTTTGTCAATTATGACGGAATTACGTTTTGCCTGTTAGACGTTTATCCACTGAAAGAAATTTCGTTATCCTTAATTCTCAAAGGCTATTGGTAAGTTTCACTAACTATTATCCACCATTATTTGGTAATTGAATAACAGGACTCTCATTGGATATAAGCGGATAACATTAGCCAAGCTAGGTTATCTCTGATTGGCTCTAATGGCCAATAACAGCCAATAATAGTGCCAATTATAACCCAATTTATCCAATTTAGTGCCAATTATAATCCAATTATAATGAAATAGTACCAATTACTTTGTAAATGTGTACTCAAATAAAGCTTTTTTTTTTCACACACCGTGACAGCACCAGCTGAAGTGAATGTTTTAACTGCAGAAATCAGCCTGCAAAACTCATCTGCCAACATGTCGGTCAGTCGGCACAGCACCTGAGTCAGCAACTCTTCTGATACCGCAAACACCTGACATATATAGAACACACCATTGAGTCATGAGGTTTTGGTTGCTTTAAAGGTGTTTCGTTTGAAATTGTCCTCCGTTGTACTGATGGGTACCTTTAAGGGTCAGGAATAGGTAGAAATCTGAGGCATTGCTTTTAAAATATCAAATGAAAGCAGAACGTTTTCGATGACTTTACCGGAAACCCTTATTACGAGATTCTGGTAAAAAATGAACATCCCAGTCACTTTTATACGGGCGTCCCACCTCCGGGGTGGGGCGCGGGGGGGACCTAGTACACACCTAATATTACACTAGTCACTTTGGTCATTGTAGATCGGCACATAAACATATAGGTTCAATTATTATCGTGCTGGCGGGGGGACCTAGGACACACCTAATATTACACTAGTCACTTTGGTCATTGTAGATCGGCACATAAACATATAGGTTCAATTATTATCGTGCTGGCGGGGGGACCTAGGACACACCTAATATTACACTAGTCACTTTGGTCATTGTAGATCGGCACACAAATATATTAGAAGTTATAATCGTGCAGGGGGAGGGGGACCTAGCACCCACCTAATATTACATTACAGTCAACTCTCTCGTAAGCGACCACCCTTGGTGCAAGACAAAGTGATCGCTTACGGGAGGTGGTCGCTTATGGCAAAAAGCAACAAAATAAAATTTGCAAAACAAACCTTCTACGGGGGCCAGAAGACAAAAATGAATACATATATAAAAGGATAGTTAAATGGATAAATTTCGATAAATCCTGTCATACAGTGCTCAATACAATGCTGTAGAGCAATAATAATAAGTAAACGGATACTTTGGATTCTTGTGTGATTCATGTTTTACTCTATAGAACTGTTTCGTGAGGGCCGAAGCCCTTACTCATCAGGAGTTACAACGTGAATGAATAACTCCTGATGAGTAAGGGCTTCGGCCCTCACGAAACAGTTCTGTAGAGTAAAACATGAATCAACCAATCATCTAAAGTATCCGTTTACTTATTGAAAGGATAGTTACATATAAAACTTTTGAAATATGACATAACAAAATAACAGAAAATGATTGGCAGGAAGGAAGCTAAATGTCATTAATTAAGTTCATCACGTCTATTTATACCATGAGGATCAAGAATCATCGCTTTAACTATAAGATGGGCTTTGCATGCCTTTTTGACTGAGTCGCGGTTGTTGTGGATGAGTTCCAAGTGAATGAGGAGGATGTCGCTGATAGAGTGGCCAGGTTGGTTAAAATGTATTGAAACAGGAGTAGGATTGATAAGATGGTGGTTATTGAGGATATTTAGTTGGCGTTTGGTTTCCCCAATGTACTATTTTGCGCATTTCTTAAATTCAATTAGGTAAATTATTTTTTTAGATTTACAATTTAAAGTGTCATTGATATATCGTTCTTCCTTAGTTGCAGAGAAAGTGTATTTATTTTGACCTTCTTGTATGAACGATTCTTCTATTGTTCCCTTGAATAAGGAAATAGTAAGGAGATGCGGGCAGAAGACCTTAGGCAGGAGATGGTGTCCTTGTCTGGAATTATCAAGTTTATCCCAGAGACCGCAGCGACTTTTCGTTATGAGTTGTAGTTGTAAAGACGAGTTTGTTATCAATTTCATTGAAATTCATTGATCTGAATAAATAGAGTAAATTTTCGAGGATTTCTTTTTTCGCAAGAGTCTTTTTATAATAATTCAGGGCTCGAGACTAACGGTAGCCAAAGTCTAGTACAAATTCAGTTTTGGCTAGTGGAATTTTGCTTTTACTAGCCATTTGGGCTAGTTAAAATCATGACTGAAGCACCATGGTATACAAAATAAGTTCGTTGGTACATTAGTACTTTCGTTAAGGCATTAGTCTACATTCTCAACGTTTTCATGTACATTCGTAAGTTCATAAGGTGTTAGTCTTCTCAATGTTTTTTTTTCCGTACGTTCGTATGTTCGTAAATTTGTACGTTAGTAAGGTGTTAGCCTTATCTTCTATATGTTTTCCGTACGTTCTTACGTTTAAACATTGATTTTCGTAAGGTGTTAGCATTATCTTGTCAATAATGTTTCGTACATTCGTAAGGAGTTGGTCTTATCTTCTCGACGTTTTTCTCTACATTCATACATTCGTAAGGTGTTAGTCTTATCTACTCGACGTTTTCCTCTACATTCATACGTTCATAAGGTGTTAGTCTTATCTTCTCAACGATTTTCCGTACATTAGGACGTTCATAAGGTGTCATAAGCATCCACCGCTCCCACATGAAATCAGAAGGGCTGCCAAAGATAGAAAGCAATGGAGAAAGATCGTGGCCGACTGCCTTGCAGCTGGCTGAGTGAGTGAGTGATAAGGTGTCAGTCTTATCTTCTCAACGTTTTTCCGTACATTAGGACGTTTATAAGGTGTTGGTCTTATCTTCTCAACGTTTTTCCGTACGTTAGGACGTTCATAAGGTTTTAGTCTTTTCTTCTCAACGTTTTTCAGTAATTATGTTAGTAGGTTCGTAAGGTGTTAGTATGAGATTTATAAAGAAAACTACACAATATGATCAAACTGTGTTTTCGAGTCTTTTTTTTATCAGTGTTACCAGGAGTCATATAATAATGGCTCCTGGTGTTACACATGTTGTCTTCCCCGCCCAATCCCCACCCCCACCCCCTGTACAATTCTGGCTAGTGAAAATTTATTTTGGCTAGTGAATTCAAACCTGTCACTAGCCACTAGGCTAGTAAGCTGAAAAGTTAGTCTCGAGCCCTATTATTGGATCTTACTTTCGCGGATCATTGGAAAACCCGCGAAATTCACGAAAATTAGATACCGCGAAAATTTCATGTCACACGGTATATTATTATTGTTATTATTATTATTATTATTATTATTATTATTATTATTATTATTATTTATTTATTTATTTATTTATTCTTTTTTACGTTAATAGCAACAGTGATGCTTCCTGATTTTAACAACTGGACAATTATGGACTCAAAATAGCATCAATATTATTTGCACGGTGTTTATTACAGACAATTAACAGTTATAATTCAACATATTGATACACTGCCCAAATATGGTCATAAAGCTCTCGATATCTATAGTTCAACATATATCCAGCAATGGTGGTAAATTTCGCATTTTGAATAGCGTACACAAATTGTGAGTTTTATACGAAAAGCTTTCGTCTACGCAAAGAACGGGTCAGAGTAGTGACTACACAAATTAAAACAGTAAAATGGAAGAGAATTCCTTAGTGACAAGTTTAAAAGACACGAAACACTTAAAAAAAGTTCAATTCAGAATCAAAACAAATTAAACAAACCCACGGTTGAAATCCACACGGCTACCTGAAAAGGGCGGCGAAAAGTTTGAAAGAACTGCAGCGAGGACATACAAACACAGCGCTAGAACTCAATAAACGTTTAAACCATCGTTACCTGTAGTTGTTGTTTCTTTTTAGTCCCTTCCATCAACACCAAATTTTCAAACATTGAAGTACGAGCTGAATCAGTCGCTGTTGTTTACAAACTTGCTCGTTTTAGCTGCTACACTGAGCCGTAATACCGAGATCGTTTAGCTTTAATCCGCTCAAAACAAAGAGAAGAAACTTTTCTGAGCAAATATCAAGTCTATATCATATCCCAGAGGTGATTACTACAAGGCATTTTCCGAAAATTGTGCTCCTTTATTCACACCGTGTCGAGCGGTTGAAACTTTGAACCAGCTTAGGTTTCATTCAGCTTCGCCAAGAAACGTTGCGACACAACGCGAACATTTCGCGCCTTTTTTGTCCAATCATGTAATCATTTTTCTCTTTTCTTTTCTTGTCTTCTTTTCTTTCTTTTCCCCTTTTTATCTGATAGTTTACGAATTTTTCTCCCAAAATACGAAATTGCAGGCAGAGGTCATTTTTATCTCCTCAAAATGCGAAATTTACCACCATTGCTGGATATACGTCATGTAAACGTACGGATATCGAGAGCTTTATGACCATAATTGGGCAGTGTATCAATGTGTTGAATAATAAGGTCCGTTATATGCAGCACCTAAAGGGTTTGTGTCATTTTTGGACAACAAACAAACAAACACTGTTATAGACTGAAATTCTTTACATTGCCAGCTAAAACAGCTGACTGTATCCCTGTAATAACAATCTTATTTCGTGTGTTTACTCATACTGACCTGCGCATGTACAGTTACAAGGTTCATAATGACCTCTTTAACATAGCTACGAACATCTGTAAAATGAAACAAGAAATGTGGCCTAAGAAATAACAATCAAAAGGGCCGAGAGAGATACTGTGACGGATGGACCACATATAAACCCTTATCAAATCACCTAGAGTCTTGTTTACCTTTAGGTGGAAGGCAGTTGTGCCATTTAAAGTCGCATATTGTCATCCCAGGTTCCACATATGCTATCAGTGGGTCGGCTTTCTGCTCAATGTACGCATCAAATATTTTCCCTTCTAAATCATTCAACTCACTGGTAAGATCCTAAAAAAAATACAAACGTTACCAACAAACCTATACATTGAAGGAATGGACTAACTGATATAGATTGACAAAAGGCAAGATCAACCTTGAATACTTTAAATTTACAGAATTTTGAGGCAAATTGCTTATGTATCATTGTCACAGCATTTCAGACGTTTTGACAATAATTCGGATAGTTTACTTGAGCAGCCAAACCAAATATAACACAAATAACTGCGCGATTTATTTGTCGTAACTTTATCCCAAAATTGTTCATAGCGGAGATCTCGGGGTCCGCTCGCGGAGCTCCATACTCATAGAACCTATGCCCGTCATTTTTAATGGTCATGGCTAGCGGAATGTTTCGCGGGCGCAAACTCGCGCAGGGTTAGCTCACGGGCGCGTCCATCCATCGCGCAGGGCTAGCTCGCGAGCGTGTATGACTTCGCGCAACATGCGCGTTCGACGTCGCGCAACATCCGGGATCTTAGCAATTTTGAAACCAAAGCGAGGCTTTGTTTTTCGCGCGCTTCCCGCGGCTTAGCGGAGAAAACGGTTTAAAAAATCGTTTTTCCGTGATTTCTTCGCGGTTTGTTACTCAAGATAGGTTTCACATTTCTCAAACAGTGGTCAAGACCGCATTTGAGGCTGCGTAACTCTGCAGGTCAAGCGTTTTTGGAGGAATAAGTGCTTATTTTAAACCTGATTTCGTCTTAGGACAATTGAAGCTAGTTAAGTAGATCGTCGAAGCATTTGTTTAGAGCTGAACTCCTTTAACCCACTGACGGCCGGCACGGCCGGCACGGCCAAAACCGGCCGTGATTTTGCAATAACACACATTTTAAATATTCAAAATAGAAAGAGAAAGCTTTAAGGAATATTCAGAAAAAGAAGAGCTTTAAGCGATGAAATCTTGCTTCGAGGAACTTCAGAACCCACAAAGAAGCGGCCGCGGGACTTAACGGTAAAAGAAATTACATTTTTCTATGGGAATTTATGTTGATATCAATTTGTGAATGACTTTTTCTTTGTGTTCTCGTTAGTTTTGGAGAAATTGTTTTAAACCGTGCTCAAATTCAATCGGATTGACAAGTCCTCGATGTGCTGATGGTACACTTTTTGCTTTTAAACATAAACTTACGGATATTTGAATAAAATATTTCAAAAGAAGATTTTGTTGTCCATTTTTATGTGTTTGTTCATTTATTACATAGGTTGAAAAGCGATTTTATGTAAACAAAACAATACTTGGATTTTATATTTCTAACTTCATTTGCGTCGTCTTGCGCAAAGATGTATGTGCATTTTTTGCAATTTTGATTTCCAAATCAGTTTCTCGGGCAATTTTCGCTACGCAACAGGTGTATTTTATTCGGAAATTAGTCATAATAGTTATTCTAGACCGAAAAAAGGTTTTTGTGAGCTTTTGTGTGCTTTTGTGGGCTTTTGTGCAGTCTAAATGTAGTGTGCAGACGATCGCCTGATAAGTTTAATGTTTTTGAGAATCGCTAAAATTGAAAAATAGCCCGGTCGTCAATCTTAATTTTAATTTTTCTTGTGCTTCCATCCTTTCACTTATCATCATCGTTTCTGTTTAGAGAGCTCCGCTGTTAGGTTGAGCCTTTCTATATATACACCAAATTGAAGAAACGTTGACTCGTGAAAAGCATAAACCATGAAAGTAGTATGTGGGGGATGACTAGATCAATTTTATTCATACATGCAGCAGCCCTGAGTTAATGAGGTAGGACCTGTTTCAACAAGGAAACTGGACAAACCGGTTTTGAGGTAATGAGATGCAGGTCTTGTACGTCAGGGGTGTGGTATGATAGTACTACGATTCCGCCCAACCATCCGGGTGATGGTGTGAATATATAGCCAAAAGAACAATGGGGAGGGTGTAAACCAATGAGGAGTAACTGTCAAACCAGTTTAAATCAGGTTGATCATTTTTATATCTGAACTGGTTTTATTGACTGGACTAACAGGTTTTTTTCCCTGCGCTATGATTTTATTTACCCCATCTCCCTGAAGGTTGAACTCACAACAAAGGACATTAATTCCAATCAGGTTTTCACAATAAAGGACACGACACAATATTTCATGGAATCAAAATTATTTTATTGAGTAAACAAAACCAAAGATTACAAACAGTTCTGTTTTCAAAGATTGTGACGTTCATGTTTATTTTACACGCCATCTTCAATTAATTTTCCAAAGTCTCTTTACACTATGGTTTATCTATTCTGCTAAAAAATTGTCTCTGAAGTGAAGATCGTTTGATCTTGTTTTGATTTTTAATGACCACGTCCGCTTCAGTTTTAAGCATTGTTTGGTTTTAAAAAGCGAAATGTGTCTTTGCAATGCGTTTGGCTTGAACACTAAATATGCGTAAACGGTTCTTTTAAAGAGTTAAACAAAATTCAATTTGTGAGTGCATTTACTTTGCCAATGATTTGAACTAAAGAAGCTTATTGTAAACAAAATATAAACTCAATGCAAGCATGGCTTAAAAGGAAGCACGAGAATTTTTATCATCGAATGCAAAACACACATTTAGTAAAAATAGATCAAAAACAATATAGTGCCTTGACCAGGATTCGAACCTGGGTTACTACGGCCACAACGCAGTGTCTTAACCACTAGACAATCAAAGCGGTAGATACTATAAGTGGATAAAACTTATAAGAGGGTTTCGAAGCATTCAAGTTCATAATCAACCGCTAAAACTCAATAAAATTGTGCAGTATAATAAACGCATTTTACTTTACTAAAATCCACAATATTCTTGTACCCGCTACTCTCTAGACGCTATGTATTTTGAGTTTCCCAGCCAACTCTCCGATAGATGAAAACAAACTGAATCATGAAAAAAAAAGAACAAAACGTTCCGTTACTTCAGTCGTTATATTAATTTATTTAATTAATCACACTGTAATAATAACAAAACTCATCAAAGTTATATCAAATCGTTATGTCGACAAAAGCGGTTTTTATTTACAACCATTCAAATCCATGCACAGCACAGTCAAATGATAAGGAAATCAAACTTAACGATGGAACCGATCGTCTTCTTCCTTGAAATACTTTTAACGCTTGGTTATATCAATAAAAAAACGGATTCGCACTTTTACAGTTATCATCCAATAAATTAACTTGTTGGATTCGAGGCTGTTTTCGAAAATCCTTGATCACATTTATTTTTAATAAAGTAACCAGATAACCAAAGCAAAGTTGCATGTCCAAACGAATAACAACAAACAATAAACGTACCGCTTTATATTAAATTTAACAACTTTACTCGAAAGAAAAGTAACTGGGCTGCGATTGTTTAAAGCGTGACGAATGAACGTTCAATTAGTGATAACAGTTTAGGAACGAATTAACAATGCTTTTCTTGAAGTCAAGGATTGTTTGAATGCGCAGCGCTATTCGCGTACCAACGGCGAACCTTTTCTGTCAGTTGAATTTAAGCGGCTATTTATAAAAACATAATGAGCTAAAACAACTTCTGTTTAAACAACGTGTAAACGTAAGCGTTGCTTCAAACATATCGAAAGCATGTTCTCATGGAATGGAAAAAATATAAGCTACATGAAGTTATATTATACGTAGCGAAACCTAGCGAGCGTTCCGCTGTTTATTTGTGGAACTTCTTTAGAAAAGTTAAACAATAAACTTGAAGCCATTGTTATCAATTGCCAACTTTGAGCGTAATTGACATGCAGAGGAAACTTTTAGGAAACGCGAGGCTTATTATTGGGAAAGCAGGGCAATTTTTTTTTTTTTTGGTTTCACAGGGAGACATTTTCTTAAGAAAGTGATTGACCATAACAACAACGCTATGTATTTGAGCAAACGCTAAAATGTTCTCTATTTTAAGGTTACAGTGTACCTTCGGGGGTGTCTCCAGTATAACAGCTCTAGCGTCTTAAGATTACACTTAATATACCTAAACCCAGATATCAAATTAAAGGTTATAGAGCTGGCTATCTAAATATGGAAACCATTTGGTGATAAAGTGAATTGTCGAATTTTTTACGACGTCGTAATTCGAACGTCCGAATCAGCTTTAAAACGCTATAACTCAAAGCGATTATTGTATTTTTCTAATTTGATTTGTTCTCGGGTTTCCGGACACGAAGCGCTAAAAAAACGTGTCGGCGATTTCCCATATTCAATTGCAGTGAAAAGTTACAGAATATTTTCGAAACAGGGAGAAAAAAAATTGGAATGATCGCACGGAAATGGCTCTTGACGAAAAAGTTTTCGGAAATAAGAAATTCGCCGACACGTTTTTGTTGATTATATGTTAGCCTAGCTTCTGTCCAAATTTGAGGAAAATCGAACAAATTCCCTTTGAGTTGTAGCTTTTTAAAGTGTCCCCAACAAGCGAAAAATGAACTTTGAGAAAACAGCGCTTAAAAAAACATATCGCTTCGTAAACAAACTCCGCCCACAAAAGTTATACCGTCATTTCTCCGTCAATTTTCACTATTTGTCGATAATTTTTTTTTGGGATGAAAGTTCATTCTGTAAACTTTATTTTGACGCCAAAAAAAAAATTTCGATAAATTTTCGATCTGAAGGTACACTGTAACCTTAACAAGCTTTAATAAGCACTGAAACAAAGTTAACAATGTCTTTAAAGTAATTTACTGTGAATACTATTTACAACAACCGAAACGGCCATTCATCATTCGAAAAGTCTACTTTCCAACTAAAAGCCTTTTTCTGCGGTACGATTAGAGAATCAAAAAACGCAAGGCAAAGTTACATGTTCAAACGAAAAAAAGCAAACAATGTACCCGCTTTGTAATTTACCAACATACACATCACAAGTTTACTTTACGCGACAGAAAAGTAACTGGGCTGTGATTCTTTTAAGCGGTAACGAATTAAGGGTGAATTAATGATAACAGTTTAGGGACGAATTAGCAATGCTTTTCTTAAAGTCGAAGATTGTTTGGATGCGCAGCGCTATTCGCGTGCTAAAGAGAAACGACACGAGTTCAAAATACTCTTTTTAACTACAATTTAGCTGTCTCAAGGGTAATTGAACTATTCATTTGTATTTGCATACTGGTGAAAGCACGAGATTGTAATAAGACATTACGTAATGTTTGTGTAAAAATATGTGATTTTGTTGGTCCGTATTACCGTTCGCACTAAATTTTTGCAGGTTCTAATTTTTCTAATTTATATTCCCGCAAACATTTTCTCCTTAAAAAAATCACGGCTCCGCTGTCGAAACTATATACAAACTGATCATTATTTAGAAATAAACGTAATGTAAAATCGTGTTGGTGCCCATTTACTAAATAAACGTCTCTTTCGTTAAGAAAATGCCACTGATAACTCGAGTGATAATGCATCAAATGGTTCCGTTGTTATTGCTGATCGATCCATTGCCAGAGAATCAAATCAGCCACACTGACTAGGGCACAAAAGTTAGTTCCTGCAAAACACCAAAATTTAAAAGTTACTGAAACGACAAACAATAGATTGGAGTCATTCAGCGCGAATTCAAGAGCAACTTAGACCGACCCCCTGGAGTAGCTCATTGTAACTCAGAGCAACTCAGAACATTTGAGTGACAAACTCAGAGTACTTGAGCGAGCAACTAAGACCATTTGATTGAGCAACTCAGAGCGGTTGAGTGCGCAACCGACTTAGAGCAACTCGGAGCAACTCAGAGTAACTCAGAGCGACTCAGAGCGACTCAGAGCAACTCAGAGCAACTCAGAGTAACTCAGAGTAACTCAGAGCAATTCGCACGATGATACAGGGTCGATAACAGATGCGACTTACTGTTTTAAGAGTAATCTAAAAAACACTCTTGCTGCTTGACCTCCTTGTCCATCTGTGTTTAGTCAGTTTGACATAAGACCAATCACAGCAGAGGTCAAAGACTACAATACTCAATATTTCAAGAATGACATTTATTAAAGATAATTACAAAACAATGCATTACAGGAAATCCCCTCTCCGTCTAATTTAATGGAATTGATCTGACGTTGTATAAAAACTATCGTAATATTTTCTCTTTCTTGCTGTGTAAGTCAAGTCTTCATCTTCATTCGACGTTTCTTTAGGTACTAGGTCCTCCTGGTCAAACAGTCTGTTCAATAAATATTTTCGTGTATTGACTGCTGCCTCAGCGGCCTCCGAATAATCCATATCATCATCTTGCATAAAGCTATGCAATGTTTTCATGATCTTTTTATGCAGTGGGTCAGTTCTAAGATCACGATACCACTTTAGATAGTGCAGATACAATCTTCGTAGCCTCTTTCTGTAAACAGGGAGTAAAAGATCAGATGCTTGAACCTCCGCAACGTCTTGTGGCAGACCCTGCATCATGTTTTCTTTCACCTGCTCTTCCCAGGTAGAGCTAAGATCATCGATAACTTCCTCACGTAACTTATCCCAAGGATCAGTATCATCATTTTCGGCGTCACTAGCTATGCTTTTCTGGTCTTCGTCTTCGACATCAACACCCTTTCCGTCGTCGTCGTCGTCGTCGTCGTCGTCGTCGTCGTCGTCGTCGTCGTCGTCGTCGTCGTCGTCGTCGTCGTCGTCGTCGTCGTCGTCGTCGTCGTCGTCGTCGTCGTCGTCGTCGTCGTCGTCGTCGTCGTCGTCGTCGTCGTCGTCGTCGTCGTCGTCGTCGTCGTCGTCGTCGTCGTCGTCGTCGTCGTCGTCGTCGTCGTCGTCGTCGTCGTCGTCGTCGTCGTCGTCGTCGTCGTCGTCGTCGTCGTCGTCGTCGTCGTCGTCGTCGTCGTCGTCGTCGTCGTCGTCGTCGTCGTCGTCGTCGTCGTCGTCGTCGTCGTCGTCGTCGTCGTCGTCGTCGTCGTCGTCGTCGTCGTCGTCGTCGTCGTCACCAACATCATTATCATCGTCATCTTTCTCTTCTTCTTCATCATCTTCTTCTTCTTCTTCTTCTTCTGCTTTTTCTTTTAATTTCTCTTTCTCTATCCGACGCATTGCCTTTTCATATTCCTCAAATTCGTTTCCATCATAAACATTATCTTGAGAATTCTCTCTCATTCTATACTGGCTGGTCATCTCTTCTTGGTCTTGCTCTAGACGTTTATTACAACCTTGCTTCTCGTGTCGATCTCTGTTGTATTTTCGGCTGAAAACTCTTTCACAGAATTGACAAGAATTCATATTGATCCACGATGGTTACTCGATGTTGACTTATTGTAAAATGAGTACGGCCACATCGCATTGCTCATTTATATAGCTGAGTCACTCAAAAGGGTTTTTGTTAATTTAGTATGTCTCTTTGTTACAAACGAGGTCAATTGACTTGACATAAGCCTAAAATAAAAATTGTGAAACCTTTTACCAAACACGAAAAACCAGTACAACTCGTTCCAAAAAAAAAAAATATAATAGACAAAGTTATCAAACGTATAACTTCCACTATCTTATTTACCGTATCTGATAGATTTCCTATGGTTACAACTAACCATTAACGATTTAACGAGATAAATTTTATAAGAAGTGGTCCTGATACAGGACAGAAAACGTTTTACGGAAATCAACGTTGTGCTTAGAGACGTCTGCATAAAATAAAAATGAAACATCAATTCCCATCGTACCCATTTCTACATATTATCACACAGGATGGAAGGTACGTTAAGCATCTTAAATATTGAATGTTGAAAAACATTTACAAACATTTATAATATCAATGCAAGAAAGCTATTAACAAACAACGGATGGGTCAATACTGTTCAAAAGTTCACCCAGCCAGGTTTGAAGGTGGTTTCATCAGGATGGTCTTTCAACCAACTGCGTACCATCGCATCATCATAAACATGCCCTTTCAACTGAGAAGGGGTTATGATGATATTGTTGCGGTCGGTGACAACGTATTGCCTGCCAGTCTTAGAGAATTCTCCTGGACGGTCAAATTTACTGGAATCAGGCTCTTCCTCGGTTTTGAAATTTCTTTTCTGAATGTTTTCGTCTAAGCTCCCATTAAAGAAATTTGGGTTCCAACGAGGTGGAAACGGATGCAGTGTGTTGGGTTTGGTCGCTTGTTCAGCATTTTTCAGTTCCTTGTCAAGACATTTCTGTCTTTGCTTGTGTGAAAGGCATTCACTATCAATTTGCTCGCCTCCTGGAAGATCAAGGGACTCTTCTTCCTTAGTACTGGTCAACAACCCGTTCCGTTCCACGCGCTCTTGGTTTATCTTTTTCAAGGCATTTACTGCTTTGGAAAACTGATCTCTTTGTTCGGGTGTCTGGCGGTAATGGAGATCTTTCAGCTCTGGAGGACCCCAAATGAGGTCTATGCCATCGTCAGACGGCAGGAGTTCACCAGTGTACTTGCCATCGTTATAAAAATATCGATCACAATCATGATAGGGGTACTTCACGTACTCCCCTCCTTGTTTGGACACAAACTCGCCCATCTCCACGTCATGATTAGGGCAACACAGGGTATGAGAAACCACAGGATGGAATTGCGGTTCTCCTGGTGGCATTTCAAATGGAGTAAGAGAATCTGTCTGGGTGGCTTGATTCATGAACATCAGCTCGCACAACAAATCGTGTACAGCTTGTTCTTCTTCTTGAGTCACAATCTCTCCTGTTTCGAGAAGTTCGATATCTGTTTTTTCTGAGCTGTTATCAAGTTTGAAAGGTATATAATCAAGACCTTGCTTTACCATCTCTACAAAGTTGGGATCGTCAGCCTCATTGAAGTGGACTCCCTCACATTTGCCTTCGCAGGCAGTATGAATTGTGTCACCATAATTCGCGATACGGTTGTCTGTTTTTCTCTTTTTAGGTTTGGTTCCTGAGGGAACCTTGGCTGGACGTGTGGGCTTTCTCTTCGTAGCGTGATCAACTTTGGACTGTTTCATCTTTGCACTGAATCCACAAATTGGAGCGAATCCACTACTCGATTGACTCGTTCCAAGAAATTGCGTTGTTTTTGTCCCTACAGACAATACAAATCTTGACATCCAATCAGGGTGTGAACAGAGCGGGCAAGTTTGGGCATGTCTATTGTTACCTAAAGGACGCGGAAGGTATTATTTGCATATGAATGATTTACCTATACAGTTATTAGTTTTCATAATAACATGGTTTGAGCAAATAAGGAAAAACTCTTTGTTAAAATAAAGGTAAGACGACGCGGTCAAACTAGTTTTGTGAAAACGACATGAGAAGTATGTTATTAAATCCGGTTTTCTAGCTGTTTTGTGGTAAGTTGACGCCGTTCATCTGGTTTGCACAATCTTCTGATTGGTTCTTAGTTTAGATAAATAGGTTGTGTTATTTCATTTTATTCTCACCAAAGATGAAAGAAGAACCCATGGACTGTCCAATCGGAACAGGCTATGTGTTATACACTGGTGGTTGCGGTGAGTTAGATCTTTTGGCGGAAGGATTGGGTCGAAAGTATGGTTTTCAAGTAGAGGTCAAGATAGGGCCACGTCATCTCAGGGCCAAAACTATCACACCGTTACCGAGAGAAACGTTGATCCAAGCGAACCCTTATTTGCATCATGCCAGCAAATCACTCGACAGACCATTAAACATGACCGAGAGCAGTTACGCGCGAGAACTCTTTCAAAGAAACTTTTTTATTGTCAAGGATGTTCGCATCGTGTATGCATTTGGCGAGTTGAATGCAGAAAAAAATCAAGTCAAAGTGGAACGGGATGGTCTGTCCAATTGGCGTTGGATTTAAACAAAGAGGTATATGTCTACGACATTCCTAGTACGAAGTGGTACCAACCCTTTTTCTTTCGCTGGAACGGTGAAGGTCGTTGGGTAAAAGAATTTGGCTTTCAACCGCTACATGGTTATCCAACCCTACATAAATCCAGTGCCGTAATTGGTACCCGTTACATTGGAGAAAATACTAAGCAAGAACTAAGAGATCTCTTTCGAAGAACCTTTTGTTTGGATCAGGACATCCAACAATTGGACAAGGCTTTACAGGGACTGAGATTCAAAGACGTTTGAACAGACTTGACTAACACAGCAAGAAAGAGAAAACATTACGATAGGTTTTATACAACGTCATCAATTCCTTGGAAAATGAATTAGAATGCGAGTGGATTTTCTGAAATGTATTATTTTGCAATTGTCAATAATAAATGACATTCTTGAAATATTAAGAATTGTAGTTTTTGGCCTCTGTTGTGATTCGTCTTATGTCAAACTGACTAGACACAGATCGACAAGAAGCATCTGTTATCTACCCTATAATATGATCGCATGAGTTGCTCTGAGTTGCTCTGAGTTAATACTCTGAGTTGCTCAGAGTTAGTACTCTGAGTTGCCCTGAGTTAATGCTCTGAGTTGCTTTGAGTTGCTCTGAGTTAATACTCTGAGTTACTCTGAGTTACTCTGAGTTGCTCTGAGTTACTCTGAGTTACTCTGAGTTACTCTGAGTTACTCTGAGTTACTCTGAGTCACTCTGAGTTACTCTGAGTCGCTCTGAGTCGCTCTGAGTTACTCTGACTCTGAGTTGCTCTGAGTTACTCTGAGTTGCTCTAAGTCGGTTGCGCACTCAACCGCTCTGAGTTGCTCAATCAAATGGTCTTAGTTGCTCGCTCAAGTACTCTGAGTTTGTCACTCAAATGTTCTGAGTTGCTCTGAGTTACAATGAGCTACTCCAGGGGGTCGGTCTAAGTTGCTCTTGAATTCGCGCTGAATGACTCCAATCTATTGTTTGTCGTTTCAGTAACTTTTAAATTTTGGTGTTTTGCAGGAACTAACTTTTGTGCCCTAGTCAGTGTGGCTGATTTGATTCTCTGGCAATGGATCGATCAGCAATAACAACGGAACCATTTGATGCATTATCACTCGAGTTATCAGTGGCATTTTCTTAACGAAAGAGACGTTTATTTAGTAAATGGGCACCAACACGATTTTACATTACGTTTATTTCTAAATAACGATCAGTTTGTATATAGTTTCGACAGCGGAGCCGTGATTTTTTTAAGGAGAAAATGTTTGCGGGAATATAAATTAGAAAAATTAGAACCTGCAAAAATTTAGTGCGAACGGTAATACGGACCAACAAAATCACATATTTTTACACAAACATTACGTAATGTCTTATTACAATCTCGTGCTTTCACCAGTATGCAAATACAAATGAATAGTTCAATTACCCTTGAGACAGCTAAATTGTAGTTAAAAAGAGTATTTTGAACTCGTGTCGTTTCTCTTTAGCACGCGAATAGCGCTGCGCATCCAAACAATCTTCGACTTTAAGAAAAGCATTGCTAATTCGTCCCTAAACTGTTATCATTAATTCACCCTTAATTCGTTACCGCTTAAAAGAATCACAGCCCAGTTACTTTTCTGTCGCGTAAAGTAAACTTGTGATGTGTATGTTGGTAAATTACAAAGCGGGTACATTGTTTGCTTTTTTTCGTTTGAACATGTAACTTTGCCTTGCGTTTTTTGATTCTCTAATCGTACCGCAGAAAAAGGCTTTTAGTTGGAAAGTAGACTTTTCGAATGATGAATGGCCGTTTCGGTTGTTGTAAATAGTATTCACAGTAAATTACTTTAAAGACATTGTTAACTTTGTTTCAGTGCTTATTAAAGCTTGTTAAAATAGAGAACATTTTAGCGTTTGCTCAAATACATAGCGTTGTTGTTATGGTTAATCACTTTCTTAAGAAAATGTCTCCCTGTGAAACCAAAAAAAAAAAATTGCCCTGCTTTCCCAATAATAAGCCTCGCGTTTCCTAAAAGTTTCCTCTGCATGTCAATTACGCTCAAAGTTGGCAATTGATAACAATGGCTTTCAAGTTTATTGTTTAACTTTTCTAAAGAAGTTCCACAAATAAACAGCGGAACGCTCGCTAGGTTTCGCTACGTATAATATAACTTCATGTAGCTTATATTTTTTCCATTCCATGAGAACATGCTTTCGATATGTTTGAAGCAACGCTTACGTTTACACGTTGTTTAAACAGAAGTTGTTTTAGCTCATTATGTTTTTATAAATAGCCGCTTAAATTCAACTGACAGAAAAGGTTCGCCGTTGGTACGCGAATAGCGCTGCGCATTCAAACAATCCTTGACTTCAAGAAAAGCATTGTTAATTCGTTCCTAAACTGTTATCACTAATTGAACGTTCATTCGTCACGCTTTAAACAATCGCAGCCCAGTTACTTTTCTTTCGAGTAGAGTTGTTAAATTTAATATAAAGCGGTACGTATATTGTTTGTTGTTATTCGTTTGGACATGCAACTTTGCTTTGGTTATCTGGTTACTTTATTAAAAATAAATGTGATCAAGGATTTTCGAAAACAGCCTCGAATCCAACAAGTTAATTTATTGGATGATAACTGTAAAAGTGCGAATCCGTTTTTTTATTGATATAACCAAGCGTTAAAAGTATTTCAAGGAAGAAGACGATCGGTTCCATCGTTAAGTTTGATTTCCTTATCATTTGACTGTGCTGTGCATGGATTTGAATGGTTGTAAATAAAAACCGCTTTTGTCGACATAACGATTTGATATAACTTTGATGAGTTTTGTTATTATTACAGTGTGATTAATTAAATAAATTAATATAACGACTGAAGTAACGGAACGTTTTGTTCTTTTTTTTTCATGATTCAGTTTGTTTTCATCTATCGGAGAGTTGGCTGGGAAACTCAAAATACATAGCGTCTAGAGAGTAGCGGGTACAAGAATATTGTGGATTTTAGTAAAGTAAAATGCGTTTATTATACTGCACAATTTTATTGAGTTTTAGCGGTTGATTATGAACTTGAATGCTTCGAAACCCTCTTATAAGTTTTATCCACTTATAGTATCTACCGCTTTGATTGTCTAGTGGTTAAGACACTGCGTTGTGGCCGTAGTAACCCAGGTTCGAATCCTGGTCAAGGCACTATATTGTTTTTGATCTATTTTTACTAAATGTGTGTTTTGCATTCGATGATAAAAATTCTCGTGCTTCCTTTTAAGCCATGCTTGCATTGAGTTTATATTTTGTTTACAATAAGCTTCTTTAGTTCAAATCATTGGCAAAGTAAATGCACTCACAAATTGAATTTTGTTTAACTCTTTAAAAGAACCGTTTACGCATATTTAGTGTTCAAGCCAAACGCATTGCAAAGACACATTTCGCTTTTTAAAACCAAACAATGCTTAAAACTGAAGCGGACGTGGTCATTAAAAATCAAAACAAGATCAAACGATCTTCACTTCAGAGACAATTTTTTAGCAGAATAGATAAACCATAGTGTAAAGAGACCTTGGAAAATTAATTGAAGATGGCGTGTAAAATAAACATGAACGTCACAATCTTTGAAAACAGAACTGTTTGTAATCTTTGGTTTTGTTTACTCAATAAAATAATTTTGATTCCATGAAATATTGTGTCGTGTCCTTTATTGTGAAAACCTGATTGGAATTAATGTCCTTTGTTGTGAGTTCAACCTTCAGGGAGATGGGGTAAATAAAATCATAGCGCAGGGAAAAAAACCTGTTAGTCCAGTCAATAAAACCAGTTCAGATATAAAAATGATCAACCTGATTTAAACTGGTTTGACAGTTACTCCTCATTGGTTTACACCCTCCCCATTGTTCTTTTGGCTATATATTCACACCATCACCCGGATGGTTGGGCGGAATCGTAGTACTATCATACCACACCCCTGACGTACAAGACCTGCATCTCATTACCTCAAAACCGGTTTGTCCAGTTTCCTTGTTCAAACAGGTCCTACCTCATTAACTCAGGGCTGCTGCATATATGAATAAAATTGATCTAGTCATCCCCCACATACTACTCATGAACGATGAGACTGATTGGGATTCTGGGTAGGCAGCATTGGCAAGCTAGTAATATTCTATTTCTTGATAATCAAGATGTTTTCTTTGTTTGAGACATTTCAAGAGCATGATTTATGCATCCTGTGTTAATATAATGTTATTCTGTCACAGACGAAGATTAAATTTTCCAATTTCCCAGTAAACCTTTGGGTCGCATCGTTCATGGTTTATGCTTATCACCCGACAACGTTTCTGCAATTTGGGGTATATTAAATTACAGTGACTGCGGTAAACCGTGTGATAGAGTATAGATTTTTTGACAAAACACCTGACTTAAGAATTCTTTGAACGTCTGAAAAGTCCACTATCGGAAACATTTTCACTTCTCACGACAGGGAATAAATATCTGTGCTAATTTATTCGTCAAATGGAGATTACTGTATGCCATATTCGGTTCTTCCGAATATTGTCTTGTGGTTCACTATTTTCGTCAAGTGTTACCTTCTTTAGCTTGTCGCTGATGGGGTAGTCATTATTTCTAAAGCTGTCCACAAGTTTGGGGAGAACATTGCTCCGCACATAGCGACAGTTGTTGAGCACAATCAGCAGCCTTTCATCCTGGAAACGACAACGTACAGATAAAGTTTTGCGTTAGTATAAGTCATATTCCTCTAATTCCTGAAATCCTTGAATTTTTGGAAATTCTACTACGCATAATTTCTTGCAGGAGAAAAGGAAGTGAGAGTGAGGGTCCTTTGATCATATCAGCATGTACACCTGAGGTCAATAATGATAACGGTAATGATAACAATAACGATGATAACGATAACGATAACGATAAAAATAACGATAACGATAAAAATAACGATAACGATAACGATAATGTTAATGATAAAAATAACGATAATGATAACGATAAAAATAACGATAATGATAATGATAAAAATAACGATAATGATAACGATAAAAATAACGATAATGATAACGATAAAAATAACGATAATGATAACGATAAAAATAACGATAATGTTAATGATAAAAATAACGATAATGATAACGATAAAAATAACGATAATGATAATGATAAAAATAACGATAATGATAACGATAAAAATAACGATGATGTTAATGATAAAAATAACGATAAAAATAACGATAATGATAACGATAAAAATAACGATGATAACGATAAAAATAACGATAACGATAACGATGACGATGATGATAACAATAACAATAATAACAATAACATGTCTTGCCTCGATGCTTTTACAAATGTAAAACACGATAAAAATTAAATAAAAATCTAAAGAAAGACAAAAGCTCAGTATATATAACATCAAAGTGACTAGTGACTAATGACAAAAGGTAAAAAAGAGCTAGGGAAAAAACGTCGTCTCTAAAAAACAAGTACGTTTGAAGCATTGTCTTGAAAGAATTAACCGAGTTGTGTCGAGTTGCTTAATGAATTTCATTAATTTGGCTTTTCTCAAGTTCTTGGGCTCGAGAATGTCTTTCCTAACGTTGTTTAAGAAAAGTTCAACTTCAGAAAAACTGGATTATCAAAAAACATGTTCATTTACTAAGTTCAACGCCTGAGATCATGGATATTTTTCCATCAAAATCAATTTTTCCTGCATATCGTAGAACTAAAAATCTTAAAGATATTTTTTAGCACCTTCTAAATTTCGTGGTGACAGAAGGTTAGGTCAGGTAAAGAAAGAAATGGGAGGATGTTTTAAATGTTCTGCAAGATGTGATTTATGCCAAAAATTTTTAATCCAAGACTCCAAATTTAAGAGCTTTGCCACAGTCCGTATTTACAAGATCAATCAAAGATGAACATGTACATCCAAAAACGTTATATACTTGGCCTCATGCAACAAGTGTAAGTTGCAGTACGTAGGGTCTACGTCAACAGAATTTAAAGTACGTTTTCGTAACCACAAATCATCTATGCTCAATAACAAAAAAACTTGTGAGTTGGCAATCCATTTTAATTGTATTGAACATCAAATTTCGCAAATTAGCTTCATTGTTAATGAAAAAATCATCAGCCAGGGAGATGCTGCCTATCTTGATCAATTGTTATTAACGAGGGAAGCTTATTGGACCGCACAATTGTTCACACTCAACCCTCATGGCCTAAACAAAAGACGTGAATTCAGATCTAAGAATCGCATCTGCTATAACACCTAATCAGCTAATTATAGTATACTTTGTAATTTAGTTTTTTTACGAATTGATGTATTTTCGCTGTTTGCGCCTTCTTGTATGCTGCCATTTTACTTGTTACATAACCTTTTGTTTTGCATTTTATCATATTACATAACTTTTTTTACATTTTACAGTTATAGTATAAATATTTGTGACTCTGTAAGCTTGTTAGGATTTTTAGCTTTTTAAATTTTTATTCCTGTAAATAGTTCCACCTGAAGAAGGCCGAAGGCCGAAACGTCGACTGAATTAAACAGCCGGAACAGTTAGAAGTTTGCTTCTATGTCAAATCTTCGTACACTTATCTACTAATTCACATAGAAGCACCGTATCCTACGTGGATCCTTCTACTGGGAGTCATTCGTTTGGTCAACAATATTTATCCTGCTTTTATATATATATATAAACACAAAGTGAAAACCTTAAAAATTGTCCTGATCGGGATTCGAACCCGCGTCCCCGGCTTTCTAGCGCCGATGTGCTAACCACTACACCACCAGGACGACCACGCAATAACGCAGAACTAAACGCTTTACGGCTCACGGGCCTCCCGAACAATTTTCAGTGTTTTCACAGGAGCTGACTGGAAGGCCTATATATATATATATAACCGCCTCCTGGTTAGCTCAGTTGATAGAGCACCGGTCTGCCCAGCGGGAGGTCTCGGGTTCGAACCCCGGCCGGACCAACACTCAGGGTCTTAAAATAACTGAGGATGAAGGTGCTGCCTTTGCTATGACATCGGCAAATGGTTAGACCTTCACGTGGCTCGGATGACCACGTAGAAATGGCGGTCCCGTCTTCCATGGGGACGCAAAAGAACCACTGAGGACGTAACAAACCCTGGCTGTGACCACCCTCAGTGTCACTTGTTCATGGGTGGGGTGGGTCTGATTGATTGTGAAGCGCATTTGAATATGTATATAGAATTTGCGCTATACAAATGCATAAATTTATTTATTTTATTTAGTTATAGGCTTCCCCTACCCTGTCACCTTGAAAGAAAAAATCCCGGGAGGCCCATGTCCTGGAATCACATAAATCACATCTTAGATTGCCATATTGCCAGCATGGTTGTCCTGATGGTGTAGTGGTTATCACGCCTAACTAGTATGCAGGAGGACGTGGGTTCAAATCCCACTCAGGGCAAATTTTCTTTCAAACATTTATTCATTAAAAATATGATTATTTGGGGTGTGCAGGGTGAGGGGTTCTCTCATATACTGATCATATATATATATATATATATATATATATATATATATATATATATATATATATATATATATATATATATATATATATATATATATATATATATATATATATACACGACGGGTAAAATTAGGGTGTGATTACCATCAAAATGCAAAGTTGTATTGTGATATTCAAATATGCAGTTGAAAAATAATAAGGATTGAATTATGAAGTGATGACGCACTCAGTGACCCGTTTTTGAACAAACCGGGCACTCCCTGACACGATAATTTACTTCCAAAGTATAATTTTGTTCGCCATCGAGTTAACTGAACATGGCGGACAGCGCAGAAGAGGCAGGGATGATAAGTTCTTGCCAAACATTTGCATATTTGAAACTCGAATAAAATACACATTGAACAACAAATTCATTGACAACAGTGGCGTGGATTAACAGTAAAATATCAATAAAAAACAACTCAATCGGCAATGGTCACGCTTTCGTCACGCTGTCTAGTGGCCGCGCAAATGTTTGTTCTTTTCTATTTTTACTTCTTTTAAATTTAAAATTTGTCTCTAACTGTTATCGAATGTTACCCTAAAAACAAAATATAAAGAAAATCGCTCCTTTTTATTTAGAGTAAAATTATCAGCACCATTCAACTTAAATTTAGTGATTTTCCTTTTCACTCCATTTAGTAATTTTTTTTTTCACTCCGCACTCCCCGTTTTCGGAACAGAGTGGCCAGAGTGGTAAGTTTGGTTTTGGTTTTACGACATTCAAGTGAAAGTCGCTCTAATTGGATATAATATTACTCACAATAACAGGAGTGCTATCCTCCATTGTTGATAGAGATGATCTCTCTAAGATATCTTGAGAACCACTTGAACTACTTTCCTGAGGACCAGACCTGATTACAAAACATCACTGTTATGACAATCAACGAGTTCACTTAAACGCAGTTACATCATCAAGCGCTTTTTTGAGTCAACTCGTGAATACGAAACGCTATGAATAGAAGATTCAAAACCCAAAAATTCATAGACTAGCAGTAGGACGTTTTAAATAGCTTATGTTTTTTATTCAAATATATAACACACAAAAAGAAATGTACAGGAATTTCCCGTCAATCAAAGGTCGGTTTATTTGACTCTTTTGTTATCAGTGTTTTAGCCGTCCTCGCTGCATAAAGATGGACAAGCCTTTTGTTGTTTCTCTGAGGAGTTTCCTGATACATGTCACGCAAAACCTATCCGGCACAAAGCAAAGAATTGCTAAGTTTAGAATCTCCGCCGTTTCGTCATCCACCGATCACTCTTATCATAAACAGCGGGTATCCTGTTACACTATGATATGTTTTTTTCACTTATCGCTTCAAAATTGGTTTATTTTGAACCTGTACAAATGTAGTCTGAGAAAAAATGAACGCTTCAAATACGTCATGCGAGGGAAGCCTTAAAAGTCCGAGGTTAACGTTTGGAAAACTCGGTCTAAGCTTTTTGTTGTTTCACAGAGCAGTCAAAGAATTGAGGAGTAATCAAATTTATTTTACATTGCACCATCCAGCTTCTCTTATTTCAAGCAATGGATATTTGTGTCGTGTTAAGACATTCTTTTTAATTCGAAAGAAAAAGTGATTTGAACTTTTGCACATGGCAGCGAAACTTCACACATTTAAAACCAACATTTACGGTGCTGTAGCGATTTCCTAAGTCTTGATAAATTCCTTTGAAGTCCGCCGATCTTTTTTAATTTTCCAAGACTTGCAGCCTTAGGCACTGGTCAGCGGAATTACCAAGAGAAGTTTACAGTCGAGTGATGAAAGGACTGACTGGAGGAGTGAAAATTTGAATATTTGCCACCGTCTGCGATAACCCGTTCATTACGCTTCGCGTATTCACGAACCAAAAAAAAAACATGCGAACTCTGAAGTTGAAGTTCCAGCTTATGTTTACGTTCTACACTGCCGTCAATCATAATTATGGTGACAAACATTGAACGCCTGAAAACAGAAAGTGACAAAATCGAATGAAATCCACCAATCACAATCCACAATCATGCTCTTTGAACCCTGTCGAGTGACACATTACTGTTTCCTGATATTTGCGGCAGTGAAAAACGGAACTGTTGGTTGACTTTAGAACTTCAGAGTTGATGTGTTATTGACATGCGCAGTAAATGGAAAGAACATGAAGTTCATTGGCCTGGGGAGCACGTATCAAGGACAGAAGAGCTCAGAGATGGGATGAGAGCCCCCTAATAATATCTATTTTATTGTATAACTGATGGTAAAGAAATCATTCCATTGGGTGTCATAAAACTTACGAAGAGACTTTGTCAGACTCCTGATCAGGCTGGAAAGCCAAATGTTGGAGACACTCGATAAACGCCTGCAAGGTATGAAAAGAATATTAACGTTATTTACAACATTAATCCCAAATATCACATTGATAAAGCACATATTAAAGGGAGAATCTCACATATTTTTAGTATCAATTTGTATCACTGGAAATAATGGTCCGGTTTTGTTGACTATTACTATACTACGCACTGAAACTATTATTAATGAAACTATTATTAATGAAACTATTATTAATGATTTATTGTTGTCTTTGGCTGCAGATGGCCGGGATGAAAATGGATTGGAACTTAAAAACATTGGCCCACGTTTTTAAAGTTCTTTTCTTGCATCTTGGAAATCTGGTTTGTTCTTCCGTCATTCAAGGAATCTTTTCACATTTTCCTCTCTTTGCTCAGAGATCATTTCATGTAAGAGAAAAGTACTTTATCAAAAGTTTAGTGTAAATTGCTTGTGGTATTTATAAATACCCCCTTCATGAACCGTTCATTAGTGGAAGTGAGTTCTCTCGGAACAAATCAAGGGCCACCTCAGAAAGAATGAAATGCTAATGCTACTGTTAAAATGAAATGAATTTCACTTTATTTTCACAGTTAATTGAGTCTTTTTGGTGAATCAAAGAGAAGCAAAATGGCTGATCACGCCAACAATTCATCCACTATGTTTTACCGGATCTGTGCTGGATGGACACCTGTATTGGCCACTTGATTATATTCCTGTGGATGTACTTTATAATACTATCATAAAAATACAGCTGGTTGCCATGTGGCCTTGACTTAGGCTTAGGAATAAACAAACCTCAAACATGTCTTTGAAAAGATCAACGGCGCTTGTCTTCAGCTGAAGATTCTATAAATGGAAAGTCAAATGATACACAGAGTACTGAGAATGATTCAATCTGACGACAATGCAGCCAAGTAACAGATATATCAATGTTACCTTCCTTTTCGCTGTCTCTCCATGTGTGGCCATTTCCCGTAACATGTGAAGCGTTTCCATGACAATATTCTCAAACATCAGCGGCTGGAATGTAATTGCACGTTTAGTGGGAAGGTGGATAAGATGGAGAACAGTGAACCGCCGTGATGAAAATTAAAAATTAGTCAGCCAGAAATGAGGTCTACGTAAACCCTTTTATTCAGCGTCTATTCAAGAAGTTATCCGTGGAAACTTTCAATTATTCCTCTTGCATTCTATTTAGTTACTTCATCGTATTGCACAAGACAGTCAATTATAACTCACGTACCAAGCTTGTGATTCGACCGACACTTTCCTGTAATTCCAAAGTCCATAGTTCATTACAGTGCAAGGATTTGATATCTGAAAAAAAAAATTCTACATTATTCCAACTGTGAAGTAATTGAAAATACACAGTACAACCATTAGAGCGATTTTCAATTGAGTGCCGAAAGTAATTTAGTGATTGCCCTGGATTTGCATTGCTACGCTTTGCGATTGGCTAATTGGTCAGAGTAATTACCTTGGTTTTGGTTTTACGACACAATTGAAAACTGCTCTATAGATATCCTTCACATTTTAGTGGGTACTGTACATTACAAATCAACACATTAATATACTGCCCAAATATAGAAATAAAGCTTTCGATATGTGTTAGGTCTACATGACGTATATCCAGCGATGGAGGTAAATTTCGCATTTTGAAGGAAAGTGAAAATGACCGCTGCCTGCAATTTCGTGCTTTTGGGAGAACAAATGCGTGAACTAAAAAAAGAGAACAATTATTGATCACATGATTGGACAAAAAAGGCGCGAAATTTTCGCGTTGCGTCGCAGTGTTTCTTGGCGAAGCTGAATGAAAGCTGGTTCAAAGTTCAACCGCTCGACAAGGAGTGAATGAAGGAGCACAGTTTTCGGAAAATGCCTTATTGTGAATCACCTTTGGAATATGATATAGAGGTGATACTCAGTTGAGTTTCTGATCTTGTTTTAAGCGGATTGAAGTTAAAGCGATCTCGCTATTACGGCTGTAGGAACTAAAACGATCAAGTTTGTAAACAACAGCGATCGACTCAGCTCGTACTTCGATGTTTTAAAATTTGGTGCTGATCGAAGGGACTAAAAAGCCACGATATTTTAACCGTTTCTTGTGTCCTTTAGCTGTGAATTTTTGTGGCATACTGTCCACGCTGCAGTTCTTTCAGACTTTTGCCGCTAGTTTAGATATAATGCCAACCTTTCAAGCTATGTGCTTGTATTAATGAGATTACTTGTAGTAGTATTGTATTAATTTATTATTATTATTATTATTTTTAAGTTCTTCTTACATTGAATAATTTTAATTTCTCTTCACGCAAGATGTTTCTGCCATGTGTTACTCCTTGTACAGTAGTAGGCCCATTTCCATCCGGGATGCAATGCGGTCGTTTGTTTTTGTTTTCAAATCGCGGTATTGCTAAATGGCGTACTCTGATTGGTCAACTATTTTTATCCGGCTTTTCTCAAACACACGGGCGATATAATAAGCTCGTAGGAAATTCATCGCTGTGTTTTTGTGCTATTCACTCTCTATTCGTATAGTAAGTACCTCATTTATCTATGGAAACAGACAAATCACTCGACGTTGCTGAATCGCCAGTAAGAGTAAATGCTTACAGGTCAATCGTCAATCCAAGGAATGAAGAAGACGAGAATTCGGAAGATGAACAGGTAGATGACAAATCCACATGCAAATATTCAATGTCGGATCAGCCAGCTTCATTTGTTCGCGAAAAGATTTACTCTTTTATTTTCCCCTATCCTTTATGTTCATTTAAGTGCTGGTGACTTGTTTTTGTAAAGGAGCTTGTGTCCGAAAGAATGGTCGAGGTGTCTGTCTTTGTAAAGCGGCAAACAAAAATTACACGTCTGGTTGCCGCTGCATTCAATCCAAATGTAAAAACAAGGCGAGTTGCGTTCGTTTCCAACCATTCAACTTTGTATAAATTTATTTTTGAGCACGTTTTGTGGCTTACTCAATGTTTTCTTTCTAGATTAGTGGAAATACAGGAGAAACCGATGGTGGACCAAGCCAAACTATAGATCCCGACGGAGAATATATACAGAATATATACAAAACAGAATATAAACAAAACACTTTTAGAAAAATATGAAAAGATAAACAGGGAATACATTTAGAAGAAGAGAATTTAAAATATCTACAGGACTGCTTTGAAAAAAAGGCGATGATTAAGGGCTTTCGAAGAATCGAAATTCAAGATTAGCGATCGCAGCACGCAATGCATCCCGGATAGAAATGGGCTCTTTGTACTGGCCCTTACTGTAGCATTGTTTAGTATTTTTCATGCTCTGTGACCTCTTTTCATGCACTGTTTCTGGTGCACATGGCTAATTAAGAGTGTCTCTGTAAAAGCGGTCCAGGCGATTCTTGATCTCAAAATAATATCACGTGAATTTCTGTGTACAGAAAGCCTTTTATGCCAAAGTATCAAAACCAAAATTATTTTATATCTTATAATTTTTCTCTGTAAGATCGAAAATAATTTCTCCAAACGGTCAGTCACGAAGGACCGAGATCTGACACGAATTGTAGCAATGTTTGAGCGACTGGCGCACACGAATTACTGCATCAATCACTACAATTTTTAAATAGCATTCTAGATAGTCTATCATATTGTATGTTGCTGGAGTTTCAAACAATTTGAAATAAAATTGTCTCTAACCATCTCCATACGAAGACCCGTGTGATACAACCCCAAAACTTGACATTTTTAGAGACCAATTTTCTCTGCTGGCAGATGTAATTAGATGACGGTAACCGTGTAAAGAATAATGCTTGGTCTCTAGGAATATGAAACCAAACATTGTCTATAACTACATTTCTTGATACAGAGAGATACACTGTATGCAATTACCTATGTCTTTGACTAATATATTCAAAACAAGAAGCCTTGTGACTTCATTGTCGGGCCGAATTTTGCCACAGGATAACCAGAGGTTGCGGTTTCTTATGGAAGAGGGCAGTTTGGTTAACTCGCTAAATAGTTAGTTCATGTCATTTTTGTGTAGTGATAGTGCTTATTACCAAAGTTACAAAAGCACAATAACTATTGTTTTTGTTTTAAATGTACGTCAAATTTACCGAATTTCTATACGATTTGCGAACCATTTTTTAACGATTGGTGGAAAGCTAGAATTCGTTTATCATGTGTGCACATTTTAAGTTTTAAGCAGTTTGAGATTTCTAGTTCGCACCCGACGCATTGTAAAAGAGCAATTCCATATGGAGTAGCTTTAAGAATTAAGCGCAACTGTTCTACTGACGATTTTTTTCAAAATAGATGTGATGAATACAAGGGTTACTTAAAATCTCAAAATTACCATGACCAAGTGAACAAACAGTTCGACAAGGCTCTTAGTATTCCAAGATCGAAACTTTTAAGCAAAAAGATTAAAAACTTTCTTGTCAGATTTAAAGTGTATATGACAGATTTTTTTTTTTTATTTGCTTGATGGAATCTACACGGTGTTCTTATAAGAAAATCTAAAAGAGTTTTTTCTATATCGATTTTTCTTGTCCGTGATTTAGCCGTGTAAAAACGTGAAATTTCACTTCCGGTGTGTTACAAACCCGCGCAAGAAGAAAGACTGGAAATAGTCCGCTGTGACGTCAATACAAGAATGTCAATGTGTCGCGGTTTCTCAGTTCCTCCGTTTTTTGGTGCGTGTTTCTACAACCATAGACAACACACCTTAATAGAACCATGTTTCTTCCTCAGGGCGCACCCAGAAATGTGAGGAACCGAGAAACCTCGACACCGGCATTCTTGTATTGACGTCACGGCGTACTATTTCCAGTCTTTTTTCTTGCGCGGTTTTGTACCCCACCGGAAGTGAAATTTCACGTTTTTAGACGGCTAAAACACGGGAAAAACCGATATCGAAAAAACTCTTTTCGATTTTCTTATAACAACACCATGTAGATTCCATCAAGCAAATTAAAAAAATCTGTCATATACACTTTAAATCTGACAAGAAAGTCTTTCCTTTGGTTCTTGATTACAATCCAAGTTTTCCCGACAACCAAAACGTCACCAGGAAGCACCTCCATTTATTACACTCCTCACCTCATATTAAAGAAATTTTCTCAGCTAAATCTATTTTTCCAGCTTATCACCGAACCAAAAAATCTCAAAGAAATTTTAGCACCATCCAAATTTCTGTCTGCTACGGGTGTCAATCTTAATGAAGAAGGGGGGGGGGGGAGGGGGATTTGCTCTAAATGTGGCAAAAAATGTGACTTTTGTAAAAAAAATTACTTTAGCTTCGAAATTTCAGATTTCGGCCACGGGTCGCTATTATTCTATTCGCCAAAGTTTGCCATGTTCGACTAAAAATGTGATATATTTGGCAACCTGTAATAAATGCAACCACAAATCTAGCATGCTTAATAATAGGAGAACTTGTGAAATTGGCGGTACACTTTAATAGTTATGAACATGACATTTCCCAAATTAGCTTTATTCTCATCGAACAAATAGAGTTTTCCGATTTAGTGGAAATTTCTTTTGTTCGGAAGAAAGTTTTCCATCACTGTCTCAAAGATTCCACCCTGGATCCAGAGGTCCGTTCTCTGAATATCATGAGTAATATTAACCGCATAAACGGTTAGAAGAAGCTCGCGAGACGGACCTCTGGTCACTCGAATATACAACCTCATTTCCATGCGAGGATCCAGTTCAGAATCTGAACTAGGTCGCTGATTGGTTACTCCTACTTGTTTCCAGACTCTACCGGGAGTTAATGATGCAACAGCAACTTCGATTGGCTGGACCAAAACAATTCGCCACGGGCGCGTGAAAAACCGGTTTCCCAAAGTGAAGCCACACAAACAACAATGGCGGACGTAGTTTTTGCGATCTTTAAGAAACGCTGTGGATTACTCTTTAGTATCCAAATTTTCAAAATATCAAGGAACTACATGTAAAGCCAGTTCAGAAAGAAGCGCTGTTGAAATTTATTCAGCGCAAGGATGTCTTGAAAAGAGGTGTTGACAGGCCAGACACGACTTATTAATTCGTGTTATCGTGGAGTGTGACCTTTAGAGTTTTGTTTGAACGAGGAAAATTTTTATCTCTATTTAATTTTTATCGCTAGCACGGTGGCGTGCTTTGGAGTTGCAGGTATTCTCGCTGAACGATTTCGCTGACCACTGCTAGGTGACAGGAAGAGAAATAGGTGTACTGGATTAATTGCGTGCGGATATCAAGGATTCTTTGTTTGTTAAATCTCTCGCCTTTGAAAACGGTTGTATCCAGAAAGTTTACTTCTTTGTCTGAGATTAATGTTTGTTTGCAAGGACAATAAAATCTTCTATCTCCTTTTTCTCAACACTCTACAGTGAAAAAATGTCATCGATGTATCTTTTCCACTGGAGTGGATTTGATTTAATATTTCTGTCGCGACCGCGGAATATTATCACCAGATTTAATGTAAACAGACAGACACGCGTTGGTCCCCAAGGTTTAAAACCGGTTTGGTGAGATATCCGATCCACAAATCGCATGGAAATGAGGTTGTGTACTCGAGTGCCCAGAGGTTTTTATTTTTTCTCGGCGCGTTGCGCCTCGTTGTCGCGGCTTCGCCGCTCAAACTCGCCGTTTTCACTTAAAAATAAAAACGTCTGGCACCCAGGGTACAAAGATTCTGGTTTGACGCCGAAATTAAACATTACTGTTTGTCACTTACAAAAGGCCCATTGTGCTTTGAAATTAACTCAGCTTAACAAAGAAAAATAGCTTGTGAACGTCTGGGACAATCGAGGTTTACCTCGATGTAAAAACCCATGACTTTTTCCTTTGTTTTTTTTTTTTTACCTTTGTGGTATTACATTCCAGGTTGACTCTATTGTTTTATGCCTTTCAGTTGTTTTCTTTGTTTTCACTACAATAATTAACGCACGTATATTGTAAAAATAGGATTATCTTTTTTTCTAGTTTTATTCTTTTTAATGTTTGTAGTCGTTTTAAGTTCGAACGTTCTGTCAAGGGTACTAATTGGTAAGACGTGCTGGTCCTGTCATTCGGACAGTGACCTATATGATTATTCGGGGGCCCTCGATTGGGAGTTTGTAATAAATTAATGTGGGATTAATTACACATTTCGTACATTTATTTGTTAATTTTTCCTCGCATATCTTAATTGTTATTGTAAGCGTTTAATTTTCTTTATAGTTTAGATCTTTGGCAACATTACGTAACCTCGTTCTCCTTTGTATATCGTATGTTAGTCACTATTTCTTTGTCTTAATCATTAATTAGGTTTTTTCTCATATCGTGATTGTTATTTCAAATGTAAATTTCCTTGTAATTTAGTTCTTTTGCTGTTCCTTGTAGCTTAACGTATATGTCACTACCTGTATAACTCAATCATTGTACATAGTTTTTAGTTTTTAATTCTTATCCTAGTACTTTTCTGATTAATTAAACTAGTCAGGACCAGTAAGAAGTTCGCTCCATCGTTCTTCACTATACTCGGTGGAGTGGTCAGAGAGAGTGGACGCCAGAGAGGATGGTACAAACGTTTATCCCACATGTCATAATACGGGATGAGGTCTGCACGGAGCTCAGGCAGAACCTCGAAATCTTCCTAGATTGGCTGGAGCAGCGTGGGGGTCAGGTGATCTGATTGCTGGAGAAATGCCCCACAACTTGCTGCGACAAAAGGGATCCTACTTCGAAGAGGTCCAGGAAGACCACAGGGCTTTAGGATGACGTCCTCAAGGACCTGAAAAAGCGCATCTACCTCCAGACTGACAAGATTCAGTGCCAGGAGATGTAAAAGGCAATCCCCCTTTGCTTAGGGTGGAAACGGTTTGTAGAGCAGTGGAGGCCCTGGGACCTTATCTTCACTAGCCGCACGAAGGCCTGCGACAGAGCGCAGGAACATCTGCTTCAGAGACACAAGGAACACTTCCAAGATACTAAAGTTCCTCTTCTTTACCACCCCAAAGATAGCCACAAACAGAACATTCAGGTCACAATCCCCAGCACAAAAGAGAGAGAGAGAGAAGCTCGTCCTTATTGATATCGTGTTGACGACATAGTGTAGCTCAAGAAGGGCTAAAAATAGGTGCGCAGCTGTGTGCCCAAGGACACACAGCAGTTTAGCGTAGACCGCCCTAGTTTTGCGAGCGGCAAGAACTCCTTTTTTTGCTCTTTTGTATGTCGTTTACAATCTTTTGAAATTATAATCAATGCATAAGAGACTTGTGATTTTTTTGTATTAGCGTGTAGCATGAAATTTTTGCGGGTTTCAATTTTTGCGAATTTTGCGGATTGCCCAGGATTCGCAAAAATAAGTTTTGGTAGAAAAACTCTCGCAAAAATCGATTCTTAATAGTAAACAACCATTTTTTTTTCAATAGTAACAACAGCTTTTTCTTAAGCATGGCAGAGGGCAGGGGTAGGCTTTTTGTTTGATTTTGTTGTTGCGTCAGTTCTTTATGACAGTCAGGCTCTATCACCTTCGAAGAATAGTTATAAGCATAGAAAAAAGTTGAAAATATAATATTTCCTTCCTCGTTAATATTCTGCTGCTTGAACAGCAAATCGCAAAAATTAGTTCCCAGCAGAAATTTCAGTTATCTCGAACTGCATAAAATTGTTCCCGCAAAACACAAAAAATTGGCAATCCACAAAATAAAACTCCCGCAAAAATTTCATGCTACACGGTATGTTGCAAATTATATACTACATTGAAGGCATGATTTTTTTTATCATCGCGAGTGTCTGCTTCTTCGGGCTGGTTTTCACAAAGACATAAAGCACAACTGTCGCATTCTATCTGTGTTGTTCACTGCGTTCACGTGCTGGTGCATGATATATAAACATGCATGGACTGTTTTTTTTTTTCTTCGTGCTAATTTCGCCAGTGGCAGGAAGTTCTTTTATTGCTCCTTTGTGTGCCGTAGAATCTTTTGAAATTATAAAATTGAAATTATAAAATCAATGGCTGCACAAGTTCTGAAAATTCATTACCAACTTGTGATATTTTTGTCATCTCTTGTTTCACCCACCAACATGCGAAAAAATGTTTCAACCTTAGGTTGTTTCTTGAGTGGTTGGAATTAGAGACGCAACTAACCTGTTATACAAAGCAATATGTTCTCTTATATTGCTACCGCTGGTCATGTATAGGCCACTCCGAAAAATACCATAATAATCTTTTATGTGCAGGCTCAGCCTCCCCGGGGTGTAATTATTCAAGTCTCCTTTGTTAGAATGGCACAATGGAATTCAGAGTACATGTAGGAACTCTAGGATGTAGCATTGTGTGTTCGTATACAAATGTGCACCGTATGCAAATTGCCAAGAAGTTGAAGCACAGCACTGCAGGTTTAGCTGAAAACAACAGAAATTGGAAAAATCAGGCGTGCAAGACCATAGGACGAATGCCGCAGTTTCGACAAGTTGTTTATCAACCAGGAAAACACCAAGAGTGACCAAAACCGGTCCGTAAGTTTCATCAATACTACCAGTTTCTTGTCGTTATATGTTTTAGGAGGAAATGATATATAATCTCGGTAAAATTAAGAGCAGAGCAATATTACATATTTAGCGCGTTTTCCCCATGTGCGTTGGTCTAAAGACCGAGTCTGTAAATTATAATGGTTTGTAGCATTCGCAATCGAACTTGCTGTAAGGTATAACGCATGCCTATACAACATATTCTTGGTGTTGAGTGTCCATGATTATTATTTTTCGAGGCGCAATAAATATTAATTTCACCTCGGGTGGAAATAAGCTCCTAAGTTGACGGCATCTCTGTTGCCGCGTTTCTGTTCCGACGATTTTTTTGTAACTTGGCCACATTCCAGACTATATCAAAGAAGTCGATTCGCAAATTTTGAGCCAAATAAAATGGACCAATTTTTTTCTAGGAGGGCCTCAATATGATTTTGGCTCCTGTATTTAGTTAGAAGAAAATCGGTTCACATTTGTTAATCCATGCTTCATTCAACTAGGAGATACTAAAAGAATTATTGCAATAGAGTAAAAAACAAGGACGTTATGACCAAAAGTTTGCCGTTGCGAAAATGAATCCAGGGGTGCTTACCATTTACATGGAAAAACCAGAAATTCTGGTTGGGAAATCAAATGGTACGTATCATTCCATTCGGAAAGTTTGAGAAATTATGGGCTGCTGGTTCTGGTGATACATTTTTTCCAAACATTTTAATCTTTCCAGCTGATGTGAGTTGTATTTTTACTTTTCCCTTCTTCCACAAGGTCAAGTTAAGTCATTTAATGTTTATGCATGAAATTTCCAACCGGATGGATCCTGTAAATGGTAAGCACCCCAGGTCACAGATGAGCGCATTTTGCATTTCGAGCGAGTCACCTTAAGTTAAAAGGACACAACGAATCATGGAATTTCGATTCTTCAGTGTATGTTGTTTAGCCTTAAAGCAATCTAGACTTCGCTTGGTGGCGAGGTGACTTCTCTTGGTGGTGAGACTCTGTGGTGGCAAGGTGACTGGATACTGTTTCTGATAGTGTCTTCTTTTTCCACAAATAAGTCAGCAAATTTGTTTGAATATTAAGTAACAATGCGTGTAAGAACTGGGCAATGCTCTATTGTTCCGCGGCATTTCGCTTTCCCCACATAACATTGTTTAGGTGTTTCTTACTGAGAATACATCAACCTATGGATAATATGTTTTTAAATACAATGTAGTGGAACTTTATTTTAAAGCGATGTTTCTTCTTTGTGCTACAAGATTTCATCCAATCGTGAAACTCCAAAACAATGGCCAAGAAAGGCTTTTAATTTTACATGTTTCCCAAATAGAATTTTGCTTGCATTAAAACTCAGAATAGTTTTTACAAAAATGGAATCAATTAGTAAACTAGAGAGAAATAAATGCACTACCTGGTTAAGTTATGGTAGATTTTCACGTTTTAGCCAATGAGGTGGACGGTTAATTTCAACAATATCACAATTAACACCTTTATGCATTCCATGAAGTTAGGTTGCCTAGTTCTTACTAGGACCGTTACTTAAATGCTGTGTTTCTATGGTCGTACGATTGTCTGTGTCTATGTCTGGAATATCTGTAAGGAATTTCCGGGTAAAAATGTTGTTTAGAAAGGCAGGTCATGTGACCTAAGACTCTAGTTACAGAAAGTAACAAGGGCAGAGCCACACACAGGAACTATTTTGGATCACGAATTTCTGGTTATGGAAACAATGTCTCAAAATTTCATTTCTTCGTGGATGAACAGCTGCATTCTTTCACCATCGCCATGTTTTTTATCAAACTGCCTTCAGAGATCTTTTAGTGTGAGGCAAGTGAAATTGTTTGTAAGTACTTTGGTGCATTTTAACGTTCAATTTCTTCAGAGTATCTTGGCGACTGTATTTGTACAAATCGTATTGGTCATACATAATGGGATGATTAACGAAATTTTCTCTGACTACATCATTCACGATCTATTGATGGAATATATCACTTTGATCCCACTCCTTATCGTGACTCCCTTCCAAAAACACATCATTGCACAGCTGCTTTTTGCGATTCGATGTTAGCCTTTAAAAATACCCTTGTCTTGGGTCTTGGGGCGGGTTCTATTGGGGACAACCGTTTCAACCTAAACCAGTTTTGGTTGATTTGGTTGAGATATCCCAATAGAACACTTCTCTGACTTTTCTAACCGTTTTTGGGTGAAACGCGGTTTGGCCTGGGGATAGTCATTACCAGGCTTTCTTTATGTAACGCGGGTTAACTTCGCCAAAATGGCGGCCGGAATCCGGGAAGTTGCTGCCCTGGCCCTTACCGTATCCGAAGTTGTAGAAGACGAAATTCCATTTTTGAAGTTAACGTCGGCGAATTTGTGTTCATGTTCGTGATAAAGTGACATTAACAATTTGACGTTTTCATCCGTCCAACGCATAAAACCCTCATCTTCAGTCACTAATGAATTAGAGCCTGCAGAGCTGGGTTCGCTTTGAAGCGTAAACAAACGAGAAATTTGTCCTAAATCTAGGGTTTGAAGGTCCTGATTAAAAAAAGCCACCATTTTTTTGTTGACAATTTTGGCAACATTTTTTTTTGCGAAAATCACGCAATCACGCGCAAAATGATTACGATGCGGCTGACGACAAGCGAAAATTGTCGTCCGCTAATATGCTAGCGGGCGCTACCCATCGTTTTTAATCGTTTCAACCAGGTTCTGAGCTGGTTGAAAAAGTTGATCAACCAAATCAACCAAAAAGAACACGAGAAAACCCAACCAACCCAAACAACCAGAAACGGTTGTCCCCAATAGAACACGCCCTTGGTTAGCCATTTTTCTCTTGCAAACATTCTGTTTCCAGATCGACTCTTTCCTAGCATTTCGTAGGTCTTGTGGAACTTGCTTGGAGACCACTTTTCTTCCTGTTTTTTTTTTTGCCTTCCTCGTACCTTTTGGAAAGGTATCGTCTTACTTTGTCAGAAAATCTGCAGGTACCTCCTCGTGGCTTTTGAAGCGTCCATCCCCTTGGTAACAAAACACCACCCATATCCTCTGAAGATTGGTGTGTTGAATCATATTTAGAAGAGGAGTTATCAGAAATTGTTAATAATACTACTACTACTAATAATAATAATAATGATGATAATGGTAATTATTGAAAATATTTAGACTCGGTAATCACTTCTCAGTTATTTAACTGCTATCAATGTGGGCCCTTTAAACAATATGCGAATAAAAAATAAATAAATTTAAATAAGTATTGTATGCCGGTCGCTCAAAAAGTGATTAAAAAAACATGCCAGATCTCGGTCCTTCATTACCAATCATTGGGCAAATTTATTTTTTGGTCTTAATAGAGAAAAATAAGATATAAGCGACAAAATAATATAATAAGTGTTGTTTTGATATTTTGGTATGAAGTGCTTTCTGTGCACAAAAATTCAATGGATTCTATTTTGCGACCCAGAATTGACCGGTGCGCTTTTACAGAGACAGGCTCTTGAGCTCGTTATTTTGGTTGCTCTGAATAGGACAGACACGAATGGCCTGTAAGGGAGGTCAAATAAACCTAGCAATAGTTATCTACCAAACAATTGTGTTTTAGTTGTCCACTAATCAAAAAAAATGTTGCTTTTGATGTTTCATCCACATTAAAATGCAACAATTTGAAAACACAACATTGCAGATGTTTTGAGGATGCAGACCTTAAGTACCATTATGATAATAATGCAAGGAATGGTCGTATACCTTCAATAGCTTCTTTAAATACTTCTTTAGCACAGAGCAGTCTGAGATCACCTGCCAGCTTCTTCATGCGCTCTAAAGCTTGTGGCGGCAGAGATAGCTTTTGCAGTGACTCCATACAAGACCTGTTAAAGAAAAAAAATGCTCAAAATCAATATGAATTTCTATCCCCTTTGAACAACTGGGATGCGGTAACAATGGTAACAATTTGTTTTGTGATAAATAAAGCTTTTAGTCACATTGTTTAGTCCGGAAGAAACTACCCGATACCTTTCTTGGCCATGGTTAGAATTAGTATTTATTTCTTTTTTATTTGTAATGTTTTAAATTCATTTTTCTTATTGTTCTATATCATTTATCTCGGCAAATTAGCATAATCTTGCTAGAGGCCCAATCAACATCATCAACCCGAGTTGAAATAAGGTAACCTTGGTAACCTTGCGATACGCTAGCATCCAATGCAGGGGGAGTACCGATACTCATAGCTGCTTCATGCCACAGAAACCATGTTAAGCTCCAGCCGTCTGGCTCACCACAACTTTAAAACAAGACACTCACAGAAGAGAATAAACTACCTGACATATCTAACACAGGAAGGCAGCCATGCACCCTTGCCCTCCACAGCACTCTGCCATACACTTTGTTTCTCTATACTGGAAATACTCAGCACTGTTGGGGAACTTGGGAAGAAAGCTGCTTTTATCAAATCTGCATACAGCGATGCCACATCCTGAATCATCTCCTAAAATAAAGAATGTTGCTAAGAACTAATCAACATGCCTGCCTCCACACATAGCTACACATGCTGTAATTGTTTAACTATTTATTTTCAAATATTTTTGATTGACTGTGACAACTGTCTTTAAGTCAACATTCAGTAATCAGAACATAAAAAGTCAAGTAACTCTAACAAAGATTTCAACATTCTCAATAAAATCTGGAGCTGCAATAGTAGGAAACCTAAAGTATTGTTCTGGTTCACGGCACTGTAGCATAACACATGCTATGTTCAAGAGACCCAACAAGTGATAATTAAAAAAAAACTTTGCAGAGCTGACAGTTCTCCAGTACAAGATTGTGTGGTGTACAGTATGTTGCCCAGTATCCAACCAGTTAAAAAATAATTTTAATTTTTGCGACACTCTTATTAAATTCCGGCAAACGAAGTATTACAAAAGGAAGCCAAACATTTCAGCTTTGAAATGCAAGTTTTGGCGGGCTTTTAGCTTTAGAAACACTTGCAGTTGGCGTTGTTCTGCTCAGGTGAGTGAAATTTTCATGGCTAATTATTTATTTTTCATCTTTTATCTCTACAGCCCCAGAATACCTTTGTTCAGCGGCTCGCGTAGCTCTTTCCACCCTACCCTAGTCATTTGTGATGTTTCGTTTCAAAATGACGATTTATTTTTTGGGAATCGAATGCCAGACTATTTTGCAAGAGCAAGAGGAGCCTAAAAGTCGCTTTCCTGTCAAAAGTTACGTTTAATTACATTGTTTTTGTTGTGCTCGGATACTGGGATCGCTGGTCGGACAAAGGAGCTCTGCACAAATGAAAATTTCACGACGGATACGAAGGTAAAAATATAAACCTTTTTTCATCATATTACAGACTAAATGGATTGTTTCACGGCCAAATTTCAGAACCCTTGCGTTTTTATTTTTTATTGTGTCATGTTCACTCACCTCAAAAGTTTTCTGCTTCTGCTCAGTAGGCTTGAGTTGCTTAGATGATCCGCTAGACTAACAGAATACAAAACAGACAGTACCTGACATGTAAAGATCACAATAATAACAGTGTTCTTTTTCTGACAAACTGCTCTTCGAATTCCCAAAACTGACTCACGCAATATTTGCCCTACTCATCACAACATTATTGTGTAGTCTCGATGCGATTTACTAAACCAATAATATTAATACAAATAAATAAATAAAATATATCCATAAGAAAGGAAGAACAGCTCACGTAATAATTGGTAGCAATAATAAATCCAATACAGTCAATTCCCGCCTTGCGGACACCTCGCTATTACGGACACCCCGCTATTACGGACAGCAGCTAAATCGCCGGCGAAAGTTACAGACGTTTGACTGAAACAAACTCCCGCTATTACGGACTTACAGACACTTTATTCGGTCCCAACGTCACAATTTTATTGTTTTCTCTCTCGTTATAGCGGACACTGAGCAGCATCTTGGAATAATATTTGCACACATACATCAAGTCTATTTTTTTTCTGCTTTTTGAGAATGTCTTTGTCTTTTTTGGTCGATTTCGTGCTGCAGGCGATAAGGTGGATAGGGACTGCTTGGTCTAAGGTCGAGAACGATACCATTATCAAATGTTTTGCAGCAGCTGGAATATCCAGCACTTTGTCAGAAGCAGCTACCGTCAGTACTGTGACAGGAGATGAGGATCCCTTTTTGCTGATCTTGATGTCTCAGTCGATGAAGAAGTTGAACTGGAGAATCTTGTCCAACAGGTTGCACCTGGAAGTGGAATCAGTACTTACCAACCTGTTACAGTCTTCTTACCGAACAACAGCTGCTGGAGGCCATTGGTACTTCTCACGATGTCATGGAAATAGAGAGTGACGACAAGAATGAAACGGAAAAAGAAGATACCCCAGGTGAAAGCGAAAGCTCAAACGAAACAACCACTGAAAAATTTCACGGACGTTCTTGACAGTGTCCAAAACATTTCTACTTTTTTTGATTCATAGAGGGGAGTTTAAGGTTGCTAATGAATTTAATAGTCTCCTTGGCGACAAAGTGGGGAAGTCGCAATCAATCAATCATAACTTTATTAATGTGTCAAGATTTAGCATTGCTGCTAATTGGGGACACCTAAAAGAAGTTACACAGAGAAGTACACAGAGCCGATTGGAACGATATTTTAAGGCAATGTGATAGCTGATGCAATCAATACTGTAGCTGATGTTCAGGTTTTTCCTTGAAAATATTTTTTTTTTAGAAATGTAGATTACTGTACTTCAGTACAGTAGGAAACTAGGAAACCATAACGATGCATGTGTGGACATTGCTGCAACATACAATGATTTTTTTTGACGTACGTACTTAGAAGAACTACTGTTCACAAAGAATACGTAACTTCTGTTCTGTTTGTAAATAAAGTTCTGACGCTCCTTACGTGCGACAACGGGTCTGAAAAAGGTACTGGAGTTAATGAAAATGAACACACATGTAACCCCCTACTGTAAATATGGTTTAAAATAAAACAAGAGGCTGCAAGCAGCCTATACTCATGCGCATGCGTACGAAAATTTTATGATATATTTTAAACATGATAAGATGTCCGATATGAAGAAGAGTTACTCCTTTCATTCAGTGATCGTTCCTGCAAACTGCGTTCTTTACTATTGAATGTTTTGTAAATGAAGGCTGTACCACAATGAAGCCAGTGATTGTTCTACGTCTTATATATACCTAACGTGAACATTAGTAATGTTAGTAGGGTTGTAGGAGATGCTGTCGTGACACTTCAGTAACGCTGTTTTACCGGAAGTGGGAGTAGCCGGAAGTCACTAAACAGGAAGTCTATGAACCGGAAGTGCCAATTTAAAATATGCGTGCATAAATTTGCATGCAAAATCGTGACACCAAAAAAAAAAATAATAATAATAATAATAAAAAAAAGAAATACAGAGCCCATTTTATAACTCATGCCGCTACGCGCATGAGTAAAAAAATTCTCGCATCCCACTATTACGGACTCTCGCTATTACGGACACCAAATCTCGGTCCCGACGGTGTCTGCTATAACGGGAGTTGACTGTACTGTGCAAAAAAAAAAAAAAAACTCTCATGGAAATTGAGAATTTTTTAAACAAACCAAAATGAAAGAGATTTGTTTGTCTTGAGTAGGAGTTATGACGATAGACGAAAAACAGCCTTTCAGTACATACATCTGGTATGAGAGCTCCATTAAAATATGCCTGGCCAAGTTTCCACAAGTCTGGTAAACCCTCTGTTAACAGCTCTGACAATTCCTCTACAAACAGCACACGCTGAGGAACAGCACTTCCACCTTTCACTGAAGTAAACCAAGAACAACTATTTTAACAGTTGTATAATAATTATCCGTACCAACACAATCCATACTCAACATTGGACTAACATTCTAAAGAGTTACAAATCCAATGAATGGGTTGCTTTTGCGATGTTATCCTAAAATTAGATTTGCCCTTTCCTGAAAATTTATGTTTAATATAAATTGTTTTTGATCATCTTCTCTTGGATGATGCACTAGTCAGTATACATGTATATTAGACTAAATTTTTCAGGGAAGCTACAACTTGTGCTATTCCCTTTCAATATTTGGAGTTATTTCTAGCTCGATTAGAGAACGGCTTGAAAAACCTGATATGAAACGGTAAGCAAACGGCCATCTAAAGTTTTTGAACGGTTTCCAAAACCGTTTGAACGGACGAGCAAAATAATCAAACAGATTGGCAATAACCAAAAAAACAGTTTCACAAACTGTTTGAACGGCTAGGTTAAAATTGAACGGTTCATCAAAACGTTCCAACTGATTAAAACTTTACTAATGTTATTAAACAGATGATTGTCATGATTCTACTTTAGACTTGCGGACAAGCAACTTTATTCCGTGAGCGAGTCATATTTTAAATTTTATCAACGCAAATGTTTAGACTGCCAAACAAGCTTTGATGAAGCAAACTGCTTTTTCATGCATCGCAACCAAAAAATATACAATCAATTTGTCACATGCAAACAATTCCCGTAGTCTTGTGACACGATACATGTGATGTTCGCTTGTGCCGGTGTTTCTACAATTCTTGGGCAAAAATAGCCTTGATACTCATGATCACTCTACTGAGTTTTCTTCTGTTTATTAATGGTAGTAAAGAGGTATATAAATGGGATCTATTTTACATGGCCTTTTTATCTTGTGAATACGCAAAGCGGAAACGAGATATAGTATAAAGGAACAGACATGCCCTATTTCAGACCACTTCTTCGAAAGAAACATCGCCCCGCATTGATAAAAACGTATAAAGTCCCTCAAAGCAAGATTTCGTCAGTTGAATCTCCTTTTTCTCCACAACAGTGGCTTCTGAGTATTCTTTGAAGCTTTCTCTTTCTATTTTCAATATTTTAAAATAATGTGTGTTATTGCTCCGATAAGACAAAACTATGCTTTTGAAAACCAAACACATGCCGAGTGCGGCAGCCATTTTTGTTGAATTTGTATGTGACCTGACGACTTGGTTAATAATAAAATATGCGTGCATACATTTGCATGCAAAATCGTGACACACAAAAACAATAATAATGAAAAAAAAAGGAAGGGCATTTTTGAGTAAATATCTAAAGCAAGTTTATGTTGAAAATCCATTGAAGTCCTCAGATCGGTATTAATTTTCCATCCAAGCACTCCAAGTGCAAAACATCAGTGTATCGCATTAATAAATGTACTCTTTATCGGCCGTCAAGTATTCCTAATATACAGGGTTTTTTGCATTTGGAATGTGTAAAAGGTCGCACTGGTCAGCGGAATTACCGATAAAAGTTTACAGCCCATGGATGGATGGAAGGAGTGAAAATGTGCATATTTGTCCCCTTCTGCTATAACTCATTCATTTTACTTTGCGTATTCCAGAATTAAAAATTGTCTATTACATAGTCATCAAAGTGAACTGGAAGTTCAGCTGCAGTCACAACTTACTGTTGCCGTCCACTGATAAGGTCTTGCTCGGTGGTGAAGTGACTCCAAGAATCCCTAGAGATTCACTGCGGTACGATGCTAAAAATAAACAAAATGAATGAGTACAGGAATAGAATGCTTTATGGCTTCGAAAGTTAAAACTGATAAATTTTTTGATGCCTAAAGCATCATATATTTACTTAACATCATCACTTTGGAAGGCACTTGGTAATAATACACTTGTTCCTGTTTCGCTTATTTTTAACTCGTGAATATACGAAGCATATTGAACGGGTTATAGCAGACGGTGAGTAAAATCCAAATTTTTACTCCTTTCTCCCTTCCTTCCATTCATTGATGGGTGGTAAACTTATTCTTGGTAATTCACTGACCAATGCATAAGACTTATAACCGATCTGTGAACTTCAAATGGGTTTTTCAAGAATTTGATAGGTGCTACAGGACAGTTAATGTTGTTTTAAGATGTGTGAAGTTCTGCTGCAACTGGTCAAAGTCCAAATAAACCAAATTTATGCCTTTCATGTCTTTGTGAGACACAAATACGCATTGTTTGAAATAGGAAAGAACTGAAGGAAGGGTTGCTAAAATATGAGCCAGATATGTGTAGAGCATTTCTTATTCACGAGTGGCTCACAGGAGCCTTTGATTTAGTTTATTGTAACCAAAATTTAAAATAAACCAACAAGAGACATATATTAAATATAAAAGACAACTGTTTAACGTGCTCATCACTTTTTCACTTTACTAAGACACAAACCTATTGAGGTGGCACTTCTTGATGCTCTGATGTCTAAATCGACCTTTGAAGAGTCAACTTGAAGCAAAGGAATAGAGTCTGAAGGGGACAGAAAATGCAATGTAAGACTAATATAGACAAATGAAGATCTTTTGGCTAAAAAATCTCAGAATTTGTTAATAAACTCCAGTGGCTTTCCATACACATCCTTGTTATTTCAATCTGCCACAAAATCTCTTCCTTGTTGTTTGCTATCCTCAGGACTCACACTTTTCCTATTCCTGATATAACAAGGGTTGTTCTCCGCATACAAATCCTTCTGATTTTTTAAACAATCAAATGGCCATAAAAAACTCATTTTGAAGATGTGAACTTAAAATTTTGCATACTAGCTCATTTTTAAACCCTCTTTTCTGATAACATTTGTGCTTCTTTCCAGTTTTAAAATGTTTTTATTAGTAATTTAGGTCACAAAACCATACAAAAGGCCTATTAAATATCAGTTACACCTGTAAGTAACAAAAATAATAGTTACTGTAATAGTAATTACAGTACTTCTAACATGAGAAATAAAGAAAGATGGTAAATGTTAAGCTTGGTAATGAAATGAGAAAGATGTCATGTTCATCATGTCACGACAGTGGGGCAAAGAAACAAATCTGAGTCCCCAACAGGAATTGAACCTTTGACCTTCCATCCACTGGTTCTATCATCCATCCACTGGTTCTGTCATCCATCCACTGGTTCTGTCATCCATCCACTGGTTCTGTCATCCATCCACTGGTTCTATCATCCATCCACTGGTTCTGTCATCCATCCACTGGTTCTGTCATCCATCCACTGGTTCTGTCATCCATCCACTGGTTCTGTCATCCATCCACTGGTTCTGTCATCCATCCACTGGTTCTGTCATCCATTCACTGGTTCTGTCATCCATCCACTGGTTCTGTCATCCATCCACTGGTTCTGTCATCCATACACTGGTTCTGTCATCCATCCACTGGTTCTGTCATCCATCCACTGGTTCTGTCATCCATCCACTGGTTCTGTCATCCATCCACTGGTTCTGTCATCCATCCACTGGTTCTGTCATCCATCCACTGGTTCTATCATCCATCCACTGGTTCTGTCATCCATCCACTGGTTCTGTCATCCATCCACTGGTTCTGTCATCCATCCACTGGTTCTGTCATCCATCCACTGGTTCTGTCATCCATCCACTGGTTCTGTCATCCATTCACTGGTTCTGTCATCCATCCACTGGTTCTGTCATCCATCCACTGGTTCTGTCATCCATCCACTGGTTCTGTCATCCATCCACTGGTTCTGTCATCCATCCACTGGTTCTGTCATCCATCCACTGGTTCTGTCATCCATCCACTGGTTCTGTCATCCATCCACTGGTTCTGTCCTCCATCCACTGGTTCTGTCATCCATCCACTGGTTCTGTCCTCCATCCACTGGTTCTATCATCCATCCACTGGTTCTGTTATCCATCCACTGGTTCTGTCATCCATCCACTGGTTCTATCATCCATCCACTGGTTCTGTCATCCATCCACTGGTTCTGTCATCCATCCACTGGTTCTGTCATCCATCCACTGGTTCTGTCATCCATCCACTGGTTCTGTCATCCATCCACTGGTTCTGTCATCCATCCACTGGTTCTGTCATCCATCCACTGGTTCTGTCATCCATCCACTGGTTCTATCATCCATCCACTGGTTCTATCATCCATCCACTGGTTCTATCATCCATCCACTGGTTCTGTCATCCATCCACTGGTTCTGTCATCCATACACTGGTTCTGTCATCCATTGATCCATACACTGGTTCTGTCATCCATACACTGGTTCTGTCATCCATACACTGGTTCTGTCATCCATCCACTGGTTCTGTCATCCATCCACTGGTTCTATCATCCATCCACTGGTTCTGTCATCCATCCACTGGTTCTGTCATCCATCCACTGGTTCTGTCATCCATCCACTGGTTCTGTCATCCATCCACTGGTTCTGTCATCCATCCACTGGTTCTGTCATCCATCCACTGGTTCTATCATCCATCCACTGGTTCTATCATCCATCCACTGGTTCTGTCATCCATCCACTGGTTCTGTCATCCATCCACTGGTTCTGTCATCCATTGATCCATACACTGGTTCTGTCATCCATACACTGGTTCTGTCATCCATACACTGGTTCTGTCATCCATCCACTGGTTCTGTCATCCATCCACTGGTTCTGTCATCCATCCACTGGTTCTATCATCCATCCACTGGTTCTATCATCCATCCACTGGTTCTATCATCCATCCACTGGTTCTATCATCCACCCACTGGTTCTGTCATCCATCCACTGGTTCTGTCATCCATACACTGGTTCTGTCATCCATTGATCCATACACTGGTTCTGTCATCCATACACTGGTTCTGTCATCCATACACTGGTTCTGTCATCCATACACTGGTTCTGTCATCCATACACTGGTTCTGTCATCCATACACTGGTTCTATCATCCATACACTGGTTCTATCATCCATACACTGGTTCTGTCATCCATACACTGGTTCTGTCATCCATACACTGGTTCTGTCATCCATATACTGGTTGTGTCATCCATACACTGGTTGTATCATCCACACACTGGTTGTATCATCCATACACTGGTTGTATCATCCATACACTGGTTCTATTATCCATTCACTGGTTCTATCATTCATACACTGGTTCTACCATCCATAAACTGGTTCTATCATCCATACACTGGTTCTACCATCCATAAATCCGTGGGTAAATAAAGTTTTTCTATTCTATTCTATTCTATTCTATTCTATTCTATTCTATTCTATTCTATTCTATTCTATTCTATTCTATTCTATTCTATTCTATTCTATTCTATTCTATTCTATTCTATTCTATTCTATTCTATTCTATTCTATTCTATTCTATTCTATTCTATTCTATTCTATTCTATTCTATTCTATTCTATTCTATTCTATTCTATTCTATTCTATTCTATTCTATTCTATTCTATTCTATTCTATTCTATTCTATTCTATTCTATTCTATTCTATTCTATTCTATTCTATTCTATTCTATTCTATTCTATTCTATTCTATTCTATTCTATTCTATTCTATTCTATTCTATTCTATTCTATTCTATTCTATTCTATTCTATTCTATTCTATTCTATTCTATTCTATTCTATTCTATTCTATTCTATTCTATTCTATTCTATTCTATTCTATTCTATTCTATTCTATTCTATTCTATTCTATTCTATTCTATTCTATTCTATTCTATTCTATTCTATTCTATTCTATTCTATTCTATTCTATTCTATTCTATTCTATACACTGGTTCTATCATCCGTACACTGGTTCTACCATCCATAAACTGGTTCTATCATCCATACACTGGTTCTATCATCCATACACTGGTTCTATCATCCATACACTGGTTCTATCAGTGACTCGTAACATGATGAACATTACCAACCTTAACATTTACCATGTTCATTTATCACCTCACATGACGCTTTCTACATTGCTGATCTTAGCAGTACGTAGGACAGGTCAATCCGGCCTATGGTGTTTATATATGTATATCTCAATTGGTGAGATATGCTAGAATTTGCACATCGAAGTTGCATTTTATACCTAGACTTTGCCGACTTTCATCACGTCTCCATCACCAAGGGTTCAAATTTACACTCGTTCGTTAATCGTCTACTAAATTCTTCAAACGCCACGGTGCTATCATTGAGAAGTATGGCACTACACTGCGGGAGATGAGACTAGCAATCCAGAATTGAGAGACACTGCCGTATCCCTTGTTATTTTAGATCCTTTATATCATCCTAGCTCCCCTATTTAATTTCTATATGGCTTCCATTCAGTTTGATGCAGGCGCGCGCGCAATTTTCCTTAAGCTGTGCGCATGCTTGGTTTATTTAGTTGACATGTGTGCTTAGTTCGTTATTTAACGTACTACATTTATTTTGTGTTGTTTTCCTTACTAATTCGTCTTGTCAGTAACTGTGCTCACACTGTGGGTGGCTCCTCCTTAAATGTTCTGCAATTGGTATAGGATTTAATGGAGCCGAAACCAATTGTGGAATTACATACATTTTAGGCATCCTACTGATGAACAGTTACGAAATTCAGATATGTTTAGAAGCCACATTTATTTGAAGTCTGTCTCCTTTGAATGAACCTAGTATATGGCTCTAGCATGTCACAAATCTCTCGTAGTTCAGTGGTTAGAGCAGCTGACCGGTGTGCAGAGGGTCATGGGCTCGATTCCTGTGAGGGACTCAGATTGTTTTCCTTTGTCCCATGCTCATGGCATGCATGATGAACATCACATCTTTCTCATTACTAAAAAACAGTACTTCTAGTTATGCAATCAAGTTACAACGACTAATAAAGACTCACCTTTAGCCTTATGATCTTCCTGACAGCAAGTCAGTAATTTGAGTAACCATTCCTTCTGATGGACAAGACATTCCCAAGCAGGGTCCCCTTGGTAGTCAAGGTCCACAAGATACCTAATAAAATCAAACCAAAATTTGTAGTAACAGATCTGAAAATTAAAGCAACATGTTCCAAGCATCACCAGAATATTGAGATACTTGCAAAATTATTTTTTTTACATGTGAGACACAACAAGTTTCATGGCTAAAGGATTTGGACAAATGTTGTATGTGTTGAATTTTTTCAATGAAAATGTCACGTTTTTGTACACAGAGAAGAACTTTTTTTGTCAAAATGAAGGTGCACTGTATAGAGGTTAAATTAGGCCAAAAATACAGCAAAATAACTCTTATGTCATTAGTAGACAGCAGTACGCTATTATGGCCAGCAACTGCAGTGGAGATGACTGGCAATGCAAGGCTTGAAAATCACTAAAGGACAACAACCAAGGGAGGCTGTCTTGAGTTTTTGACTGTCTATTTTCCTTGTGCAGCCGGCATACTCAAATCATAACAACTGCTTGGTATATATGCCATAAAAGTAAACTGGAATGTTCTTGTTCAGTCCTTTCTTAATACTAAAATGAAAAAAGTGTAAAATTTGACGCTGTTTGTATAATTTCTTTACCGATGTTTCGGCAATGCTGCCTTCTTCAGGGTACAAAACTAGTTAAAAGAAAACCGTTAAAAAGTTCATTAAATTAGCTCACGTGCCCAATTACATGATCACGCACGTGGCAGCGCGCGCCGGCATGCGAGTGGCCAAAAAACGTGATTCACGTATAACTAAACTCTTGATTCAGACTGCTCGGGGCCATGGTTCCTTGCCTGAAAATAAAACGCATTTCCAGCTTCCTGCGATATTTCTGGTTGGCCAGGCCTGCCTTCAGTACAGCGACTTTCACATCCTGCAGTGAGTGATTTGGTTGGTTAAAATGCACTGGTACAGGAAGGTTATTTCTGCTGTTGATTACATCCCTGCGGTGTTCTCTGAAACAGTCAGCCAACCTGCGCCTAGTCTCTCCAATGTAAACAGTTGATGGACATTTGTCGCAAGTCAAACAGCAAACCACGTTGTCCGTGATGCAGGTAAAGTGCCCAGTGATGTTGACATGCCCTTTGGGTGTTGTAATTGTTGTAGATGAATTAACTTGGGGACATGTACTTTTTTAATATTTTCATATTTTCACACAATTTATACTGTTTACCTTATGAGTCTCTTCTGGTCTTCTAGAGGTGATGGCAAGTCTGCTAGTTTTAATTTAAGATATTGTCGAAAGCCATCTATTTTTGCTTCAACTTCTTGTAGCACTTCATGTTGGAAGAGAAAGAAGTATTATTTCAAGACATAAGAACATGTTCAATAAGAAAATACACAGTCTGACTCCACTAACACGAGACATTCAATGTGTAATAGTTTATTTAGGATGAGTCAGTCAGTCATCTGATACAAATTACAATAACAGAATACAGCCTTACGAATAACAATGTTTCTAAAAACCACTAAAAAACCACCCTTTAGAAGTGGCCAAAAAATATGTGGAAACGTATTCCTCATCTAATGCAGCAGCACATGACCCCAAGGAAAGGGTACAACTAAATAAGCCTAAACATTATACAATATACAAAACTGAACAATAGAAAAAGTCAGTCATGTGATAAATGTATCCTAATAACATATCATGTCTATTCTCCTGACCCCTTTTAAATTACATTTCACTTACATAATATTTCAAAACTTGAGAAAATTGTGGCCAAAAAAAACAAACAGAAAGGTGGAACGGATACCCACTATAACGATGCAGTTGCACTGGACCTCGGGGGCAAAGGTACTAAAACTGATAACATTACTTGATACTTTTTTTGTATAATATTTCATTTCCCAACGTAACAAAAATAAAAAACTTGAACGAAAAAAGGCAACGTTCGAGAAGACTGACCGACGTAGAATGATAAATATCTCCCGCCAAACCCTTAAATAGTCCCGAGATGTCCCATGACGACGCGCAAGCCTCTATATCGTGCCGTCAGAATAATAATTTCTGACTAGTTCGTTCCTACGTCACTCAGATGTCAGAAATTACATTTTCAAATAAATATCAGTGTGAATAATTATTATATACTGTTAAACAGTATCAATTTAACACACCTCTTTTAAAAATCTTTATATCTGTTCCTGCAAATAATGACTTGGCTCTTCCATAATCACTTATGACCATCTCATATTCACCCTGAAGAATAAAAATATACACTGATCGGAAAAGAAATGATCATCACAAGGCAGTACCATTTTTTCAAACAAGTTCCACATGGGGTGCTTATTATCAATTTTGTATTTTGCCTTTTCCATGTGAATAAACTGGCTCGATTTTTTTAATAATTTATTGCCTTCATTAAAAAAACATGAGATACATTCTACCTTCTCTTACCTTTTCTGTAGTATTTCTAACTTATTAGTCATGTGCTTGGCTACAAGCCAAGCTGCACGACTTGTAAAATGAGCTGTGTTTCGTCGTCACAAATGGACACCCGGGGGGGGGGGGGGGGGGGGGCTCACATATAAAAATGACGAGGGTGCTCGTTGGAAATTTTGACAAGCACTGCTGTCATTTTTATATGATGGTCCCTCTCCGGGATTTTGAAGTGTTTTGGAGATTTGAGAGTAGATAAATTAATAGGTGGTGCAGCAGATGTATATGGGAATCATGGCTGTCATTGATTCTTGCTGCAGGGGCTAATAAATTGGTTGAAAGGTTGTTTATGTAAAGGGTATTTGCTGTTTATAGTAATTTGATGGAATCATGAAACAATTTTTGAATTGATTAAGGGTTCTTGGCTTGCTTTTTATTGAACAAGAAGCTGTACACAGCTTGAATCGTACATGGCCTTAACCCATTGCAGTTTTGATTCCCGAGTGTTTTGAGTGCTCTTACGGAGAAACATAAAATTATGTCTGAAAAGTAACACTACATTCAGTAGCCGACATGATCGCTAACTGAAATGTAAAGTTATATAAAACACAAATCGTATAAATCAAACCTACGTGCAACTAAAGTCACGTAATGACGTAATGCGTGAAATTTCCAGTTGACCTTTACAGTCTCGCGCATTGCATGTCAGAAGAATGTTCTTTTTTCAAACTCGTATTTTCAAATGCGCATGGTTCACCATTCAAACAAATCCTTTCAATAAGAAAAATTTCTTTCCATTACACAATTTAAAACAAGTACTGAACTAAGTCCATTAATAAAATAGATTCAAAATATTGTGTTAGAATAGTCTGGGAATAGATCATTATGCTCGCATATATATCTGGTAACTAATAACAAAGAAAGCTTTCAAAAAATTTGGTCTAGGGTTTTTCGGTGTTTAGTCTAGAATAGGGTTGCAAAATGCAGCTAAAAATGGTCTAGTATAGGTTAAGGGTCTCAGAGTCCCATTTTTTAGAACAAAGCATGATACAATGGGATGTATTGTTATTCAATGAGATGGAAATCATTAGATAGAAAAATGATTTCCATCTCATTAAACTAGTTTTCTGCAATCGCGTACCCCGTAACAATTCACCCTGGTGAATCGTGAATTTAAACAAGATGGCTGCATTTTCTTTAAAGTCACAATTCACCACAGTGAACCGTTGGGATCTCCTATTCCATACTTTACAATAAGCTGTGATTTATAGCAAGTGTTCCTTTGTGGTTAATTGATGCCATTTCATGATAATTGTTTACGGGAAGACATCGTTTAAAGGGGAGATAATTCTATATACTGGTATTTATTTTTCGATTCTTGATCAATAATAGTACTTAAGCCACGCATCGAGAACTTTTCGAAGCCTTTCCAATGTGATGTAATGAAAATAACCAGATTCTTAATTAAATAATGAACGCAAGATAACACCTGTCAAAAAAGAAATTACTTACATGATCAGTGCAACAAATTACTGGCGAATCATATGAAATACAGCCAATATTTATGCCATAAAACCAGTTTCCTCAAATAGACAATCGGCAACAAAATTGTTTTCGTTTAAAGGTGTAATGTTTTTGGAAAAAAAAAACCGAACCTCCCACCCCCTTCCCCCAACCAAAGTTGTGTTTGTTGTTGCCCAGAGTGCCTGACCACTGGTACAACATTAGGTAGGGGGTGAGGAGGAGGTGGTTTAAGGTTACGAAAAGGTAGCCAAAAGTTGTTTTGGACAGAGTTTCTCAACTAATTGTAGCTGACCAAGTGTCTCTGTGTATCTCATGTGATTGTGATAATTAGTAATATTTGCTTGCTGGTGAATCATGTGTTGTTGACTAAAGAATGCATTCAGTATATTATTGTATAAATAAAAGTTATCATTGATAGTAATGCTACAATCACAAAGATTCAAAATGGACACTTGTGAGTCCTTAATTAGGTACTCTGAACCATTACAGTTATATATAACAAAAGATTGAAATCAACTGGCAATAAAAATAATAATTTACTTGCTGGATATTTCTCTCAATGCATTGTGGGAGGCTAAACAGAAATCTGAACCTCTGCAGGACATTCAATGCATTCCTAGTTCTGTCAGCATCATCTTTGCGACCCAACACATCTTGAAACAAGCCCTCAGCATTTTTACTTGCACCTATAAGAAAACACATTCAACAGGCAGCAGCTTTAATTCAGTAATTCAGTTCTTCATCTCTTGTACAAAATGAAAAGGGTTTTTCATTTTTCTCTCTTTTGATATATTTTTTGCTTCGCTCACTGCTTGCAGTTTGAGCACTCTTGTGACTCCAGAATGCAATCTAACAATGTGTAACCGTTCATCCTGTGCCCAAGTTCAGGAGTTGCCATAAAGCCATTATGGTAACAACCGGGAGGGCACATTGTATACATAATTGTATATATATATATTTATAAAATTCATTAATAATTCATAAGGAAAACACAAAAGAAATGCATGTTTAATGAAGGTTTGTAAACCCCAATACAGATCAACTGAGTTGATGAATTATTAAACAGTAGCATTAACTTTTGATACAGATCTCTGCTGAGCTAATTAGTATGCATTAACTTTTGATACAGATCTCTGCTGAGCTAATTAGTATGCATTAACTTTTCATACAGATCTCTACTCATTGTTTCATTTCATAAGTCAGATAAAATATTCGCGTCCGATCTGTATGGGATTTACAATGGCTTGCCTTCGGCTCGCCATTGTAAATACCCATACAGATCTCCAGCTCATATTTTATCTATCACATATATATATATATATATATATATATATATAATGGGGCAAATATAAAAAAAGAAATTTTTGTTACCTTTATTAGTGTTTGGACTACATGATATGCAAAAAAAGAATGTTTTGTTTTCAGAGATACACACACCAGATTCTTTTCTAATTAAAAAAAATAGAATTGAAAAGCTGCCAGTTCATTAAGTTTCACATGTTCTTAAACAACTTCGCAATGTTTCATGAAATAATCTTTTGACAGGTTTGTAATTATTAAAAGAATCTATGAATATTGGGAACAAAACAATTTGTATAAGGGGTTTTCTATTATATTTTCAAAAATGCAAAAGTGAGATATAAATTCATGCAAAAGTTACAAATTAAAGCTTTCAATCCAAAATATACTGCCTAACAAATATTTCCCAAAGTATCCAACAAATGACGCTCACCTTCAAAGGCGGCCTCAAGAAAAAGCCAAATTGATGATTAGGTATAAATAATATGTTGTGTTAATTGACAAAGGGCTTATCATCTTTACCTTGAACAAAAGACTCAAGTTTCTCAACAATAGATCCACCATCACAGCTGCTCTCATCACGCAGCATATCACGCTCAACATCTAACATTTCAGTCAAGAAGCTTACAAAGCAAATATTTCCTATTACCAATAAGTAAATTATTTACTGCATGGCACAACACTAAGAACAGTCTCTTCAATGGTAATAGGTCCATGATAACCGTCACGTCACCAAATGAAGAAACCATAACGAGGGAAAATGTTTCTTAGACCTAACGAGGGAAAACCTAATGAGAGAAAACCTGTTTTAAAACAGCTTTTCCATCGTTAGGTTTTCCCTCGTTAGGTCTAAGAAACATTTTCCTTCGTTATTTTTTTTTTCATTTGGTGACGTGACGGTTATCATGGACCTATTACCTCTTCAATGCATTACACTAGAGACATTGATCAACAAAAACATTCAAAATGATATGGCAACTCTTCAAATGGGGTCCACCTTTGGAAGTTGTCACCAAAAGGCCCACAACAGTGATGTGTCCGTGGCAACTCTTCAAATGGGATCTACCCTTATTACTTTCCAATAACAGGCCCACAACAGGGATGTGTCCATGGCAGCTATTGAAATGGAGTCCACCCTTAAAAGTTGCCACCAACAGACTCACAATAGGGATGTGTCCATGACAACTCATCTAATGGGATCCACCCCTACAAGTTACCATCAACTGGCCCACAATAGGGATGTGTCCTTCACAACTTATAAAATGGAATCCACCCCTACAAGTTATCAACCACGGGCCCACAATAGGGATATGTCCATGATAACTCTTCAAAATAATGGGATCCAACCCTACAATTCTGCTAACAGATCCACAACAAGGATGTGTTTATGGCAACTCATCAAATGGAATGATTAAGTAACTAAGTAGTTAAATTTGTATAGGTTTTTATATATTCACATATTGTAAAAAGCATAGAGACTCTTGTTAATGCGTTTTTTTTAAGAACTTATTATTATTATTATTATTATTATTATTATTATTATTATTATTATTATCATGTGTTCTCTATATAATTATGTGTTCTCCATGGGGGCTGGGTCCAAACCATGGACCTAGGGCACCCATGAGGCGCTGTGTGGAGGCCACACTACTTTCATTGCAGAGAAAGGGTCTTACGCAGGATGTTGGCTGTCCCAAGTAGTGCGGTTTTCTGAATTTCGCAGAGGTTGATGTTGCCAGGGATTATTATTATTATTATTATTATTATTATTATTATTATTATTATTATTATTATTATTATTATTACCTCTGCAAGTTGCCATCAACAGGCCTACAACAGGGATGTGTCCTTGGATGGCAACTCATCAAATGAGATATCCACCTCTACAAGTTGCCACCAACAGGCCTACAATGGGGATGTGTCCATGGCAACTCATCAAATGGGATCCAGCCCTACAAGTTGCCACCAACAGGTCCACACATGCATGTGTCCATGGCAATTCGTCAAATGGGTTCCACCCATACAAGTTGCCACCAACTGGTCCACAACAGGAATGTGTTCATGACAACTTCTCAAATGGGATCCACCCTTACAAGTTGCCACCAACAGGTCCACAATATGGATATGTCCATGCCAACTCATCAAATGGGATCCAACCCTACAAGTTGCCACCAACAGGTCCACAACAGGGATGTATTGATGGCAATTCATCAAATGGGATCCACCTCTACAAGTTGCCACCAAATGGTCCACAACAGTGATGTGTCAATGACAACTTTTTACATGGGATCCACCCTTACATGTTGCCACTAACAAGTCCACAATATGGATGTCTCCATGCCAACTCATCAAATGGGATCCATCCCTACAAGTTGTCACCAACAGGTCTACCATAGGGACGTGTCCATGGCAACTCATCAAATGGGATCTACCCCCACAAGTTGCACCAACAGGTGCACAATGGGCATGTGTCCATTGCAACTCATCAAATGGGATCCACCCCTACAAGTTGCCACTAACAGGTCCACAACAGAAATGTGTCCATGACAACTTCTCAAATGGGATCTACCCTTACAAGCTGCCACCAACAGGTCCACAATATGGATATGTCCATGCCAACTCATCAAATGGGATCCACCTCTACAAGTTGCCACCAAATTGTCCACAATAGTGATGTGTCAATGACAACTTTTCACATGGGATCCACCCTCACATGTTGCCACTAATAAGTCCACAATATGGATGTCTCCATGCCAACTCATCAAATGGGATCCACCTCTACAAGTTGCCACCAAATTGTCCACAATAGTGATGTGTCAATGACAACTTTTCACATGGGATCCACCCTCACATGTTGCCACTAATAAGTCCACAATATGGATGTCTCCATGCCAACTCATCAAATGGGATCCATCCCTACAAGTTGTCACCAACAGGTCTCCAATAGGGATGTGTCCATGGCAACTCATCAAATGGGATCTACCCCTACAAGTTGCACCAACAGGTGCACAATGGGGATGTGTCCATGGCAACTCATCAAATGGGATCCACCCCTACAGGTTGCCACTGACAGGTCCACAACAGGGATGTATTGATGGCAATTCATCAAATGGGATCCACATCTTCAAGTTGCCACCAACAGGTCCACAATAGTGATGTGTCCATGAAAACTTTTCAAATGGGATCCACCCTTACATGTTGCCACTTACAGGTCCATTATATGGATGTGTCCATGCCAACTCATCAAATGGGATCAACCCCTACAAGTTGTCACCAACAGGTCTGCAATAGCAACTGTTCAGGTGAGGTTCCTTTTCACCATCCAGTAATGTTTCAACATTATAAAGGAAAGTTATTATGTTATTACTCATTATAATAATTTCTATAAAGTGTACCATTTAATAGGGAATAATATTTATAAACTGTTAGTCAATATCATATTTTCATATTTAAGCAGTGTGGATACTTTTTAAAGTGTCAACAGCATCTAGGAAAGTAGCAACATTTTCCTTGACAAATACCAAAGGATCAGCAGCACGTCTGGACTCCTCATGCTTTAGGTAGTTGAGACCCCCTCTTAATGTAAAAAATCTGAAGGAAAACATGAATCCTTTTACTAAATGATCTTAAATTGTTATTCAAAACAGCTATTTATCGAAGTTACAAAATTAATCAAATTTAAATCAATATCACTACTTAAAATTAAAAGGAACATTATCTGGAACAATATGGCCGTGATCTTGATTTTCAAGACGATGAACAGGAAGTAAGAGAACTAGAAATATTTGAAACATTGCATGATAACAACATGCAATAGAAAACCTCTCCCCCTCCTATGTCCTTCCAGAGCCTTAATCATGAGTATGTGAGTATAGTTATTTTTCAAACCTGCATTTAACAAGGCTTGACTCAGTTTTTTTCCCTGTGGGGTGTATGTTTTGAAATCAAAACTTCGCAGGGAAGATATGGTTCGATTGCTTTCATACTTCACCAAGTTTATGAAAATAATGTGATCAAAGTTTTATGTGTCACTAGTTTCCAAGGGACAGCAGTTACTATAGCAATGCCAGCTTATTGCCCTTTGTTTTAAACAATGTCAAATTTGTTATGTCAACTTGTTATAGTGATATTAATAGTTTTTAGTGAGCCCGCAGTGTCCAGCAGTTACTCTGTATGTTACCACGTGCTTTTGACATTACAATCAGTTGTTGGTCTGCTATCTTGTGTGTCTTGTTGTGTCTTGAACTTTTCCCCGAGAACATAACAGTACTCACATATCAATAGATGTGGATGAGGTTTCATGAAAATTTATAGAGTGTTTTCACTGACGTCATATCAAAATTCAGAAGCAGTTTTCGAGTCTAAAATGTTTATGGAATTGTAGAGAGTTTAAAACTACACATCTGGGCCAAATTTTGAAGCGCAAGAGCACTTCATTCAAGAGTTATAGGCAAATGAGTATAGACATTTTTAGTAAGAAATGTATGGAGCGGCCATCTTGGTGTCCCACTTAGGGACACCAACATGGTGGCCAAAAATTTAAAGACTTTAAAGTCTTAACAAGAGGCTACACTTAGCCTACACTCATGCGCATGAGACTCTAACACGCGTTGATTGAAGTTACCAATTTTTCTGTGCTCGCTTTTAATATTTAATTTATTGATTCCCGATCAAATCCACACTCGTCTATTACTTTCCAAGACTACTTAAAAAAATAGGCAGTCGAGAACTGCATGTGGCCCACATGCTGTGAAAAGAAAATTGATAATCAATATAAAGACTTAGTTTTCCTGTGTTACTAAATCGCATGCAACCGGTGTAAAATGGGTTATTCCAGAATCCCCCCCGACGGATGCAACATTTTTTTACCCCTCCCCCGCCCGGATTTTCCGGCCAGGCCGACCCACCCTCGCACCTTGATTTTTAAATCCTGCCCGGATTGCCATTAACTTTTTGTAGGCCCTAAATAAACAGGAAATCGCATTCAGAAGATCCAGGATTTTTTAAAGTTTTCAAATCTTTCGTCATAATTGCTATGAATTGGTCAAACATTTTGTTAATAAACGTTGCGTGACGCATTCACTAAAATCTCTCCGTGATTTTAAGACCAAATCGAAATGAAATGTTTCGATAACTTAAAGCTGATTCTTTAAAAAAATGCTTTGATTTTGCCATCTACAGTAAGTTTTTTCCAGGCTTCACAGTTTCTTTAAAGTGTTGTCGCAAATACACAGTTTTGATTTATGCAAATTTCACAAGAAACGGTAATTTGATAGCAAGCTGTTTTGAAATGACCACTGAATCCAAAATATATTTTCTATAAAAGGTCGAAACTTTTGAATGAAACTCATATTTCCTTGAATGAAAATGTCTTTCCTTTGATTAAAAGAGTCAAACACCTTTCAGAATTCAGTGATTTTCTGCTTCTGGAAGTCTTGGCGATTTATTGTATCCTAATTACTGCGTGAACCGGCTAGAGTCTGCGAAAATATAATAAACATCAGAAAATAATTCAATTCAGCAACCTATTTTTTTTACGCTTTCCAAAATTGCCGACTTTTCCTGTGTAATTGAATGCCAATCTTATCCGGAAAAATGTTCGCATAATGCTTTCGCTAATCAAAACAGCAGTTCTGAATGGTCAAAGGTACAGAAATGAATGCTGGCGGCATTTAATTCATGAGTTAATTCGGATAGCTCATGGTCTGCAAACAAACACTTCGATTCACAGCTCGATTTTTCACTAAAACCTTTTTTCAAACCACGAAAATACCTAAAATAATCTTTGAAAACAATACTTGGCCACATTTGGTGAAAACTTTGCTTGGTAAAGCAGTAAAAAGAACAAGAAAGCTCCATTTACCTTTCCCAAGGATCCAAAGCGCGCACGTACAAACAGAACTGCCTTGACATCTGAAGCTATCAGAACTGTCTCATCGTACAGCAATCGATTGAACTCGGCACAACTTCGCGCTTGGGAAAGTCGGACTTACTTACACAGGTGGCAACATAGTGGTTACTAGTAACCTAGTAACCACAGAAAGCAATAAAGTCAATAAAAATCGACATTAATATGACACGCATTCCATAGTATAGTCCATAATCCACAGAAGTCCTGTCCCGAAGTCCAAGTTTTTTATTAAATGTGATGGGCTGAAGTAACGACGCTGTTTTGCCGTGTGTTTCTATTGTTCTTTCTTTAAAAAAAGTCTTGAAATTACTCACCACAAGCAGCGAGGACTGCTCCGATACAGACATTGTAAAGAAATTGACAATATGCTTATCAGTGCGAGAGATCGATGTTTGGCATTTTTGCCTCGGAAGAACTCTGATTAAAAATAGCTCTTAGTTTTTCAGAATCGTGACAAATTCGGCCTCACATTGTATGCTGTGTATAAAAGCAACGTTCACCTCGATGGGAGAAATACAGGACTGACTTATACACCAATAAGACCAAATGATGGAAAAATGTTTGTCATGCGCATGCGTATCAAACATTTGTCTTATATTTCAATGTACCATAAGAAAAGAAGCAATTTATATTTTAATTTTAATATTTTAAACAAGATACGGAGACGTCCGACATGGAGAAGAGTTACTCCTTTCATTCAGTCATCGTAGCTGCAAACCACGTTACTATTGAATGTTTTATAAATGAAGGCTGTACCACAATGAAGCCAGTCATTCTTGTGAAGATGATAATATATACCTGACGTGAACAATACTAATGTGAGTAGGGTTGTAGGAGACGCTGTCGTGACACTTTAGTAATGACGTTTTGCCGGAAGTGAGAGTAGCCGGAAGTCACTAAACCAGAAATGTTAAGCAAAGCTGTGAACCGGAAATGCATAATTTGAAATATGCGTGAATAAATTTGCATGCAAAATCGTGACACAAAAAGTAAAAATAAGAAAAAAAAATAAGAAAAACATAGCCCATTTTATAACTCATGCAGATAACATCGAAAATCTCATAATAAAATATTGTATTCACTATAAGAGGCATGAAATCAGCTTATAAGCATCTATAATTCATTAATAACTTTCAACTACAATGGAGGACAAAAGTAGCTGGGACACCTGTGAAAAGTTAACAAATAATAATGTAATACTGCTACAGTTATCTTTGTGGCCGCAATTTGAGCGTATCCCCCCCTTTCCCCCCCAAAGCAATGTTGACCAAAGTAAGTGAATATTTTTTCGGCGTAAATGTCCGTTCGATCATTAAATTTCAACATTGCAAGGGGGGTTGGGGGGGGGGGAATTATTTGACTAGTTTTTTGGTAAGTGTCCCAACACTAATGACCTCCATTGTCTGAATGTGTCTGTCTGTTGAAATTGCTCATTTATGCTAGAAACTAACCAAATATTGCGTGTGTAGTGAAGCTGTAAATAGGTTAACTGTGTATGAGGGTGTTTGGCATTAGAATGAAATGTGTGACATAACCAAAAATTGGGGGGAGGGGTGGGTAAGTTATATGTAACTCATATTGCGACGGACCAATTCTTGGTTTGATAAAATGCCATCGTTCTTTAGTTTTTCAACGCACTATTTGATGTCTCTATGAGCGTAAATTCACGCTTCCATTGAAAGAGTTTTGTTTTCTATGAACGAGAATGAAATATTTTAGCTTACAGGATATTTGAAACCGGAGTTAAAGTCGCGCACGTGATGCGTCATCAATAATGAGTAATGAGAACACTACTCGGCAACAATACTCACCAACATTTTTTGCTTTTTCTCGCTGTAGCACCGAAAGATTGCTAACGAAAGTAGTTCAAATGTTTCAACCTTGTTAGAAGAATTGTTTACTGAGGTAGTCTGTATCAGTAGTGCACGTTTTATTCGATTTTCCACAATACTCGGCATATTAGCGTTAAAGTAAACAACAAATCAAATACTTCTCTTCTTGGTTATCAGTGAGTAATGTTGATAAAATAAGAAAATTCCACAACTTTTCGAGAAATTTAAATGTAACCACATTGAATAAACTATTTCTCATATATTGCTATAGAAAAATTCAGTAAACGCGCGTATTTTCCGTTGTTAGGCTTGAAAATTGGTGTGAGTAATGTGGTGAGTAATGTGGTGAGTAATGTAAGTATTGTTGACACGGCACTTCCGGTTCTAATAAAAATGCGTATCTTTTCAACATTAAGATGTATTTGTCTTTGAAAAGGTACTGCTAGTGCAAAAATACACTTTTTTCATCATACAGGCAGTTTTTTTAGATCAGTAATACGAACAGTTTCATATTTGCGCTTCTTATGTCCCAAAAACAAACTATACAAAGTTAACGGAATGCGATCCTTGTATTTTGAATTTAAAAACACCCAAAAATTGTGCTTTATATGACCCAAAACTAAAGTCATAACGTTCATTTATCACTTTCCGCACCTACTACCACCACCGGCTCTCTAATCATTGTGCTAAAGGCTTTTTTTCAAGCGACAAACCTGTTTTTTTAAAAAAATCTGTTTGAGACAATGGAGGACAAAAGTAGCTGGGACACCTGTGAAAAGTTAACAAATAATAATGTAATACTGCTACAGTTATCTTTGTGGCCGCAATTTGAGCGTATCCCCCCCTTTCCCCCCCAAAGCAATGTTGACCAAAGTAAGTGAATATTTTTTCGGCGTAAATGTCCGTTCGATCATTAAATTTCAACATTGCAAGGGGGGTTGGGGGGGGGGGGGGGGAATTATTTGACTAGTTTTTTGGTAAGTGTCCCAACACTAATGACCTCCATTGTAGTTCAATTTTGTTTATTTTCATGGCTTATCTGAAATAGCATGACGAATTGCGTGACACATTTACAACCTTTATAAATCGAAAATGAAACATCGTAAAAACCTGAAACTTTTTGTGAAAGGTTATAACACTGGTATCCACATACCATGTTAGAAAAAGCTTTGTAGGATGTATACTTTAGATATTTTAATTTTTATGACGTCATGTGAAAACACTCTATAAGACGGGTTTCGAGTAAATCAAAATCATTTTTATGAAAAACAGCAATAAAGCAAATAATTTGCATAAAGCAAAATATTTCCAAAATGCCCCCACAGTTAAAATAATGATTGCAAAGTTAAGGAAAATCATTTTTTTAATGGCTAGCTGTTTAAAAAATTAATGATATGGTTATAAATTTATAAAATATAAATAGATACTAAGCCATTTCAGAGATTGACACCACCTTCATTTGGTAGCTGGTTGTCAACATATTTATTTAATGCCTTGAGCTTTTTTTAACCAAATTAAGGAGGCTTGACTCAGTTTTTTTCACCATGGTGTGTATGCTTTAAAACCAAATGTTCACAGGGAAGATCAATCAGACTAAAAGATCTAGACCTGTATTTTCACAATAATAATATGCACTTATTGACTGAGTGGGAGGGCCGGACGGTGCGTGAGGTATGTGCACCATGACCGAGAGCCAAATATTTTCATGTCCAGCCTGACCTAACTCAGTCAATAAGTATTTTATAATATGACATATAAAGACATTCTGATAAACAAACACATGATCTACTTTAAACAATGGCATCAATTTGGAATCACATACATCAAAGACCTGCTTGACGAAAATCTTAACTTTTTGACATATGACAAATTTCAAACAGCCTTCCAACTTTGCATGCCATTTACAACTTACTACGGTTTAATAAGCGCCATCCCACAAAACTGGAGACGCGAAATTAGAAGAACAAAAATCCCGATCGAAAATGACAATGTGTTACAACAACGTCCAATGCCCAAAGATTTCACCACCCGTGTTGTCTATGCAGCAATTAGAGACCACCAGTTTCAACCTCCCACTGCTGAACAAAAATTATTACGTTATGGCTTCTCGAAAGAATGCTTAAAGAGTGTTTATTACCTCCCCTTTGCTACCACGCTCGAAACAAAACTTGAAATTTTTCAATATAAAATTATTCACAATATACTTCCAACTAGATATTCGCTTTTCCGCATGAAGATAAGTGACTCTGAAACAAGCTTTTAGTCAGCAGGGTGTCCAGGTGTCCTATGGATGCCCACTTTTTGAAGAAATTCATGAAAATTGCACCTAATCCTTTAACAAATTATGACTGGAAATATCTTTAGGACGCCCACTTTTCAATTTCTGGCTAAAAGCCTGCTCTGAAACCTGTCAGCTATGCAAAATGCAACCACAAACGCTGCCTCATCTATTCTACCGTTGTCCTGTTACCACCAAATTTTGGTCCGCGTTTCAAAATTGGTGGCTAGAAAAACACAAGAAAGCAATAACTCTCACAGAACGAAATATCCTATTTGGTTGGCATGATAACACAGAATCAAAAAACATTTTAAACTATGTCACTCTGGTGGCCAAGTATTATATCTTCTGTACTACCCAAGACAGCGATGATGTTCCCTTTGACCGCTTCCCTTCTCTACTTAAAAGCAAACTCGAAATTTTACAACAAATAGCATACAAAAACAAAACCATTGACAATTTTAATAGGAATTAGAAACATTTTATTTAACATTAATTGTCTTCTACATAGTTACGCTTGCAATTTTTTCTCTCTTTTCATATTATAATTTCTGTAATAATCTAGTTCCTAGTTCCTAGTTCCTTTTTTTCTTTAAAAAAATATATTTATAATGACTAGGAAGTACAAGTTAGAACAGTCATGCAGTGCGAGGTCACTTCAACTCAAGCGGGGCGGGACAGCTTTTTCCAGACTAGTTGGTGGGGAGGCAGTCAAACACCGTTTTTCAACCCCCTAAATAAGCCACCAAATGCCCGAGTTACCGGGCCCCCAGGTCTCATTGCATTGGCCCTGGGGGCCTGGTAACTCGGGCGTTTGGTGGCTTATTTAGGGGGTTGAAAAATGGTATTTGACGTGCCTCCTCACCAACTACTATACGTGCCCCTCCCTCGAACCCCTGTGAGAGGGGCAAATGCATTTTTGCCCGAGCCCGCCCGCAACAGCAAGCGAGACACAACCAATTGAAGAAAGCTAAAACCTTGTATATAAAGGCGACAATGTCCTTCGGCAACAATGCAATGACCGCCGTTGCGTTTTTGAAAATGCGGGGAATTGAGTTGAAAGAAGGTGATGACTTATATGCAAAGAACAAAGGGACGTTTGAATACAACCCTTGCAGATATTGCGGCTTAAACTTCACACAAGGCCATTTGCTTGTTGAGCATCAAAAATACGCTTGTAAGAAGCTGCGAACAGAACCACGGCCGAAAATAATTTGCCCCGGTTGCAGGAAAGCATTGTCTAAGCCAACGGTTTACAATCATATAAAAAATGGCTGCCCGTCTTCGTACATTGATTACTAATTGGAGAAACCCCTCTCCTGGGTACATAAGCGACGATGGGGAGAGGAAGAAAATGCGTTTTGACACAATCAAGTAAACGAACAGCCTTAAACCACTCAAGACATGGAAGTCTTCTTTGTTATGGATGCAGAAAAGGAAAATGTGAACTCTGTGAATGCCTTGAAGAAACTCGAGGGCAAACATCTCCTCCATCCATTGTACCGCAATATATTCTTGAAGCCGTGCAAAGACTGACTCCACAACAACTTGTGGCGTTGATTGCCAATTAACTAGAGTGTAATTTTGTTCAGGGCTACCCTCGATTTCGGCTACCTTTGGTGGCATTCTTTTTTTGCCCCCTCGTCTCTTTCTGGCTGGCTGTTTGTTGGCTGGTTTCGCTGGTTGGCTGGCTGGCCGACTGCTGGCTGCAGGCTGGCTGGCTGCAGGCTGGCTGGCTGCTGACTGGCGGCTGGCTGCTGGCTGTCTGGCTGACTGTTGGCTGTTGGTTGGCTATTTGGTTGGCTGTTGGTTGGCTGGTTGGCTAGCGACTGTTGGTTGGCTGGTCGCTGGCTATTGGTTGCCTGGCTGGCTTTTGGTTGCCTGGCTGCTGTTGGTTGGCTGGCTGTTGGTTGCGGGCTGCGGGCTGTTGATTGACTGGCTGGTTTGGCTGGTTGGCTGTTGGTTGCCTGGCTGGTTAGCTGGTTGGTTGGCTGGTTGGTTGTGGTTGGCTGGCTGCTGTTTGGCTGGCTGGCTGCTGTTTGGCTGGTTGGCTGTTGGTTGGCTGGCTGCTGTTTGGCTGGTTGGCTGGGCAATGCAAGACAAGGACAAGGCAGGGCAAGACAAGGGCAAGGCAAGATAAGGATAGGTAGGTGCAAGGCAAGGATTGCGCCAAAGTGGTTGCCTAAAAAGATCTCTAATTGTAAAAATAAAATCCTTTATATACGATGGAAGCGAAGAGGGCTACTTTGGAGGAGATGGGGTTGCGAACAGAGAAGGCAGTCGCCAAACACATTCTGCAGGAGAATGTCTACGAAAGCAACCTGACCCCAGACATCGCAGGTGTCGAGTATTTGGTGGGGCACCAAGGGCGAACAAATCTACAACCCTTGGAGGGGCTGCCGACGTTTGTTGACGATTTCTATGTCTGGGGGGCTCTATGGGGCAGAGACATTGTCCAGGTGCCTGGCCGCAAAACCTTGTGCACCACTGGCGTGGAAGGCGCGGCCAAATGACTGGTTTCGCAAATCTCTATCTTTCTAGACAAAGTTTGGGGTCGTGGGAGTGGATACAAGAATGTCTCTATACCGCACACAGTACGCAGCCACTCCCCCAACAGCCGTATCCTAGAGACGGTGCGAAAGATAGAAGAAGAAACAGGCCGCCGGGCCAGACGAAGGTGGGCGGAGATCTACCCCGAAAAGGAAGTTGCAGGCTACTTCGTTGCCAAGGTGGATGTCTCGGAGATGAAAATGGGGAAGCTGCAGGAACACCTACCTCTTTTGGATCGCAAGCTGGAGTCGGTGGGTTTCAGTCTGTACAAAATCGACTATACACAAGACTTCTCCGGAACCTTGGACAGGCCTGCATTGGTGCAGCATTTGGAGACTGCACACAGATTTTCACACAAGGTTGTTTCGCTTTCCCAAACAATGGGGGGTGCATTCTAGACAACACACATAGCGTGGGCGACCATGTTTGTACCTTTGTCCAAACACGAAATGGGCACACAATGTCGACCAAACTCTACAACAAACTCGTCTCGCAGTTCAAGGCCGGTGAGGTGCAAGAGCCCTTCGGAGGCCATGTGGCGCACGTTGTAGACAGCACCAACCAGCATCTACACCGAACACTGCTCCACCCCGATGTGCGTAGCAGGGGTTGCACACGCATCGAGATTTCGCTGTATGCCTGCGCGGCCGCGGATCTTTCCGAAACTGTGGCTGAAGAGCTGGTGGTGGAGGCTTTGGAGATGGCAACCACCGAAGAGGGTCTGTTTGTTGTGCAGCAGGCGTCGAGGCATTGGGAAAACCTGGCACAGCATCTCGACCGCTGCATGGTGCTCGGGGACCGCCGACAAGGCTCGATCTATATGGCCTGGAGCGGCAACAGCAAAACAGGCAGAGTGCAGGAGGTGCTTGTCAAACCTAAACTGGCAATAGTTGCCAACGATGCGTATTGGGGTAGGGCTATGCAATGGACGGTGGCGGACTTCAGCTACAAAAACTGCCCCATATTTTGCACGGAGATCTTGGGGGTGGAGGACGGAGACAAAAACTGAGCCAACCATTCTGACTGCGTGGAACAAGCCCTGCGAGCTACACCAAGGTGCGCCAAACCCCCAAGAGATGCTGCCACCAACAGAGTACGTGGAGTTTGTCTGGAGAACAAGAAAGCCCCAGAGGATTGGTGTGGAGAGACCTTCGTGCGAGCTGATAGAGGTGCCCGAAATAGCTGCAGGCAGACATCTTTCCACTCTCTCCACAAGAAACCTCTTCAACGTCTCTTGGAGCTGGTGGAGGCCGGGCCGCGCATGGACTGGGTGGTCAGAATGGAAAAATTAGCCGAGAGAAATAGAGATATTGCCGAAACTAGACGAAGAGAGCTCGAGCAGCTGCAAGCCGCCACCCAGGAGCTCCTCTATCTTCGAGAAGAAAGGGCTACAACCAAACACACTGTTGAAAGGGCCCTTCTCCAACCCACAACAAAAATTGCCAAACAGGCCGGCAAGGTTCTCGATATCTTGGGGTTTCGAACAACAGAAACTGGCAAGAAGAGAATAGTGCTGCGGAGCAAAGACGAAGAACAAGAAGTGTGTGTTTGGCAAACAAGAGGCCTGGAAAGAATTTTGGGCAACCAAGCGGGGTGTTTCGAGCAGGTGGAGGATAACTTCTTCCGCATGCTGTATTGGTTGCCAAGAAAAGAGGCCAAGCTGCAGATCCTTGTGCAAGACTCCCAAAGCTTCTGGAGCAACGAAGGAAAAAGAATTACTTATAACCCAATTTCTGTGTAAGCCACCCAAAAGGTAGAAAACTTGCAGGAATTGCAAAGGGTGTTGGCGAACGATCAACAGAGAGCTTGTGGCCCAGAGAATGGAGTTAGAGGCCCAAACAAGAATGGAGGAACAAAGAAGATTGCCCCCCTCCAGGGCCCCACCCAACAGAAGTTGCAAAGAGGCACTGCAAATGGGCGAAGGGGAGTATGTTGTATCGCGTTTCGCAGAGACAACCTTTCATGGCGCCCCAAGAACAATCCTTTTCCTTTCCCCAATGGGAGAGGACGGCCAACAAAACACAGACGAGGAGACACCCAGTTGGGGTGCGTTTCTGCAAGAAGAAGTCGAGCTAATCGGGCCGCTCTCCCGCATAGAGGGGCACTTGTATTGCAGGCTGGGGCGAGAGAAGACCACCAGAACGAAAAAGAAAAGCCGCATCGCGCAGCTCTTTGTTGTGGGGAACAACTAGATCCCACATAGCCTACAGCCAGCAGCCACACACAGCCAGCACCACCCACAACCAGCGAGCTCGCCGTACCCCTATTGCGGTCGAGATGCTTGGCCAGGTTTTCCCAATGCCTTGACGCCTGCTGCACAACAGACCAGACAGGTGGTTGCCATCTCCAAAGCCTCCACCACCAGCTCTTCCGCCACAGTTTCGGAAAGATCCGCGGCTGCGCAGGCATACAGCGAAATCTCGATGCGTGTCCAACCCCTGCTACGCACATCGGGGTGGAGCAGTGTTCGGTGTAGATGCTGGTTGGTGCTGTCTACAACGTGCGCCACATGGCCTCCGAAGGGGTCCTGCACCTCACCGGCCTCGAACTGCGAGACGAGTTTGTTGTAGAGTTTGGTCGACATTGTGCGTCCATTTCGTGTTTGGACAAGGGTACAAACATGGTCGCCCACACTATGTGTTGTCTAGAATGCACCCCCCATTGTTTGGGAAAGCGAAACAACCTTGGTGTGAAAATCTGTGCGCAGTCTCCAAATGCTGCACCAATGCAGGCCTGTCCAAGGTTCTGGAGAAGTCTTGTGTATAGTCGATTTTGTACAGACCGAAACCCACCGACTCCAGCTTGCACTGCAAAAGAGGTAGGCCTTCCTGCAGCTTCCCGATTTCCATCTCCGAGACATCCACCTTGGCAACGAAGTAGCCTGCAACTTCCTCTTCGGGGTAGATCTCCGCTCACCTTCGTCTGGCCCGGCGGCCTGTTTCTTCTTCTATCTTTCACACCGTCTCTAGGATACGGCTGTTGGGGGAGTGGCTGCGTACTGTGTGCGGTATAGAGACATTCTTGTATCCACTCCCACGACCTCAAACTTTTTCTAGAAAGATAGAGATTTGCGAAACCAGTCTTTTGGCCGCGCCCTCCTCGCCAGTGGTGGACAAGGTTTTGCGGCCAGGCACCCGGACAATGTCTCTGCCCCGTAGAGCCCCCCAGACATAGAAATCGTCAACAAACGCCGGCAGCCCCTCCAAGGGTTGTACATTTGTTCGCCCTTGGTGCCCCGCCAAATAGTCGACGCCTGCGATGTCTGGGATCAGGTTGCTTTCATAGATATTCTCCTGCAGAATGTGTTTGGCGACTGCCTTCTCTGTTCGCAACCCCATCTCCTTCAAAGTAGCCCTCTTCGCTTCCATCATATATAAAGGATTTTATTTTTACAATATGAGATCTTTTTAGGCAACCAGTCGCCGAAGCCCAAAAGGTATTGTTCTCGGCAACCACTTTGGCGCAATCCTTGCCTTGCACCTACCTATCCTTATCTTGCCTTGCCCTTGTCTTGCATTGCCCAGCCAACCAGCCAAACAGCAGCCAGCCAACCAACAGCCAACCAGCCAAACAGCAGCCAGCCAGCCAGCCAACCAGCCAAACAGCAGCCAGCCAACCACAACCAACCAGCCAAGGAACCAACAGCCAACCAGCCAAACCAGCCAGTCAATTAACAGCCCGCAGTCCGCAACCAACAGCCAGCCAACCAACAGCAGCCAGGTAACCAAAAGCCAGCCAGGCAACCAATAGCCAGCGATCAGCCAACCAACAGTCGCTAGCCAACCAGCCAACCAACAGCCAACCAAATAGCCAACCAACAGCCAACCAAATAGCCAACCAACAGCCAACAGTGAGCCAGACAGCCAGCAGCCAGCCGCCAGCCGCCAGTCAGCAGTCAGCCAGCCTGCAGCCAGCAGTCAGCCAGCCAGCCAACCAGCCAAACCAACAGCCAGCCAACCAGCCAACAAACAGCCAGCCAGAAAGAGACGAGGGGGCAAAAAAAGAATGCCACCAAAGGTAGCCGAAATTGAGGGTAGCCCTGAACAAAATTACACTCTAGTTAACTGCTGACAAGGCAGTTGTCGTTCCCATTTAGCCTCTGGGAGCGAGGCGAGTTCTTCTAGGAGATCTCTGGTTGAGCACCCCCCTGTATCAGTTGGGCCGGAGCTGGTTCACCAGGGGGTCACTAACTGATTCAGCAACTCCACTACCCCTGGTCTGACATCGCATTAGCCGTAAGCAGGGTTCAGTGGTGGCCAACCACACCCCCCCTGAGCTATACCGAATTACAGACTTAATATAATATATGGGGCGAAAAGGTCTTTTATATACGTCAAAGTTGTCATGCTTTCACATTTGGTAAGTCATAAAGAACTACGCATGCGCCAGTTGAACATTTGTAATTTCTACTTATAAATATGAATGTTAAACTTCACAAACGCTTCAACGATTCTGAACTTTATAAACCCTTCTACGAGGCTGAACTTTATAAATGCTTCAACGAGCAAATGTCTGCCGTCAGATGTATGGATGAAAAGAATAAATACAAGACTCAACTAGTGCGCTTGGATCTAAAACACAAATACATCTTGCTGCGAGGCTTCTATGGCAATGACTATAAACTTGAGTTTTACCGCTCACAACTACAAGAGAAGCTTCAAAGCATCTTTGAATCTCTTTCTTTGACTGTTAGACAAGAACAAATCCGGCGGTATCAAGAAAACAGTTTTGTGTTCATTTCAAACAGAAAAAAACAAAAAGATAAAATCGTGCCAAAGCTGTGGGGGATCTTTTACACTCATGTCTGAATCAACAGAACTTGTCTGTAGTAACTGTAGTCGCATTGAACTAATAGAGCGCTGCCTTTTCTCGTGCAGACCTTTACAACAGAGGAGACATGCAAGTTAAAGGTCTGGCCACAAAAAATTATAATTTCAAACATCGGCTTAATCAGCTATTCAAAAATAAATCTCCGAGATTAACTGATGAAGAAATTAAACAAACTGTCCATGTTTACACAAGCGTGAAACATTATCTACCGAACAACACTTCTTATAATTTCGCAATTCATAAAATCTTGGCCCTAATTTTGCCAGAGGGGCCAAGAAAGCAGAAAATTTTATCTTACATAAGACTTCCGAGGCAATCTATATGTCTAAAATACGAGCCGTATTGGCAGGCAGCAATTCAGACTGAAGAGATTGCTCCGCCAACTTATTCATAAGAAATGTCTCAACTTGATCAGTGTCGTCACGCATTGATCTTGCGAAGCTGAACTTGGCTGTCGGTCGAGGAACGTCAGAGTGCTCGACTATTTTTTTACGAAGGCTTGCCAAGTTCTCGTGAAAGCACTCGACCTTCGTTTGAATGCTGTTCAAGAAGCCCGCTTGCTTGATAATTTGGCGTTCTGTGACATCCAAAAGTTTCCATACAAACACCGCCACCGGCCTAAGTCCCTCGTCTGGAGCAAGAAAAGCCTTTTGCATTCTGTTGTACCACAAAAACTCCTCGTCTCCGTACTGTTCGCTGAACGACATTCTGACCGCATCGTAAGAACACCATAGGTCTTTCTCGGCTATTGAAGACATTATTTGCTCAAATGACTGAGTTTGCTTAATAGCGCCGATGTCGATCAGTTCGTTTTGATTGTGTTAGCTTTTGTTTTGAAAACAAATAACAGATGCCCCAGGCAAGCGTGGTGCGACATTTTCTATTGTATCTATTTCTGCCGTTTAGAAGATTATTATGATTCAAACTTGGCTCTATCTGTTTTAAAGAGCACATTCTGAAGTAAGAATCAACAAAAAGGCCTTTGTTGACCATAGCCCCGCTAAAAGCAAGGCCAGTTTGTAGCTGGGTTGCATAATAACGAGGAACTCGAGACATAGCTATTTTCCGCTTGAAAGGACACTTGAACTCCAAAAGAATTAAATTGTTATCTTTGTCTAGATAATAGCCGTCAGGACTGCATGTGACCTTTCGATACAGTGGGTGATCTCTTGCTAGATTGAGAGATATACTGTGAGCAAAAACTCTAACAGAATGCTTCTGCTCAAAGTACTTACATGCAAGCGGCTCGAACAAATTGCCCCAGGTACAGGCTGTATTGTTATGCATGTCTGCTGGCTGTATTTTCTTTAAGAGCAAGCTCTTTGGTGTTTCAAATGGTGAAACTCCTGTCAAGGCTGCAATCTCTGACGCGCCAATAGTATTTTGTCTGCAGCTCACCCAGTCGGCGCTCTTTTGTTTCAGACCAGTGTTCCTCGATTTGAGAAAGTTCATGAACACTTGTGTTGTCGTCATCATTGATATATGAAGGGTAAGTGTTTCTTCAATTGGCAATCAACGCCACAAGTTGTTGTGGAGTCACCACAAGTTGTTGTGGTGGGGAGGCACGTCAAATACCGTTTTTCAACCCCCTAAATAAGCCACCAAATGCCCGAGTTACCAGGCCCCCAGGGCAAATGCAATGAGACCTGGGGGCCTGGTAACTCGGGCGTTTGGTGGCTTATTTAGGGGGTTGAAAAACGGTGTTTGACTGCCTCCCCACCAACTACTTCCGGACCGGCTCACGTCAACCCATCCGGCCCCACTCACATAACCTTGCGATTCTATTTTTTGTAGGATTGCATCGGCGGGGCTGTACGGTCATATTATAATAATTATTATTAATGATTCTATATCAATCTATTAGTAAAAAATTATTATCATACTAAATAGCAAACAGATGTATAAATTAAATATACTACTCACTCAGTGTCTGAGTGCTTTTCCATCAAAAACCAACCAGGAAGAAAGTTCTCACTCAGAATGTTTCCACTTCCTTAAAATAACAAAATAAGAAGTGATATGAAGGAAATCTGGTTGGATGGAGAATTAGGTAGAAGTTGAACATCTATAATGCATAAAACTTCAAACAACAATACATAATGCCATTATCATCATAAAAAAGAACATACTTTGTATTACTACTGTATTATTGCCATTTTCAGTTACTACAATGGCCTATTTCCGATATATTGAGGGGCAGAATGTAAGTAACAACAGAATATACTTTGTAGCCAATCATATCCATCTTGCAGTCTCTCACGAACACTTCGTATCAACGATGATTTGCCGATAGTTCCCGATGACAAACGAAAACCTATTCGATCTTTTTGAAGTTATCTTTCAAAACAACTTAGCCCTGATTTGCTCCGTTTCAACTCATTTTGAATTTGTAAATATAGAAATCAAATCAATTTCAAAATTATTCAAACTCTTGAACAGGTCGAAAATTTCACTTCATAGGCACTTTAATTAGCAAACTAAGCTAAATTAAGAAGTGAAATAAACTAAGAACAAAGACTGGAAATGAATCTAGATAAATGCAAATGAGGGTTCTCTGATTAGCGCACAAACTGAAAATATTACCAGTATGACATGTTCTTGTCACTGCTAATATAACAGCTGCTAGCAACAAAAAGTTTTTACCAGTGAGGTTGGGGCAGTTCTGGGGCCCCCCACGGCTTATTTTTCATTCAGAACTTAAACCCTGTTGAGAGAGGGGATCGAGGCCTAATTTGGGTCATAATAAAGTGGTACATCCCCCCCCCCCCCTCACTGCTTTATGCCAAATTTAAACTTACCCTCAGGATAAAACTCTTCCAGCTGCTCTTCTGTGAACTTGTAACTAAATACCAGTAATAATCAAGAAAAGACAGAATTTACTGACAGACTGCAAGCTAGTCTAGTAAAACATTTGTAAGTTTATGTGCAACAATCAGATCAAGTCCATGATATTCTGTAAACTGCTGTTATCTTGAGAGTTAGGTGGTTGAATAACAAAAGGAAACATCATGTGTATATATGTACTTACCTAGTATATATTAATTTTTAATTATAATTTTGCATCATTTTATGTATTATTTGACAATGTCTATATTGCTATATAAGCGTTTATGGTTATTTATTACAATCTATGTTAATCTATAGTCTTACTGTCTTGTTCTTATTTAAATATAGATTTTTAGCTTATAACCCATAGGGGGTTAACTTATTATTGGGATTGACAGTTCCTCTGTTGACACCCTTTTTTGCCATTATTGTCATCTCTTTTTCTCTTGCAAATCAAATTGTTATAAAAAATAAATAGAAAAAAAAGAAACTTTGCGATATAATTAATGTGTTGTCAAAATGAGCCATGGGTATTAAAAAATATGTTGTATTTTAAAATGTTTTTAGGTAAAAATTGTTACATAATTAGATCTTGTGCAAAAGCTTTGCGCTTGCGCAGTTTAGGGACTTGAACACGTTTCACGGGAGATGTATTTTGTACCGTTGAGTGTGAAATAAAACTTCATCTAAAGAATACAACACATATCTTTACATGGTGTCAGAAGCAAGATGAACTAAAGGTCATCTACTGTACCTACAGACAACAATTTAACTTGAACACAGGCGAAAGTGGACGAGTGAACCTCCAAAGCTCCGGCTATCGAGTGGAGAAAACAAATGGCGACCGCATCGTTCATCGATAAAGGTCCGTCTATGGACTGGAGCACAGACGACTACCTATATAGCCGCTTTAAAATGTGGAAACAGAGGTGTGAATTGTTATTTACCGGGCCCATGGCAAAAATAGAAGATATCAAGTGTAAACACCTATTATACTGGTCCGGAGAGCACGGTATTGAGCTGTTCAATAGCTGGGATCTGTCAACAGACGAGCAGAAAAAACTGCGGGCAAACTACTGGGAGAAATTCCAAAACTACGTAAAGCCTCACTCGAATGAGTTGATCGCAGCATTGGAGCTACACAACCTTCGCCAAGGAACCCTTTCTCTCAAAGAATTTATTGCCAAGCTCAAAATTCTAGTTAAAGAAGCTAACTATCCGACTGAGCACGACAATCAATTTCTCAGAGATTTTCTTGTGCTTGGAATGAACTCTGACCATTTGCGAAAGGATTGTTTCAAAGAAGAAAATGCTCCCACATTCAACTGAGCACAAGAAATGGCAAAGTCAGAAGAATCGGCAGACAAACAACTTCAACTAATGAACACTGAGGTACACCATATCAACGCATCCAAAAGGTACTCATTCCAGAGAAATCAGTCAAATTCAGGACACAATATTCGACAAACCTCGAACACCAGCTCAGGCAAAGCACAAACATGCAGGAACTGTGGTTGGGGTCCTCATTCCCGTGAGCAGTGCCCAGCAAAGAATGCAACATGCCACTACTGTCAAAAAGCAGGACACTTAGCCAAGGTATGTCTGTCAAAGTTGAAAGTCAAGGGCCGATCAATCTTTGATTGCACCAGAATTATAGATGATATCATGTTTTATACCAAAGAAAATAAGTTATCTGGTCTTTTACTGGCTATCAACTTCGAAAAGGCTTTCGACTCTCTGGATTGGACTTTCTTAAACAAGGTTTTCTCAGCCTTCAATTTCGGTCAATCATTCATCAAATGGGTCAACACCTTTTATTCTAATATCCAAAGTTGTGTCATGAATAATGGCTTTTCCTCTGTTCATTTTGATGTAATGCGGGGGGTGAGACAGGGCGATCCACTATCCCCCTATCTCTTTATTATTGCTCTTGAAACACTAGCTATATACGTTAGAGGCAGCGATGAGATTAAAGGTATCAACCTTCGAGATGAACATGAAGTTAAATTAACTGCCTTTGCTGATGATATGACTACCTTTTTGAAAGAAGACCAGTCTGCTGACAACCTCATGAAGATACTGAAAGATTTCGGGCTGTGCTCCGGCCTCAAGCTTAATAAAAGCAAGCTAGAAGCTTGTTACCAGGGTACTTCTTCCACAACTGACTTTAATATTAATGTAGACATCAAGGACTGTATTGAAATATTAGGAATATTTTTTTCGTATAATAGAAAAGAAGCCGCTAAATTAAATTTTGTATCAATTTTGGATTCTTTGGAAAAGAAACTGAATTTATGGAAATGGAGGAACTTAACTGTTTTAGGTAGAGTCCAAATCGTTAAAACATTTGCTATCTCAAAGTTTCTCTATCGTGCATCACAGTTACCTCTCTGTAATGAAATAATCAAGAGTGCTAACAAAATCATCTGACTTTATATGGAAAGGCAAGGACAAAGTCAAGAGAAGGGCTCTAATAAATAATTTTGAAAATGGGGGTCTAAAAATGATACACTTAGAATCTCTTATTCAAGCCCAGAAGATGTCTTTTTTTAAACGCTATGTGGACCCGGAATATGTTGCCGATTGGCAACTTGTCTTAGACGCACTTTTAAAGCCGGTCGGAGGCCCTTATCTTTTGAAGTGTAACTTTAGTCTTAGCGATCTTCCTATAAAAGTTAGTCCTTTTTACGACGAATGTCTGACATTATGGTCTAGATTCAATACGACCATGCCTGATCAAGTCGAGGATATTTTGAATGAGATAGTTTGGAACAACAAGAACATCCTCGTTAACAAAAAATCTTGTTATTATTTGGATTTGGTTGAGATTGGCATGCATAGAATTTGTGATATGGTTAAGGCCGATGGAAGTTTTTATACGTGGTCGGATTTGCAGCTCAAAGGTCTTCAGTCCAAAAATTTCCTCTTTTGGAATGGGTTCATAGATGCTATTCCTTTCAAATGGAGAAAAGAGTTGAAATCTAAGACGGTCCCACATACACCCAATTTCGACCCTCTAGAGTATGCATTGGTGCTAAATTCTGTAAAAGTCTCTGTATCAGGAATAAAATTAATACCAAAAAATTGTATGAAGCACTTGTGTCTGATTTGCGTGAAATCCCTACAGCACAATCTAGATTTAATGAAATGCTTCCCGATTCTGAGCTAGTGTGGAATAAAATTTACAGTTTGCCCTTCCAAGTTGCGTTAGATACGTATACGAGAGATTTTCAATATAACATTTTGAATAGAATATTATTTACTAATGCAAAATTAAGCAAGCTTAAACTTGTTGAATCACCTTTATGTACCTTTTGTGGCAAGGATGATGAAACCCCTGAACATCTCTTTGTATTTTGCCAATCTTCTAGAGCTTTTTGGAAAGAAATTTCTAGCTGGTTACGTGAATGTAGTATTGATACGCTTCCTGATCTAACCGATCAAGTTAATATTATTTGGTTTGTTTGATGCCAAAAGCCACTTTATGCTTTTGAATCATATTGTGTTAATAGCAAAGCAGACTATCTTTTTCTGCAGATGGAAATCTATTGCTCCAAGCCTTATCATCTTCCTTGTACACCTTAAAAAGATCTTTAAAATAGAAGAATACCTTGCTAAAGAAAAGAACAAATTAAATCTGCACCTGGAGAAATGGGAGAAACTTTTAGGAACACTAAGTTGAAATTTTCGGTTTTAAATAGCCTTTGCAGCCATCCCTTTTTCTTTCTCTTCGTTTATTTAGTTTTCTTTTTTATCTTTTTCACTTATTTATGTATTTTTATGTATTTTTTTTTCTTTTCTGTTACAGGTAATTATACTCATGTAAATTACTTCAATTAAACCTGTAAAAATGGAAAAAATTAATAAAACATAAAAAAAGTTGAAAAAGAAGAATGTGCATGAGATTGAAGCCACTAGTGATGCCATAAATGAGTCTGGGTCAGAGCCTAACCAAGTATTCAGTGACCATACGTTCCTGGGTCCAATTACTGCAACACCCCTGACCATGAATGTCAATTCCATTTCGTGCAAAGAAGAGGCTCTTCTAGAGGTTTATGTGTCACTAAGCCCGGATGGAAAGCAAGCACATGCCCTCTGTAAGACAGACTCCGGTGCTGAAACAAACACAATACCCAAGTCGCTATACCAGCAGCTAAGTCCTGGAAAACTAGACCTACAGCAGCCTATAATGAAGTTAACAGCATATGGTGGGACTGAGATCCCAAGGGTCTTGCCATCTGTATATCAAGGGTCCTAACAACCCAAGCCCTAAAGTAATCCAAGCACAGGTCGTCAATGTTGATGGCCCTGCAATAATTGGAAATGAAAAGCTAAATTAGCCGCTCACGGTTGAAAGCAAGAGTGATCACCAGCCAGTCATACGGAGTGACAAACAAGCCATGAATATGAGCACCAACCTGCATAAAGTTAAACTCTTTGATGTACAAGGTAGACCACACCCATTTCCACCGACAAAGGACTATCTCCTTAAAGAATACCAGGATGTCTTTACTGGATGGTGTAGGCTGCTTCCCAGGCCCCCCATACCACACAGAAACAATCCCGGAGGTTTCTCCAGTACAACACCCTCAAGGCAAGTCCCTGTCCAGTTACAAGACGCTTACAAAGAAGAACTAGATTCTCTCACAAAGGCAGGCATATATGATAGTGCACGATTATGCAATACATGAGACGTATCACATGATTACTGTAAGCAGAGAACACATGGATATAATACAGTGAGTTAAACTACTGATATATGTGTCTTCACTCGTGTCTTCTATAAAGAACCCTTTCGGTTACTACATTGGCGACGAGGATCCAAGAGAGAAGAAAAGGAGTAGAAGAACGTTAGACAATGGCTCCACCAGAAGAAACCGATAATCCTGGTTCGAGCGCATCAAATCCACAACAAAACATCACAGTCGTGAATCGTCAATTAAATATCCGACCGTTCACCATTTCAAACGATGTTAACGACACAGCCGTACGATGGACGAAATGGAAAAAAGATATAGAGTGACAATTCAGGTTCTTCGGATTAACAGATCCAGAAGGTAAGAAAGATGGCTTAATTATCTATGGAGGATCGCAGATTGCCGATTTGGAAGAGTCCCTCCCAGATTTACCCGTACAACACGAGGGCGAAGATGTTTACTCGCACTTTATTCAGAAACTAGACAAGAATTTCCTACCAAGAAAAAATAAGGATTATGCACGATTCCAGTTTGGAAACCTTACCCAGCAAATCGATGAAAACATGGCAAAATATTATGCCAGAGTACGAGAGATAGCAAAGAAATGCGAATTCACGGACGAAGATGATGCAATCTGAGATCATCTCATCAAGACGATGACAAACAGCTGCTTATGAGTCAAAACAATTCGCAACAACTGGACACTATCCCAGATCTTAGATGAAGCAGCTATAGAAGAATCCACGGCTCAAGCACACGAAATCGACCAGAAACTCCAAGACACAACGGAATCAAACAAGGTTAAACAAGTCAAGAGTGACAAGCGCGACAACAATGGAATGTGTTCCTGCTGTGGCTCAAAACACGGAAAAGGAAATTGCTGAGCATACGGAGCTAAATGTTACAACTGTGGTAAACATAACCACTACACCAAAATGTGCCGTAACACGGATCACAAACACTGCTCAGATGATAAACAAGGTGGAAAATTGGGTCGCCGAAATGACAACAAGAAAGAAGATTCTTCACACGTGCCGCGACAGACAAGACCGCCGACAGATCATCAACACCGCCGAAGACGAATTTGACACGTTGAACAAGATGCACGCGACAGCTCAGAAAGCGACGACTCTCGATGAGGACATCGCTAGAATTGTGCAGCACATGAACATACACCGTACAGCACAGGAAAACACCAAGAAAAACAAATGCGAGATTTGGATTAATGGAACCAAACTAGAAATCGAACCAGATACAGGCGCTAACGCAAACGTCATGGATGAAAACCAGTTCAATGAGTTGCTACGGGCAACACCAGAGATTAAATTACGAAACACGAAGATCAAACTGAAAACACTCACCGAAGATTTGCCAGTTATTGGAGAATGCGATGTCACGCTAGAAAACAAAACGCGAAAAACACAAGCTAAAATTGCCGTTATTCAAGGCACAATTGACTCCCTACCGTTGCTCGGAAGACAAACACTGGAAGAACCGGGAATGATCAAATTTGATGTAACAGGAGGACTTAAAGAACCAAATCGAGATGAACTACAGAAAATTCACAAGATCCAAACCAGAAATGACGACCTTAACAAGATTCTACTCCAGCATGAAGAGAGATTTGGAGGCATTGGCAAAGCAAGAAGAGATGGACAAGACATCCAAATACATTTGCCATTAAAAGAAGATGCGAAACCAATTGCACAAAAGCCCAGACGTGTACCATACCACCTGATGGAACCCCTACGTCACCAGATGGAAGAATTCGTTGAGAAAGACATCATGGAAAAGGTGCCAGAACACGAATCCATCACATGGTGCTCACCACTGGTTCTCCAACCAAAACCAAAAAACCCCAGTGACGTCCGTGTCAGCCTTGACTTACGAGTACTGAATAAGTCCATGGAATGCACAAGACAAGTCCAAGCACCCATCACAGAGGATTTCATCAATACATTCAAAGATTGCAAAGTCTTCAGTAAACTTGACATGAACCATGGGTACCACCAGTTCTCACTAGATGAAGAATCAAGAAAACTCATGACATTCTCAAGTCCATGGGGCAATTATCGATACAAGCAACTCGCATTCGGTGGTGTCAACAGCCAAGATTTATTTGATGCCGAAATGAGCAAGATCATATCGGGAATACCAAGAGTCCTTAACAATAGGGATGACATCATGGTTGGCGGAACCGACTGGGATGACCACAATGCCAACTTAGCCGCTTTACTGCAACGACTCAAGCTCAACAACCTTACCTTACGAAAGGAGAAATGTAAATTTGGCAAGTCCACCATCAACTTCCATGGGCACCTGTTCACTGCCGAAGGATTGAAGCCCAGTCCCAGTAAAGTCAAAGCTGTCAGCGAATGCAGCCCACCGAAATCTAAGGAAGAACTCGTGTCATTCTTGCAAATGATGGCATATCTATCACGTTACATCAGCAACTTTTCCCGCCACTGCGAACCGTTGAGAAGAATCACAAAGAAGGAACACAGCTTTGAGTGGACTGAAACTCAGCAAATGGCTTTTGAAGACCTGAAGCCTGCAATTATGACAGCACCAGTCCTCATCCCATACAAGCCAGGTCGAGAAACCATGGTCATATGCGATGGCAGCCCAACTGGCCTTGGAGGTGGATTGTTCCAAAAGACCGAACATGGTTACCAGCCAATAAGGAATCAGAGAATTAACTCTGTGTGTAAATTATAGTGCTAAAAACAACCCATATATTTCCCTGTACTGAGCGTTAGCCCTAGTAAGGAAATGAGGGACCACACGAGGGAAAGAAAAAAATCTTTGACCTCGGTGGGATTCGAACCCACGACCTCCGGATTAGATCTTCCGTCGCTCTACTGCTTGAGCCACGAGGCCGTACGGGAGCAGATCGTGGGTAATATGGTGGTAATTCGTGGCAATGAGAATGTGAAAGGTACAAATAAATGTTGAGCCACGTAGCACTAGTGATACAAATAAGGAATCAGAGAATTAACTCTGTGTGTAAATTATAGTGCTAAAGTCAACCCATATATTTCCCTGTACTGAGCGTTACCCTAGTAAGGAAATGAGGGACCACACGAGGGAAAGAAAAAAATCTTTGACCTCAGTGGGATTCGAACCCATGACCTCCGGATTAGATCTTCCGTCGCTCTACCGCGAGAGCCACGAGGCCGTACGGGAGCAGATCGTGGGTAATATGGTGGTAATTCGTGGCAATGAGAATGTGAAGGGTACAAATAAATGTTGAGCCACGTTGCACGAGTGATACAAATAAGGAATCAGAGAATTAACTCTGTGTGTAAATTATGGTGCTAAAGTCAACCCATATATTTCCCTGTACTGAGCGTTAGCCCTAGTAAGGAAATGAGGGACCACACGAGAGAAAGAAAAAAATCTTTGACCTCGGTGGGATTCGAACCCACGAACTCCGGATTAGATCTTCCGTCCTTCCACCACTTGAGCCACGAGGCCGTACGGGAGTTCCTACCAGCCAGTTCCGTACCAGTACCGTACCAGCCAGTTCACTTTGTTAGCAGATCACTGACAGACACCGAGAAATGGTACTCCCAAATAGAACGAGAAGCACTGGCTGCAGAGTTCACTACCACCAGGCTGCACATGTATCTACTTGGAGCACAGCACTTTCAGCTAGCAACTGACCAGAAACCGCTCCTACCACTCTTCAATAACCCAACTGCAAAGCTGCCACCCAGAATAGAGCGAATAATCATGAAGATGCAGAACCTCGATTTCACTGCAGTACACATACCTGGAAAGTCCAATATGACCGACTACCTTTCCCGACACCCATTACCAGAGGTCCAGCAAACAAACCATGAAGGTTACATCAAAGCAGTCATTGAAACAGACCACGTGATAGTCATGGACACTATCCGATTAGCAAGTAAAGAAAACAAAGTGCTCCAGAAGTTGAAGATAGCACTTGAAACAGGAAAATGGAACAGAAAGGATCCAGACCTGATACCATACCACGACGCGAGAGCAGAAATTTACGAATCCGAAGGAGTCCTGCTGAGGCTCAACAGGATCATCCCACTAGAATCATTGCAAGACAAGATTGTCAGCATCGCTCACAAACAGGGACACTTAGGCATATCAAAGACAAAAGAACTTATCAGATGAAAGTACTGGTTTCCCAGCATGAACAAACGCATCGACGATATTGTTAGCACATGCTTCAGCTGCCAAGTGACCACCAACACTCAGCACACTGAGCCCGCCAAGATGACGGCACTACCGGAAAGACCGTGGAACACTGTTGAAGTAGACTTCTGTGGACCATTTCCTAATGGCGACTATGTACTAGTTGTGACCGACCAGTACTCAAGATACCCAGAAGCAGAGTTTATCAGCTCAACATCTATCAAACCAGTCCGAAGAAAACTGAAGATGTTCACCACACATGGGGTACCACAGACAGTGCGAACCGATAATGGACCACCATTTAACTCAAAGGAGTTCCAGACACTTGCAACAGAAATGGGATTCAGACACAAGAAGATCACACCCAAACATCCGAAAGCTCAAGGCCAAGTTGAAGGCTTTAACAAGCTCGTAAACAAGATAGCTACAATTGCACAACAGGAAGGGATAGATGTCCGCGAAGCAACATACGACATGTTGCAAGCATATAGAGACACACCACACCCAGCAACCAAGAAGACACCCTATGAGCTAATGATGAACAGAGAGATCCGGACGAAACTGGAGCATTTCCCATCCTCCACTCCAACACAGGATCAAGAAGTCAGAGGTAATGACCGAAATTACAAAGAGCGAATCAAGCAGTACCACGACAACCGACACAGAGCGACGGAACTGCACCTAGAAATCGGGCAAGCAGTTATCGTAAAGCGAGACAAGAAACGAAAAGCCGAGACACCGTACGAACCGCACATATATGTCGTGACCCAAGTGAAAGGATCAACTATCATTGCCAAGAGGCTAACAGATGGCAAAAGAATCTGCCGAGACAAATCTAAATTCAGACGCCTAAGAAGCAGAACCAGCAACACTGGTCCCAACGAAAGAGAAACAAGAATGCAGCATCAAACACAAGTACCACCTGCATACGCCCAGCAGCAACCAACAGTAGCAGCACAGAGGGATGACGCAGCTAACAATGATGCGGAGCATATCCAGGCCGCACCAGAACCACAACTCAGGCGATCAAACAGAAGGCCCAGATCAGTCTTCGAAGGACACTTAAGAGATTTTGAACAATGATTATGAACAATGATCTGAACAAGGATTTGAACAATGACAGCTAGAAATTGAGAAACACGCGAGATAATAGCTAAGAATTAGGATACCGATCGGACATTGAACATAAACTGTTACTGTTATGTTAATCGCATGAATCATTTATGATTATATTTTAGTAATAGGAAATCTTAGTTGATTATTTCTAGCATCCACGATTGGCACAGAAATGTACTGAAAAGGGAGGAATGTAGTAATATGATAGTGCACGATTATGCAATACATGAGACGTATCACATGGTTACTGTAAGCAGAGAACACATGGATATAATACAGTGAGTTAAACTACTGATAATATATGTGTCTTCACTCGTGTCTTCTATAAAAAACCCTTTCGGTTATTACAGCCCTAGTGAGTACACACCCTGGATAAACTCGACTGTAGTCACAAGAAAGCCCAATGGCTCCATACGCCTTTGCTTAGACCACCGGGACCTCAACAAAGCTGTCCAGCGCAATCCTTACTATGTGAGAACCATAGATGATGTGATACCAAATATCAGTGGTGCCACCCACTTTAGCATCCTAGATGCTCGGAGCGGGTTCTGGCAAGTAGAGCTTGATGATTGTAGCAGCAAGCTTTGCACCTTCAGTACCCCATGGGGCAATTACACATGGAAGAGACTTCCATTCGGACTTACCTGTAGCGGAGATGTGTTCCAAGAGAAGATGGTTTTCAGAAACCTTGATGGCCCTAGCGGAAGCGCTGATGATACTTTTGTCTATGGCAAAAGTGAAGCAGAACAAGATCAGCACATCCTCAATGTCCTTGACACCGCAAGGGACAATAACATACGGTTCAACCCAGATAAGTTCCAGTTTAAAGTAGACGAAACATCCTTCTTCGGATTTACTTGGACCCCTGAAGGACTAAGAGCTGACGAACACAAAATCAAGGCAATTAGGGACATGTCTTCCCCACAGAACCTGATGGAGTTGCAGACCTTCATGGGGATGGTCAACTGTCTAAACAGATTCTCCCCCATCTTGGCTCAAACCTCAGAGCCCTTGCGGCAACTGATGAAGAAAGATGTACCTTTTGTATGGCAGCCAGAGCATCTTAAAGCATTCCAAAGTCTAGTCTAATAATCACTGAAGCACCTGTCTTGGCCTACTACGACCCAGAAAAGGAGAACTTGATTCAATCAGGGCATTGGATGTGTATTGATGCAGGAAGGCAGACCAGTGTCCTATGCAAGCCGATCACTCAGCGAGGCAGAATTGCAATACAGCAACATAGAGAGAGAACTTCTTGCTGCCTGTTGGTCTCCCGAGAGGTTCAAATACTACGTCTTTGGCAAGAAAGTGGTTATTGAAACAGACCACAAACTACTAGAAAGTACATGGAAGAAAAGCATACCAAGTGCGTCACCACGTTTCCAGAGGCTTCTCCTAAAAATGGCAAAGTACAATGTAGAGATGAGGTACATCCAAGGAAAAACCAACGTGATTGCTGATGCCCTTTCCAGAATCAGCAGTATGGATCCCTCCTGAAGAGGATCAAGGCATACCATTGGTCGAAGTCAATGCAATTACAAACACACTACCTGCGAGTCCTGTGAAACTGGACAAAATAAGTGATAATACAAGCCAGGACACTGTACTCAACCATCTAAAGGACCTCGTCCACCAAGGGTGGCCGGAGTATCCAAGTGTCCAGACCTGAAGGAGTTCTGGAATTTCAGAGGAGTACCGAGCATTGAAAATGGGCTAATCCTAAAAGGGCATTGCCTCGTGATTCCAAGTAGTCTGCATTCACAGATGCTACACATCATACACCAGGGTAACCTTGGCACAGGGAAGTGCCTCCTGAAAGCAAGAGACTGTCTCTTATAGCCAGGCATCTCAAAAGACATCAAAGAAATGACGGCCAGTTGCCCTACCTGTATGCAGTTCTCCAAACAGCAACCAAAGGAACCACCACACCCTCACAATGTACCCAGTTTCCCATGGCAAAAACTTGCCACTGATCTGCTTGACTATAAAGGGGCCCAGTACCTATTGGTGACAGACTATTACAGCAAGTACCCTATCTTGACAGGAGCACTGTCAAAAGGGCACATGGGCCAAAGCTGAACTCAACCACATCTGCTGCAGTAATCAACCACGTTTAGTCAATCTTTGCCGAGCACGGAATACCAGAAACCTTGATCTCTGATAATGGCTCTCAGTACAGTAGTCACGAATTTGCCACCTTTTGCAACCAGTGGGGTATCAACCATGTGGCCAGCTCCCCACTGTATCTACAAAGCAATGGGTTTATTGAGAGGTCCGTCCAGACAGTCAAGAACCTCCTGCAAAAGGCAGAATCTTCGGGTCAAGACCCATATCTGGCACTCTTGACGTATTGAACCACACCTGTTGACAACTTACCGTCAACTGCCCAACTGTTGCACCACAGAGCTTCCATGCAGCGGACGCTTTCAATGTTACCAAGCCTCTTAGAACCACCAAGAGCAATTGCAATACCGACAGGACGTGCAAAGAAAACAGTATGATAGCAAGTCGCCAGGTGAACTGAACAAACTAACGCCAGGCCAACAAGTAAGCGTATTCCAACCACAAACCAAGACTTGGATTCCAGCAGAAGTGAAGGAGGAAACGGGAAAACCAAGGTCGTACATAGTTAAGACAACTGGTGGGTCAGAGCTGAGACATAACAGAATACACTTGAAACCTTCAAGCAACACACTGGCAACCTGTGGGGAACAACTGACAAGCAACCAGGACACCCCCCTTACTGAACCGGGCACACCACAGCCTGCACCTTTCCAACTCGTCACCAGAAATACTGCAAATACATCCTCAGTCAGCTACACCTGCCGACCAAGTTGACGGTGACCTGCCTGTGACAACCAGGAGTGGCCGTGTCTAGACTGAACCTATTAACTATTTTCTGTGAACTGTTCGGACACGCTAGCATATCAGACACGCTTATAATTGTGTCAATTGTTTATATTTTTATTTTATTTTTGGCTTGTTCATTTTTGGTTTGTCCCGCTTATTTCTGGGTGAAGATGTTACATAATTAGATCTTGCACAATACCTTTGCGCTTGTGCAGTTTAGGGACTTGAACCCATGTTTCACAGGAGATGTATTTTGTACCATTGAGTGTGAAATAAAACTTCATCTAAAGAATACAACACATATCTTTACAAAAATGATTTCAACCAAGGTCAATTTTAACCCTTAACTTGTGGAATTTCACTCAAAGCATGCTTTTTGGGGTGAAAAAGAGTGTTTTCATGGAATTTTTGGCCTAATTCAGCATTTTCTGTACTAAAAATGCATATTTGTGAATGGGAGCAAGGTGTTTATATAGTTTCTGAGTGAAAACGATCAATTTTAATTGGTGCAGGTGTAATCCGAGACTGAAAAAAAAGAGTTTTCCCATTTGATTTTTTTTCTTTTTCTCTTTATACACTTTCTTTCAGCTGGAAAAGTTTTGACCCAACCTTTTAAGGAACCCGAGAAATGAATCTGGAAGAATGTCCGGTGTGTGAGCCAAATTTGGCACTCATTTTGCAACAAAAATTTAACAGGTTTTTACTGCATAACTCCGGAAGAATTTGACCGATTCCCCAAATCGATACATGAATGCAAAGATCTATCCATTCTGCATCAACTGCATGTCAAAGTTATCTTGTGCTGTGTGAATTGATGACGTCACATTGGCTTCTGTGTGTAAAATCCTAAAACCTGTAAATATCGGGGTTTAGAATGTAAAGGGTTAAACCAGCTCAGCTTAGTTTTACATCGTGATTTAGCATCATTTTAGGCTTAGTACATGTACATGTATCCACTATGTTAGTAATTAGGGTTAAGCACTACTTTTAAATAGTTATAAGCTTCGAGGTAAGGTTAGGGACACATCATCTATAAATATGTTGTTGTTCTAGTTTTGGATTTGCTAGATTTCTTTACCTTTTCTACATTTTGGCAAACGTGCTCAGAATTTACACATTAAAACACCTTCAGAATCCATAGCATGTTGACTGAAGATTACTAAGTCCAATTCTGTTTCAAAAGCATGTGTGTAAATAAATTAAAATGCTGGCAGAGTGGAGCCTGGGAAAATTATAGGTTGAAATTGTTTTGACACTCACTTCAAACTGCAACATATATAAAAGGCAAATGTTCCAAAATAATTATATATTTAACACATGTACCAGTTATGAGCAAAGCAGATCAACAGAGGATCCTGAAGAAACAAGATGCAAATTAAATCTCTTAATTTAATATTGATGCTCTGTATAAATTCTTTGCACTTTCACCAAAGTTTCAGTCAATTGACCCAGGATTCTGTTTTCTTGCAAACTTGGCTTGTTCTATGAGTAATTAACTTTGCCAATAATTTATATTTTCATTGTATTGCTACTCTTTTGTCATTCAACTTGCAACCAGCAACCAGCAGCCTGCAACCTGCAACCTTCAGTTTACACCCTCTGATCTTAGGAGCATGATTTAATTTCAAGTCTTGATATCTAAACCCCAAATTCTGACCGATGTAACGAGTGTGTATAATATGCGAGCCAGCGAGTCAGCGAGCCATGCGAGTCAACATGCGAGCCATGCGAGTCAACTGCGAGCCACGCGAGCCAGTATAAAATAACTTTTTTTTTTAATTTTTATGTAACTATTCTAAAGATTGCCGCACTTCTCGAAGTTATAAAAATACTACGCAGTTGTCGGTTACCTTGTGGCTGGATGGTGGATCTTTTTACATTAAGCCCTGATGCCAACTGATGCGAACACTACAAATTCTCCTTCCGGTCTCTGAACATATAGTACTAGTTTTGAGAATTTTGAGAACCCACAGTTTGGAAACGTTACATTGACGATATATTCTCACTATGGGACATCAGCAAACCAGATATTGTACAATTCATTAAATACGGCTGAAATCTCAGGCATTGAAACTTCATTTCTGGATACAGTTATATACAAAGGCGAAAGATTCAAGGAACAATCTAATTCCTTGATATAAAAACACATTTTAAGCTAACGGAAACGTTTCAATATACACATTTTACCTTTTGTCACCCGCCAAGTGTTAAAATAGGATTCGTGAAGGGCTAAGCCCTGAGACTCCTACGAACTAATTCTTCAAAAACCACTTTTCAGGAAATTATTTCAAAATTTAAAAAACGTTTGCTGACTAGAGGCTACCCAAATAACCTGGTAGAAATAATCCTATCAGAAATAAAATTCACAGAAAGGGAATCGGTGCTTAAACAAGATAAACAAACTCGAAAAGACATTTTGCCTTTTGTAACACAATACCAACCATCAGTGCCAAACATCAAACAAGTTTTAATGAGAAAATGGCACTATATACAAAACCAACCACTTTTACGGCAAATTTTTAAAGAACAACCTATGATATCTATTATATTATATCTATTATATTATATTTTTAAAGGAAAATCTTTAAAAGATACACTCGTTAGAGCAAAAATGTAAAAGGTTCTCATATGTTTCACACTGGTAGAGATTTTGCGGCCTGTCACCCTTGCTATTTCCTGCTATGATAAGAATAAGATAATCGAAGGAAAGCGAAAACTCATGCGAACTGAGCGAACTCCTTAAGGGTGAAGGAACTAATGTATGAAAGGGACTGGGAACTAATAGTTGCCTCGCATGACTCGCATGACTCGCGTGACTCACATGGCTCGCTGACTCGCAGTTTGTCAAGACCCGATGTAACTGTAGTTTACTCCCAGCTTACTTGAACTCTTACAATCTCTTGGGCATACTAAATGTATGCTGTTGTTTTGTTTAGATTCCCTTGAGAGTTTTCAGAGAATATGGTGATTTAAAAATCTTCAATCAATTTATAAATTGTGGCATTAGAGATGCATTTCTTTTAAAATAGGCAGTGTTGTTTGCATCTAAGCTGCCTTGAACATATGGTACAAAAACATCACTATCAGTAAATAGTTTCAAACATCACAATGTGATTGGCTGGTACAGTACCTTTTTCATAAGTTTGAAGGCATGCATAATTATTATGTAAAAGTTATTTTAAGACAAGTGAGTTACTAGTAAGGTTATTTACAGAGTGATGTATTCAGCAATGTAAACACACTTGTTTTCATTCAAGAATAATAACAAAATTTCTGTTGACCATGCCCATTAAAGTACTGTCTCATTCAAACTTTAGCATCAACCAACACACATTAAAATAACCACTAATAAGTTTGCTTAACTCAAAAGTTTCTTACCTAAACATACCCAGCTAGGTTTATTACCCACTTGCATTTGTGCTATTTGTTCACAAGAAATAGTTTATAAAGGTAACTGCTATGCATGGGATTGAACTGACCCAAATACATCAGTGCCTGTTCCCAGTGGATCCTGACTTGTGTTTATCTGTGGTGATACTGGTCTTGTTGAACCAGATCTTGCCCTCAACTCCTCTGGATCAACCTCCTCTAACCAAACAGCACTCTCTTTTAATGGATCTGCAAAAAAACACTCCAAATCAACATTTTATAGACTTCAGTTGAAATAAAGATATGCGCCTTCTAAGAGGTTTTTGCTTGAAATAATGTACAGGTGAACTGGGTCATTTTCCTTGCACCGTGCAATGCAGCGTTGTTAAAACATTGTCTTGACAAAAGTTCGCTATTAACTGTAATAAATGCCTTAGTTTTCAGTAAAATGTATTACTGCACGAATGTTTGGGCAAATACGACAGAGAAGAATGTACAGAAATTGCAGGCTGTTCAGAACTTTGCTTGCCGAATCGTCAGCGGTGCGAGGAAGTACGATCATGTAACTCCCCTCCTAAAAAGCCTGTATTGGCTGCCCGTTAAGGACCAACTCTATTACCACCAAGCTATTATGGCCTGTATATGCATGACCAGACATGCGCCAAAATATCTAACATCCCAATTCATTACCTGCGGACAAGTTAGCAAACGTACAATTAGGAGTGGCCAAAAACTAAACATTCATCTTTTTAGTACAGTCTCCGGGCAATGAACATTTTATTATAGAACTATTGGGCTCTGGAACATCTGGGCTCTGCCTCCATCTTTCTTCTTTGCTGCCACCATTTGCGAGACCCACTCCGTCGGTTCAGATACAGGACGGTGCAATTGCTCCTATTTTGACCATCCTGTCGAGTTCTCTTCTGACATCTTCTTCTATTGCCAGGGATACTTTACGCGGAGGTCTGACAACAGGGATAGCGTCAGAGTCAAGCTTCATTTTGTACACCACAGGGAGGTTGCCAAGGTCACCGTCAAATAAATCTTTGTACTCATCAATATCCCTGCACAAAAGGCATCAACCGTGTCAACTTCATGAACCTCGCTGTACAACTGAATGAGATTTACGCTTACGAAATCCATAAGTCCAAGCAACGGTGTTACGTGTCTGTCAACGACAAAACTCCAGATCATGGCATGAAGACTTTAAACAACATTTCAGGATTACAGTTCCTTCTGTGGCTAGTGTGTCTCCACCATAAGTAACAAGTTGGACCGCACTCGATTGATCAATCTTTTCTCCACGAGAATCCTCTTGAATAAATCTAACATGATTACATTGCACTTTGCACCAGTTTCAATTTTTAATTAAATCCATTTTGAAATCACTGGTGATCCTTGGAATCTGATTGGTCCAAAATGGTGCAATTTATTTCCAAATTGCACCATTTTGGACTCTAAATCGCATCATTTTAAAATGGTGCAATTTATTTCCAAATTGCACCATTTTGGACTCTAAATCGCATCATTTTAAAATGGTGCAATTTATTTCCAAATTGCACCATTTGAAATCACTGGTGATCCTCTTATTACAATATTACACTTTTTTGTGCAATATTGGGGGATTTCAAAATGGATGTAATTAAGTGGTAATTGAACTTCGTGTCGTGCAATTTTGGTCTGAAATCATACTTGTGATTTCAAATCAAACTCGCGCTATCGCGCTCGTTTGATTTTGAAATCACGCGTATGATTTCAGACCAAATTGCACTCCACTCAGTTCAATTACCAATATTAATTTGACGCCTTTACCATTAATTTCCACTGTGCAATAAATTTCGCACTTGTGGCCTGACTTTGGTGAATCTGTAACTGCATCGATGACAAACAGATTGTCATCGTCTTCCAGATCTGGTACCCCGGGATAAACTTTGTTTACTTGATTTGACCGCTGACCACCACGTCGGGCACCACTTGTATATTTTCCTTTGTGCTTCGAGCAACACACTTTCTCGAAATGGTTTGGCTTTTTGCAATGGAGGCAAAGTTTACCGAACGCTGGACAAAGTTTCTGCTTAGCTGCATGGCTGCCACCACAATTCTTACAGTTATGGATCTTTCTGTCCTTGATAGGAGTCTTTTGTTCTTTTCCGACACTGTGGATCTCGTTTGAAGATGAATCTTTGTTCGAGTGTTCGGTATTGTCGCGATCTGATAGCTCATTTACAATGCCAATTTCAATCGCACGATCCAGGTAAGATCCCTTTCCTTTAAAAGCTGTTTTCGGACAAGCGATGAGGTGACACCGCAAACAATTTTGTCCCGTATGAGCTCATCCTTGAGAGCACCGTATTCGCACGTGCTTGCCAAAATTCTGAGGTCAGCTACAAAGGACTGAAATGGTTCGCCTTCCTTCTGCATTCTTGTGTTAAATTTGTGTCTTTCTATCACATTTCCACGAGGGTCGCAGATTTCAGAAAATTTCTGTTTCTGAACGACAATACTTTCCCGAGATTCGGCCGGTACGTGAATGGTGCTATCTTCATTACGAACGGTGGGCGCATAGACGAATGATTTTTCTTTCTCGATCGCTTCTCTTCCTGCAAGGTTTAAGAAAATGTAAGCCTTCGTTTTTTCATTCTTGTCACCGTGTGCGGCGGCGATGAATATTTCCACCTCTTGGACAAAGTTTTTCCAATTTAGGGCATTAATTTCAGAATGGCCTACTACAAGTGACGGTGCGAGTGCCAGTGGGAGTAAAAGCACATGGCAACTAATCTATATGATTCCCTAGAGTCATGTCACTAATACCTAATTATGCATGCTATTCTACAAGGGTGAGGGTGAGGGTGAGGGTAAGGGATGAGGGTGAGGGTGAGGGAGAGGGTGAGGGTAAGAATGAGGTTAAGGGATGAGGGTGAGGGTAAGGGATGAGGGTGAGGGTAAGGGATAAGGGTGAGGGTAAGGGATGAGGGTGAGGGTGAGGGTGAGGGATGAGGGTAAGAATGAGGTTAAGGGATGAGGGTGAGGGTAAGGGATGAGGGTGAGAATGAGGTTAAGGGATGAGGGTGAGGGTAAGGGATGAGGGTGAGGGTGAGGGATGAGGGTAAGAATGAGGTTAAGGGATGAGGGTGAGGGTAAGGGATGAGGGTGAGGGTAAGGGATGAGGGTGAGGTTAAGGGATGAGGGTGAGGGTAAGGGATGAGGGTGAGGGAGAGGGTGAGGGTAAGAATGAGGTTAAGGGATGAGGGTGAGGGTAAGGGATGAGGGTGAGGGTAAGGGATGAGGGTGAGGTTAAGGGATGAGGGTGAGGGTGAGGGATGAGGGTAAGAATGAGGTTAAGGGATGAAGGTGAGGGTAAGGGATGAGGGTGAGAATGAGGTTAAGGGATGAGGGTGAGGGTAAGGGATGAGGGTGAGGGTGAGGGATGAGGGTAAGAATGAGGTTAAGGGATGAGGGTGAGGGTAAGGGATGAGGGTGAGGGTAAGGGATGAGGGTGAGGTTAAGGGATGAGGGTGAGGGTAAGGGATGAGGGTGAGGGAGAGGGTGAGGGTAAGAATGAGGTTAAGGGATGAGGGTGAGGGTAAGGGATGAGGGTGAGGGTGAGGGATGAGGGTAAGAATGAGGTTAAGGGATGAGGGTGAGGGTAAGGGATGAGGGTAAGGGATGAGGGTAAGGGATAAGGGTGAGGGTGATAGTAAGGGATGAGGGCGAGGGTAAGGGATGAGGGCGAGGGTAAGGGATGAGGGCGAGGGTAAGGGATGAGGGCGAGGGTGAGGGTGATAGTAAGGGATGAAAGCAAAAATAACTACTTACAATGGTATTACTAAACTGTTAACCTTGATCCATAATCATAATAATATATCAATGTAACTGAAACAAAAGCAAGGTAACGCCAGCTTAAATTTGGCCCACAATCCATAAAGAACAACAACTGTTTATGTGGTACTCTCCAAAGTCACCAAATGGTATACAAAACCACATTCAAGAAGGTGACAAAACATACAAATTCCTGAAACAAAATGTTACACCGCCGTGAGTTCGGACAGTAGTCATTATAATTAGGCCTACTCCATTAACGATAACTGTTCAGTCAACAAAGTCACCAAAAGCTATACAAAACTGGCGTTCAAGTAAGTGACAACACTTACAAACTGAAACAAAATGCTACATTGCCGTGAGTTCAGGTCGCAGTCACTATAACGCAGCCTATTATTAGTCGACTAAAACACCAAAAGAAACCAATTCGTGAAAAAGCTGACAAATGTGAAAGGGTGCTTCCAAAAGCAATAAAATAACAGTCTATCAAAGCAGTTATACAACATTGCTATATTCTTCAGGTTAACAATCGCCTCACTTGCCGTATTCGTTTTACCAAAGAATACAATAGAGTTAAGCATCAGGTTTACTGTAATTTTGCTATCCATATCTGTCAAAGACCCATCTTATCTTCACCGTCTCCCCTTCAGCACACCCTCTTATCCCTTCCCTAAACCTTACCTTCTCCCTCATCTTCACTTCACCCTCACCCTCACCTTTACCCTCACCCTTGTGTAAGCATCGCCGCTGTGCAATACAAATGAAGGGCTTGGGGCATAACCCACCTGTGTTGCTTTTTAGGTCGTTTTCTTATTTTTCTTGCTTGGCTTTGTCCATTTTTGGCATGTATACTACAAATTAATTGCAAAACTTTCTTCAGGATTTTTTCTGTTTTTTTTTTTATCGTTTTCGAGAAATAGCGTATGCAAATTTATCATATGACCCGTACGGCCCTGCGAACCTTTTCTTTGCAAAACCATTGATGAAAGTCCTGTATGAGGGGCGTACGCATTTGCGTGAGCGGGGCCGGAAAAAGGCGTACGGCCCTACTACAAAAGCGGACGGCGTCGCGCGTTAAAATTTCAAGCAATTTTGTCTCCAATTTGGTCATAATGATAAAATGCTTATTGACTAAGTTAGGTCGGGCCGGATGGGAAAATATTTGCCTCTCGGTCATGGCGCACGGACCTCGCTGCGCTCGGTCCGTACGCCATGACCTCGAGCCAAATATTTTCCCATCCGGCCCTCCCACTAAGTCAATAAGTACATAATCTGTCTCCTGCTGAATCTCACTCGAAAAAATGAATCCCAAAGTTTACCCAAATTTCCCAATTTTATGCTGATTTTTCACTTCAGATGGCCAAGTTTGGGCCCGTGCCGCTAAATCCCACTCAAAAAAAAAAATAAATCCCAAAAGTTCATTTCCTCAAAATCGCTTCATTTTTATCACCAATAGTTAGCCACTTAGATTGCGCCATCTCCTTTATCCTTACAGACCTCCTTAAGGAAGCATTCCTGGTCCTCCGCTGCCAGTTCATAGTCTTTACCCACCTTGCTAAATTTCACCCAGCCACAAGAACTCACTTTGAGCTGCCCAAAGCTGTATTTTAGGCTCCCGCACGACCACACATAGCTGACCTATCTGCCACTGTCACAAAGCATGTTGGGATATCAATGGCGAAAACAAACATGGAGATATTGCCCAAACAAAATACAGAATATATTATAAGTATGGAAGCACTTTGGATATTGGGCAAGCAACGAGATGGGAATTAATGGCCCACAACTCACAACGCTACCCCTTTTCTGATCCGAAGTGATTCCAGATTTTCCTGCAGACTTGTTTTGTCAACAATGGCCCATTTTGACCTTGAGTGCCGAACAACGCTTTGGGCCGAGACCGGCAAGGACACACACTCATTTCTTCAAGAGGTGCCAGGGACTTAAGGATTTCTGGACTTCATGATCATAATGCCCTTCCATCACCGGGCAGGCCTTAAACATGGCTTAAACCAGCGCTCAACCACTCAGCAGTTTAATGCCTGGGTTTAAAGTCTGTTCCGAAAATATGGTTGACACTTAATATCTTCGGCTAGATGGCCTAGACCAGGTTGTAATTTGCCCTGAATGTAATTCTTGACTTCTTCTTATGCGTAAATGCATAAGTTTGGTCACCTGACATGTCACATGATCAAAATTTTAAAATTATGAAAATCGGTGATATGCCAGCGAATTTTCTTTGTATACACTGTAGTTAAATAAATCAGCTTTTCCGATGGAGGTTTAACATATTTAACCTTCTACGTTTGGAATGATTTTCTTTGAGTTTTAAAATTTTACAGTTATAGATAATTGAAGGTTGAAATTTGGACTTAAAAATGCCCTTTGACCTCACAAATTTTTTAGAGAACAATGGATGATCATTCCAAACGTGAAGGGCCGAAAATATTTAATCTGCAACAGAAAAGCGTTTTTATTACCGGGGCCAGCCAAAGGCTGGAACCGGTTATAAAATGCAGTCTGTTCCTTTCTCTTTTTTCAACGTCTCGTTTCCAGTGCCCCGCTTTCCGCTGTGACGAAATCATTGTCATAGTAACTTTACTTGCTCAGATGTATCGCTGGGTCAGTTGAATTCTTATTCGCCATTTTGAGAAAAGCACGAGGCAATGGAGGGCATTCAAGACAAAGATGATAACTTTTTGGGGAACGACAAGTTCGCCAATCTTTACGAGAGACGACTACTTCATGAGCGAAAACTTAAGAGTGGATATTTAGGGAGACGTATTTACGAGTGACCACTTAAGAGTGAACCTTTTATCGAGAATCAAAGCGAACATATATATATCAAAACTATCTGGGTCTTTCTGCATGTACCGGTATCCATGGTCTTCTATTGTTTGTGAGGTATTGTACTTTTGGTCTTGTTTTGCATTTGTATTGTTGTCGTTCTTTGTTCCTTTTGTTTTACGTAATGTGTGCTCCGGTACATGCAGAATCTAGACAATCTTTACATCAATCTCTTGTTACAAAGCGCTATAGACGTGCCCGTGAACCAAGCAGAATTTCATTGCGATTTCTAAGACGGCTCAAGAACAAGAGTAGCGTGCTAAAAAAGTTTCTCTTCAAAAGGATTTCGTCGATTCATATACCGAAGTCCTCAAAGCTGCATCGCTATGTTAAAAAGGTTAGAAAGCTTTATAATACACGTTATAAATGTTATCATAAACACGATCCAAAGATATTTTATTTAATTAAAGTGACTGTACCCAAGAAAACTTATTTGTTGTCTTTCAGTAGTCGGCTTTGTCGCATACAAATTCGCTTTGTCGGTTTGTCGCATAAAAATTGGCATAAAATCTAAATTAAATCAAAAGGCTGATTCTTAACGATATCCAAAAGAAATCTTTTGTCATAGTTTACAATTTTTAATCAAAGGCTTCTTCGAGCCAACCCGTAAATACGAAATGCTAACGGTAAGGCAATATTGCGGGGGGTTTTTTTGGAGATTAAATGTAATGACTTTTGACGAATGCAAACAAACAAAATAAAAAAGGAAAAGAAACTTTCAGCTGAAAGAAAAAAAAAGAGAAAAAAGAAAAAAATGCGTCCCCGGCGGGATTCGAATCCACTTCCTTCGGTGGCCTTCTGCTCAAGAGTCCTTCCACTTATCCACTGCGGTACCAAGGATTAGACTGATGGGGGAGATCAAATTTTGTTATTTCAATGTGGATACGAGAGGAGCGAGCATGCAAGCAAGCGAGTGAGTGAATTGGCTTACCGATAACCCGTTCATTACGCATGCGCGTATTCAAGGGTTAAAAACGCGGGCATCCTGTGCTATTGAAATAAGTCGGAATCAATGCAATTTACGCATCTTAAAATCCCTTCCTGTTCTATAACACAAATCTTCTAAATTGATTAACTACAGTTTTTTTAAAAAAGTGGCCCCGGTAAAATTCACGAAGTGATTCTCATTTTATATTCTCTCTTTCATCACCAATTCATCAAATATCCGCTATTTTAAGAAAATTGGCCACGTGACATGTCACATGACTTATGGGAAAGCTTATTATACTTAAAAATGTTTAAAGGACGACAATTCCTTTCCATGTGCCAAATGTCAATCCGGTTCCGATCCAGTCTCTTTGTTAAAGTTATCACAAATAAACTTTTTTTCCGGTTAAAGCCTTTGACCCACATACAAGACATACATGTAATTACTTGGAACACATCACGAAAAGTCCAGATTTAATTGTCAGTTCAGAAACATAGTGCACATGCGGGCTTTCACCTCTCCCCCCATTGTTGCTCCTCTCTCCGCAATGTTGCATCCGCATAAATTTTATTTGACTCTAGCATCTTGAACATCAACATTGAAGGGGAAAGAAGGGAAGTAAGCAGACACCGTTCCAACAAATGTGACCAATTGATATTGCAGGCCTTAAACAACTTGAGCACTGAGTTGTACGCTGTTCAGCCATGTTGCCTCGAGTAGTGAACACGATCGATAAACCCACCTTAAATGACGTTATGTTCGTTCAGGTCATTGGCGCAGGTCAGGAGTATTGCGGTAGCACACTTGATACATTTAATTTAGTACTCGTATCAAAGTGATTTGTCGCATTTGTGAAGAACAAATAATTATACAGTCCACAACAATTATTTTATACACATGCATCTTGGCAAGGGCGTATTGTACATAACGCTGTGGAACTGTGTAAAATGATCGTAAATACGTCAAGTTGTCCCTCAAAATTCAGGTTTGAACATTGATTTGTAGTAAGTTTTTAATGGGTATTTCAAAGATCAAGCATGCAATTGCAATTCTTATTGGCTTCTATAGCAGAGTGGACTGACTTTAATAATTAGATCGAGATTGTCAAGTGATTGCATTAATTACAGTGATCTCCATCGATTACCTCGTACTTTTGCCTGTTTCCAACCCAAATCATTTTCCCATGATGATGTACAGTAGCCTTACTGTTGTAAAAGCAATTGCCAGAAACAGTTCATCAACAAGTGTTCACAAGCTCATTAATAAACACATTGTATGCAAAACTAAAACGTCTTTTATACTGTTACTGTATCATATTTTTATGTCAGCCTTTATGCCATTCCCTTTGATTGGTTTTGAAAAAAATAAGAAAAAATTTTGACGGGCCTTGAAAGTTATGGCATGATTTGAAAATGGGTGTTAGGAAAGAAAAGGTTAAACTCTGACACGTTTTTCCCGGACCCGGTCATCCCCATAACCATCACCTAGAGGGCCAGAACTCTGCCTTTTTCAGGTGAAATTAGTCAAAATCCTTAGGGTTAGTGCAAATTCGACAAGGGTTTGTGATATTATTTGTTGTATGATAAAATGAGGTAAATCTGAGCTAGAAAAAATAGAAACGACCTAAAAAGCAACAAAGGTTGGTTATGCCTCGAGCCCTTCAAATGTATGTGAAGAAAATTTGCCAAAGAATTGCAGTGTTAACACATCATATTTGCATATAACTCGTAATCAGCCTACCTGGTACCACCATAACACTTTTAAACTGCACAGTTGAGCTTCCCACTCCACCAGACCGGGTTGTCACTATCACATCTCCTTTGCCTGGCTGGGACTGGCCGGTGCGTGCTATGATCTTACTGGCTGACTTATAGTCCGCAGAAAGAAGACAATTGGCACCACAAATTGTCAACCCTAATTTGAGAGTAAATTAAAATGAAATTAAATAGACAAATTAATAATTGAGAATCACTGCCTACTTGGGGATGTAAGATGGTTTATCAAAAATGATACATCTCAGCAAATATCAGCTGACTATTAAAACTTTGGTGATTGAAAAATGTTTCTATATGGCCCTCCAGGAATAGAATAATCTGTTTAAAGTGGCCAGTTAACTTACTCATTTGATACCAAATTTTAGGCTTTCATCAGGAATAGGAACACCTCTGAAAACTTGGATCTTAGAGTTGCGCAAAAACCACACAGACATTACAAGAATAGCACTGGTTTGTTTGTGTTAGAAGTGAATTAATGCCCACGTCACAAGTGGAGATTGGATGCCCAGGAACCTGGGGGCTGAAACCGCCAACCCCGGAAACCCAAGGCGATAGAACACCCCATAATAGATATGCCCCACCCACAATCCAGCCACAAGTCCCGCATGCCCCAAGCTAGCCCTTGCACCCATCATACTGAAGCTTGACTATGGAAATACTAGCCAATAGATAATTAAAATAATTAAACTAACAATAATAACAATAAGTTAATAAGTTGCGAGGCTGCCTTTCTGTGGGCCAAAGAAGTTCTTTCCAGTAAGCAGGACTTGGTCCACTATGACCCAAACAAACCCCTCATACTAGATGTTGATGCCAGTTCCCATGGCATTGGGGCAGTTTTGAGTCATCAGGATGGATGATGGCACTGAGAGGCCCATCGAGTATGCTTCTTGCACTCTGAATTATACCCAAATAGAAGAGGAGGGTTTGGCCATAATCTTTGGTGTCAAAAAGTTTAATCTTTACCTTTATGGGAGGAAATTTAAGTTAGTGACTGATCATCAACCTTTGACATGCATCTTTGGTCCTAAATCAGGTATTCCCCCAGGGGCGTAGCTAGGATGTTTCAAAGGGGGGTTCACACTGTATCACACCCAGGGTACTTACCAGATTGTCATGTTGACACCCATGCTGTGTTTTACTAAAATTATCTCACAAAGGGGAAGGGGGGGGGGGGTCACGGGCACCCCAGGACTCCCCCTAGCTACGCCCATCCCCCTTTGGCTGCTGCTAGACTGCAGTGGTGGGCTTTGCTGTTGACTGGTTATGACTATGACATTGTTTATAAGAAGTCTTCAGACAATGCCAATGCAGATTTCTTTAGCAGATTTCCTGTACCAACTGGTGAGAAGTTCACAGCCAGGTAATTTCCCCGGCTCCCGGCTATTATCTACATCCCTGCCATACGGTGGTAAGTGACCTGCCAATAACTGCATTGGAGATTGCTCAGAATACTAGGAAGGTCAAAGTGCTTGTTAAGGTATATGAATATACATCCTCAGGTTGGCCAGGTCAATGCCCTGATCATGAAATGAAACCATATTATAATGGAGTCGCAGAGAAGAACTTTCCCTAGACAATGGATGCATCCTATGGGGTAGACAAGTGGTCATTCTTGTCATCCTACAGGAACGGTTGTTGGATTGATCAAATGGAGAAGGACCTTGGAATTTAAAAAGCAAAGGCATGGGCTGCATCCAACAAGTTGACGACAGTGTGGAAATGCAACCTTAACAGAGACCTGAAGATAAGATTTTTCGGAGCTTCAGTAGAAACTGTTCTGCTGTATGGGTCGGAGAGTTGGACAGTAACAACACTGGAGAAACAATTAGATGGCTGTTATAAAAGACTCCTACATCATTGAATAAAAGCTGGAAAGATCATATAACTAACAAGGAGCTCTATGGAAATCTACCTCCCATCTCAAAATCTCTGCAGACTCATAGACTACTGGAGAACCAAGAATGAGAGTGCTTCTCGGCTACTTCTCTGTGATCCAACACATGGCTGGCGATCGAGGGGGCACCCAGCAATAATTATTTTTTACTTCCATAGACCAATTAGAGAGGGACACTGGACTGGCACGACAGGAACTCCCAGTTATCATGTCTGACAAAGGAGAGTGGAGAAAACTCATTAAATCGGTGCGGGTGTGCCCGAAATAGATGGATGGATGGATGGATTGATTGACTTTGTCAGGATTGTGTTAGTACACAGAGCTCTCCAAAAGCCGTGCCTTTGCTCTTATGGCCTTGGTGTACCAAACCTTGGCAGAGGATACATGTGGATAATACTGAGATGAAGGGACAACAATTTTTCCTTGTGGTTGATAGTCACTCTAAATGGTTAGAGGTGTTTCCCATGACTAGTACGACTGAAACTGCTACCATATATGCTCTTAGAGGTTTACACGTATTTGCATGGTATGGGTTGCCTCAGGAACTGGTAAGTGACAATGGCCCTCAATTCATAGCTGATGATATGATAATTTACTTAAATAAACATATTTCATGACAAAAAATCTGAAAAGATTGACAGTTTGTATATTTTCATTTTATGTTGCGCACTAACAACAGGAAGCCCAATTTGGGTAAAATATGAAAATCAACTATTTTATGTTAGCTCTGGCGTTTTCTTGGACATAATGGCCCAAAGTCTTACCACTTTTACAAGTTTCACAATATTTTCAGCGAATACACTGTTTAATTCATTTCATTTACTACTTATCTACTTGATAATTGTGCCGGGTTACTCGAAAAGGGCCTGGACGACATATTTTCTCAATTTTGAATTTTCACTTTTTTTGTCCACTTCAATCCCTAAATAATATGATGGAAACGAAAAAAGTCCGGAAATAAAAATTAAAACTGTAAAAATCTCGCCTTGAATGCACATACCGCAAGGCTTCTGCCATTTTGAACGGCTGATTTAAATGCAAATTACTCGAAATCACGTGCCATGTCATCCAGGCCCCTTTTGCGTGACGCAGCCTATTTTTATATCCGCCTTTTCATACATGTATATCCATCAGGAAAAGTCTCCATTCTGAATGTACTACACTCGGAAATCTTCATTCAAAAATAGAAAATGATTAAACTCAACGCACTTATCAATTACGCTATCATCATCAAGTTCCAGTGCATGGGAATTTTCACCGACTCTCCTTTGCAAATGCCACAGGCAGGCGAGCAGTCTAGGACATGCTTCATGTACACCTCAGTGTACATGTCTTGCATTCCGATTTACAATTATAGCGGATAACATGTAGTGACGGATAACGAGTAGTATTTTCATTGACTTTATAGATACGTATTATTGTTAGTAGAAATTATCATGTAGTTGTATTTTTTTTACCAACCTGATAAATTTTTGCCGTGTTAAAATAAAGGTTTGATTTGAAAGACCCTGTAGCGACTTTCTTGCATAAGCTGGTATAACACAGTACATCAGGACTTCCATCTGATCCACCGTACAGACATAGCAGAGCCTTCTCTCCCACCTGGATGATCTCTTGTTTCGTAGTGTCAAGACGATGCCATTTGGACAAAGACTAAGGATGAACAGCAGAACCTACGGAGAACACCCGCTTTGTCATTGATGGGGGAGCACTCCTTCACCTTGTATCCTGGCCACGGGGACTTACATTTGAGGCTTTATGTTCATTATACATGTATGTTCAATACATTACTCGAAGGTATGGCAAGGCCACAGTAGTATTTGACGGATATGAAGATGGACCTTCAAGGAAGGACTTGTACACATCTAAGACAGACGGGTACGATAGGCCCTACTGTAAACTTCGACTCTGACATGGTGATTAAATCCAAGAAAGCTGAATTTCTCGCAAACAAAGCGTGAACAAAAAAAGGTTTATTAACCTTCTCGGTGGCAAGTTAGAAGCGAAAAGTTGCACTGACAGTAGTGCATGCACCAGGTGACGCAGATCTTGAAATTGTTCAGATGGCTATACAGTCAGCTAGAAACGCTACAATGGTCCTCATCGGGGATGACACATCTCTTAATCTTTCTTTGTTATCATGCTGTGGTGGACCGCCATGATCTCTTCTTTATACCCGAGCCAAAGCAGACTTCAAAGACAAAGAAAAGTGTGGAATATCAAGAAGATGAAGTCAGCCCTAGGGCCAAATGTGTACAGAATAATATTTATGTTCATGCACGCAGTACTCGGATGCGATACTAATTCACGACTTTTTGGAATCGGCAAAGGAGTGGCATTTAAGAAGATATCAAATGACGCAAAATTTTGTGATCAAGCTAAGATTTTTGATCGTCTAGACGCTATGAAACAAGAGATCATCCAAGCGGGAGAGAAGGCTCTGCCATGTCTGTACAGTAGATCAGATGGAAGCCTTGATGTACTGTGTTATACCAGCTTCTGCAAGAAGGTCGCTACAGGGTCTTCGTTCCTACAGCCCGAACAACTACCACCGGCATCCGCAGCGGCAGCTTTTCACAGCTTTCGAGTGTTTTTTCAAGTGCAGCAGTGGAAGGGAGATAATCAGCTGAGGCCAGAGAATTGGGGATGGTCAATTACAGATGGCAAACGTTTTCCCGTTCGCACCAGCCCACAGTTCCCTGATAGAAGTTATCTGCTGTAATTGCAAATCAGAATGTAACACACTGAGGTGTACATGTGGGAAGCATGGCTTATAATTATATAGACTGCTTGCCTGCCTGTGGTGTTTGCAAAGGAGAGTCGTGCAATGAAACTTTACTGGACTGGAACTTGATGGTGATAATGTTGATAGTTAATAATTTTAGTGTGACTGATAAGTGTGTTGAGTTTAATCATTTTCTATTTTTGAATGAAAATTTCCAAGTGTGGTACATTCAGAAGGGAGATTTTTCCCAATGGATATACATGTATGAATAGTCCGATATTAAAAAATCAAACTAAGTACATGTATTTTTGAGTAGTAAATGAAGTGAATTAAACAGTGTATTTGCTGAAAATATTGTGAAACTTGTGCAAGTGGTGAGACTTCAGGCCATTATGTCCGAAAAAACGCTAAAGATGACACAAAATAGTTGATTTTCATATTTTACCCAAATTGGTCTTCCTATGGTAGTGCGCAACGTAAAATGAAAATATACATTCTTCTCAGATTTTTTTTGTCATGAAATATGTTTATTTAAGTAAATTATCATATCATAAGCAATATTTGACCTAAAAAAATTATTTCTATTAAATTTAGCAATTTGTTTTAAATTTTAGATAACGTGGGTACCCTGTGGCATTTGGGTGAAACTTCAAAGCAGAATTTCATCATGTTCCACCGAACAGATTTTGGGGGACTTTAGTATGTTAGTGAGTCGACCATACTTGGTTGCGTGGCGGTGAGAAAAATTATTTTGCAATTTGTTTGAACCCAAACCATAGATTGACTGGACTAAGAGTATGTCAGTACAACATGGCATGGCTGATCTTCTGTTTCGATACAGAAATATTCCACATTCCACTTACAGGTAAGACTCCTGCAGAACTGTTTTTAAAGATTAAGAGAACCTAGGACACAACTTTCCATGGTGAAGCCTAGTAGACAAACAAATGGACAAACAGCATCCAAATTGTACAGGGATGGAGATCATTCTAAAATGAGTATATATATTTTGATTTATATCAACCGGTCAGAGTAAAAAAAAGGTTAGAGGGGGAAAGGAGAAATGGATACCGGGAACAATTGTAGCTGTACCCGGCAATGATTGTAGATATGTGCATGCAAATCATTTATTACCTGATGATCCTAGAGGTTTGAGTACTGAGGGGGAAAATCTTGAAATTGAAGTGGTTGATTATGACCCTCCGGTTTTTCAGGAGAATCCAAGGCCCTGTGTGGGTCCCCAGGACAGTTCACCCCCGAGCCAATTCAAAGCCCTGCTCCTGTGTCCAGAGATACATGTATGCCTAATACAGAGCCAGTAGCTAGTCCTAATTCAGAGCCTAAACATGTAGCTTCCTCCGTTCTGTGGCCAGTGGGAACCTCCATGAAAGTGACCCAGTCCGGGTGTATTAGCAAACCCCTGAAGAGGTTAGACCTTTAGTAGCCATAAGGTCATATAGCTGTGTTTTTAGCTGGTTCATTTTATTTGTCATGTTTACTGTTATAGGAAGGAGGAAATGTTTATTTGATTTCCTCACGATTTACGTCTTGAGTTATTATGGGAATGGAATAAAGCACAACGTAGCAAGCACGTTTTCAGATTACGTGTTTGTGAGGGTTTATATACACTTTTCCAGTTTAAATTATAGTATACATGTACAAAACGCTACATGAACCCTAACACATCACAGTACGCCAGTTAAAATACATTTAAACATATAAAAATAATGAGCTATAACCAGTGAAACGAGTTGTTGAAAAATGCTACATTAGGCATTTTAAATTATGTATAGTAGTTTATAGTATCTGGCTTGTATTGTGAAGATTTTTGAAGCACTGATGAAACTCCAGCTCAGATATACTTGGCATTTCAGTGACTCTCAGGTTTGACCATTTGTTACCTCTCCTACTCTCAAACTGTTTACGGCACTGACATTAAAGTGTGTGTGCCAGTGTGGAAATACCAACAAGCTCTAAATGAAGGATGTTCATTCCAATATTGTCAATGCAAATATAGCACACACAATACATGCCACAATGTCATGCCACTTCATGTATCAAGCTGGTACATTACGGAATTGCGCCCATAGAAACACATTGATCAAAGATGCAAATTTTGCTGTCAATCAAATGTTCCCCTATGTATAGCTATATAAATTTGCATAGCAACAAAAACAATGTCAAGCGAAATTTGAAACCTTTTACACAACACAATCGCTTCATTTGCATGGCCTATAAAAAGCTAATGCCTAAAATGTTTTGCTGTACAGGCTTTAAAATCATTCATCTATTAAATAGAAATTTGTCAATTCAGAACTTACCGGGTTTTGTTAAAAGCACGAGATAATAAGACCAAAGTCAAATGTATAACGCATTATACTTTTAGCGAGTGTTTTCAACTTGCCATTACAAAGCCGTTTGCCTCTTTTCCGCTTCCATTGTCTCAGAAACAATGCGCAAAATACTCAGGAGTATTATTATTATTATTACTATTACTATTATTATTATTATTATTATTATTAAAAGAAATCGCAAGTAGCGGTATCCTTTGTCAGTGCACACAGCATCATGGGTACCCAAACTTTTTCGGCTGATGAATTTCAGTCGGCGCAATTTCATAATGTACTAAGCAAGAATCTATAACAACACACCAAAGAATAATTTCTGCAGATATTGTGGGAGTTTTGCAGATACCCGCTTTTATAAAACATTATGTGTTTTTCACGTAGCTTTTTGTATAAATATGGATCATAAAAACAAAAAAGGAACTAGCTCATGAGATTTTGAAACACACTATAGTCACTATACTGTAGCATTAAAGGCCAAGTAAAAAAAGATGTTTCTCTTCCCCACCCACTTCCTTTATTTGGGCCACCTTTCTTTTTTTATTATTTGTAACATATTAAATCCCTACATGGGCATTTGATTAATACCGATATCGGAAAACCGTTCGATAAATTGATAACGATTAATTAATCTAAATTAAACAATATTGATTCTACAGTATCGATCGATCAATAAAAATTGATACTCACAACTGGTGAGGTCTTAAACATTATCGATTTCATTGATTTTATCAATTTTATCTACGTTGAGGATTGTTACTTTTTCCCCAGTAAAACGTTCAAAAATTGAGTCTTCGGAGGTAGCGTCATAATGGATGGGCTCAATGCCGTTCATCGTTATCACTCAGTGGTCTTCTCCTTTTCCATAATCATGATTTCCTTTGGCATATTTAGCTGCGTTTAGCCCAGTGTTAGTTTTCATACTCGATTGCAAATGTTTATATTGCATTGTTAGTCCGCCATAAATTGTCAGCTTTAGGTGATTAGAAAATGTTTAAGAACTTAATGGTAATAACATACTTGTCGTATAAAGTGGTTGTGGAAGATGCTGTTAAGCTTATTGTGTTTTCAACCCCATTCATTTTTCCTTTCAAAAATTTGTATGAAAAATTGTTATCGATTAATTCGATAAAATTGATTAAATCAATAAATATTGATTCTTCTCAATAGATCCTCTTATCGATTTTTATCAATTTTGGATTATGGGCCAGGTTGCACTAGAGGATAAAATTGGTTTTGGTGAGATTGTATTTCACTCAAATTTCTGTTTCCAGCAAAAAAATGTTTTGTTATGTTTGGGTCGCACAGTCAACTAGTCATGTCAACCGATGTGTCAACAAAAGAAGATAAAATTCCAGCTCCCGCCAAAATGAGTCATGCAATCATGCCATTTACGAAAATATGGAACCGCAACAAACAGCTTTCGCTTTTCTTGGAATTTTATGCCTTTAAACCTGCATGCAGGTGAGAATGGCAAGTATATTTAATATGCACTGTATCTACAGTCTTCATAACCTGAATATTCAACTGTCACTGTTGGATTACGAGCGTCAAGTCAGGTAACGAAGACGGCGAAGACACAACCAGTATCACTGGCGTTTGCCAAGGCCAAATGTCTCATGGTTTAAGATACACTTTAGGAATCGAGGAATTCCTTCTCAGTACTTCAAAAGTCAGCTTCAAATGACGAGGGATACCTTTGATGCACTTCTCAATGTGCTACATCCTTTCCTTTTGTGACAAAACACAGCTCTGCGTGATTGTACCCCTCCACAGTCGTGAGAAAATTGATTTTACGGCATTTTCGGTTTCTATTTACGTCATGATTGACATATTAATACCTTTTTTGACGAATTGTGACATTTCGGCGAGGTCTAGAGCTCACCAATTTCAAGTGTCGGTATCTTTGAACATTTGGTGCATTCTGCTCATTTTTAATATTTTTTGACAGAGGGGTCGCACTCGCAAACCATATATGATGACAGATTTTTTTGTAAAATAAAAAACTTTTTACGCCAGTGCGACCCGGCCCAATGTTTAACTAGTTTCTATCGATTGTATCGATTTTTATCGATACAATCGATAAACCTACACCTACAATTGTAGTTGTCATCTGTACATTTATACAATATTGGAAGTGATGAAAAATGTCGGAAATAACAAAAAAAGGAGCCGGCCTGCTTTATTTTTTTCTTTCGAAATCTGGACGAGATACATTTGGATTTTTTTTACTTGGCCTATAAGCTTAACAGAAGACTATAAAAGTTCAGACCTGTCACATCTTTGGCGTTGACTCCGAGGTACTCCCCACGTATAATCACTTTCGTTCCAGGCGGACCTTCAGCAGGAGAGATACCAGTTACCACAGGCGGCGGTCTCATCTTTTCATTTATACTTCTGTTCGGTTAAAGAAGCAATTATTTCTCAAACTTCCACCTGATCAGCCACAGTTTGCGATAAGGGACTGGATCTTCACGGACAAAAAAACTTGAAAGATACTGGTGATCAGAGCGGGTGACAAGGTGGACTTCCGGTTCTGCTGAACTCCTTTTTTTCCGCAGTATATTAGTATAATAAAGCTAGAATAAGATTTAAACTAAGTACGACGACCATGTAATAGAAGGAATAAAGATTTAATCATACATATAACCGTCCCCATATGACCAGACTGTCTTCCCAGTATGCACAGATAGTTATTTCTGCTTCCGGTTTGCGTTTTCCCGGAAATTTACACGGAATTTACATGTGTTTAGCTCTACAGTACTTACCCGCTTATAAGAACCTAGAATTTAAGAACCTGTTAGCCTAAAAATATCAATTTAGACCCCCTTTACATAAGAACCTATTTAGCCTAAAATTTGAAACAGGTTCTTATTTTAGAAAAATATGAACCTTAAAGATCATCAGGCAAAGATAGAAGACATAACTCCCAAAAGTACTGTAGTGAACTTAAACATGTATATACTATAAAAATCTCTGAATTTGGTATATATACAGTACATACGGTAATGTCCAAAGGCCAGGCCGGTTTTGGCATTAAATTAATATACACGCCACCCTTGTGACCCTTCTACCAGGCACTGGTATCATATCTTTCTTATAAAAATAAGAACCTGTTTTTATCTAAATGGCCTAAAACTCCACCAAGCACCATTTATGTAAGAACCTGTTTAGGCTAACTTGGAAAAACCTTAAAAAAAAAAAACTTGGAAAAAAAAACCTAGGTTCTTATATAAGCAGGTAAGTACTGTATTCCCAAAGGCGGTTTATTGTTTGGGCGATTGTTCTCTTTAACAATGGAGCGTATGCATATGTGCGTATATATATGAGCGTATGTGGTGACACGGAAATCTTGCCATGAATTTATATTCTACTACTTTTACACTCTTTTTTAGAGTCTTTTTAACTATTATAAAAGTGTGGAACGAAAGTGCAAGTAACTGAAGCGAGATTACATTTTAAACACGTCGTTTTAAATAATCTATCTCAACAGTCTTGTTGGAGTAAAGTAGTTGGGGCGGTGGTTTTCAAAAAATAACGCGTCATGAAATTTGACCTACCCCACCCCCTACTTAAAAGCAGTTTTCCCTACCTTTTTTTATGCTGCAACTCGTGTTTTCGATCGCTACTTTTTCTTATTCTTTGTGAAATCCCAACCCTTTCATATACTTCAACTCGTGAATCCTGACCCTTTCATATACCTCCAGCCTCAAAAAGGTACCCCTTCGGGCGGAGCATCCCCGTATAGCCCATCCCCTCCCCCGGGACTAAGCATGACGATTCCACTGACCATTTTATACCCTTCGTTGTTACATATAACCCAGCAATTCCCCGCATCTCCAATATCTTACGCAAACATTTCAACATATTACTCTCCAATCGCTGCCGGGACGTCTTTAAACACCCACCTTTCGTTGCTTACAGACGTTGTGCTAACCCGTCCGCGACCTTTTAGTTGGAGCGCAATTACCACACACCACTTCAAACAATGCTAAGTTACCACCGGGCTCTTTCTCTTATGGACAAGATTGTGCCACTTGTCTTTACATAACCAACGGTCTTAATGATTACTTTTTATTCCACAGGCGAAACCCGTTCTATCACTTCACTTAAAATGATACAATGTAACCGCTGCCATTTACAATATCATTGGCGAAACTAAGCGACGTCTTAAAGACGGATTTAACGAACCTCGACGTTCAGTTGACAAACCTAACATTAAATCCAAACCTACTACTTCTCTGAACACTTTCTTTCTCATCCTTAAACCTTTCCTACACTGACATGCAACTCGCAGACTAGAGCTTTGAAAATGATGTAGAACTATAAACCTTTAAAGAACTTGACCTGGTGTAGACTCTACTGTCTGGCTGTGGCATTGGTGGTAACCGACAAAATTGCACCGTCTAAAGGGAGATTGACGAAATGGCGTGGGTGGGTGGGTCGTAAGTTGTGCATTGTGCGTCATGCGTGATCGTGGATCGATATTATAAACTGACAGCATATACATATTTTTTATGCTGCTTTCAAAGGCCCGCTGGCAAAGGCAATTCGAAATTTCTGTTGTTTAAGCAAGTCCATATATTTGGCAGTGAAAACGGCTCTAAAGTCCATTTGCTTTCATCCGAAGTTGTTTATTTATGTTGTTAACATCATCCTTGTTATTATGGTTCACACCATTTTAGTTGATATGAAAGACCGAACGATTTCGTCGACCATGTGGTCGAGTTTGGCCTCTGTCAAATCATACTAAGTCTATGTCATTACGCTTACCAATTGTGGCCATTTTCTGGAGCAGTTCGATTACCAATCTCCAGACCGACAACAAGAGCTCGATATACGTTTTAGTCGGGCATCGAGAGTTTTGCTTAGGATCTTGCTTCTCTGTTACTGTCAGTTGTAAGAAAATGATAATCAGGAGGGAATTTATGTGGAAACTTTTGTGGTAACGTTTTTGTAGGGTTTAAGAAGATACTGTGATTAAAAATGCAAATTTGTCTGCAATTATTTTATTAAAGTTTACCAACACTTTTACTCGCAGATGTCTACCGCTCTTGTTGATTTGCCTGCAGTCAGGTGATTTGCCTGCAGTCAGTCTACTTGTCTACTAGTTGGGCAGTACAACAAGTTTTATTGGTCACAGTTGGTTGATTACCATGATGAACTGCTACTGCAAGGCTTTCCGTAAACGTGTAGATTTCATCTACATTTTTTTTAACCAATCATACTTGAGCATTCACACAACAATAATTTCGGAAAAAATTTGTACGGTCGTACCAGTCAAGCTTTGTTATAAAAAAAATTAGAAGAGTTTACTTTATCATTCCGTTTTACTTCCTTTTCAGAAAACATTAAAGATAATAGAATAACAATATTGACAATGATGCGACGTTGATATTTTAAAGCCTAAGCAGGCTGTTTTTTTGGATCGGGTGGGGTCTGGCAAAAGTCGATTAAGCCGTGACCGTTACATCTTGTTATATCTTTAAACTGCGAGTTGAGAGAAGGATAAGACAAGAACTGTTGGATGATTATAATACGGAACTCCGAAAAAATATGAACTGAACTGCTTGTCATCTGCCATTCTTTCTTATCAACTCTTTCAGCAAAAACCCACGAAGCACGAGACACGACCCACCCACCCACCCACCAACGCCATTTAACTTCTCCCTCTAAAGGACGAACCATTTGGTTTTTAGGGGGAACCGTCCCTAAAATCGACCCGCCTCGGGCAGTGCAGCCTTGACGCTTGCGACTTGCTTTCAACAAACATACGACAAGAATTGATTCGGCGTAAAATTGAACCAACAAATTCAGTTGTGCACAATTTTGGCACTAAGTTGAACGAGGCAGTGGAAAAAAATCGTTTCGTCTGTGAATCAGCTGGATATTACTCAATTTTCCTAAAACTCAGCAACTTCCATTTTTGATAAATCATTTCCACCGAAACAACAGGCAAAGCAAAATACCCGCAATCAAAGAACTTCAGAAATACTAGAACTTTATTCTATAACACGAGCTCAGGAAGAAATTATATACATATTTTATTTGTATATACAGTTGTCGACAAGTACGTGTATCAGGACTTCAGCGATCTTTTACAACAGACTCAAATAGAAGCTCTATTTATATCACAATAAAATAATTCGACTAATAACTAAGTTTTAATCATCATCATCCTCGTCATCATCTACGTCATCCATATCTTCAGCAGCTTCCATGGCTTCCTCCTGTGCTTTCTTTAGTGCCCGCTCCTCCTCGACTGTAGGGTCATCAACTTCCGTTACTTCTGGTACCACAGGGTATTCTTCCATTGCTGCGGGGGGTGGGGGTGGGGTGTAGTTGTCCGCATCGAATTTGTGTCCCCAGCCAACGTAAATGTTTTCGTATTTCCTATTAAAACACAGGGACACTATCTTAACTTTTTTCAATTCAATTACCTCAGCTCTCAGCTTTTGTAGATGTATTTTTACTCTCGGTTCTCTCATACAAAACGTTAAGCCCATCGGGCAGACGATGGACACCAAAACGAAGTCGAGAAAGACATTGAAACATTTGCAGAGTGGTTTGTAACTTACCTGTCTTTAGCAAACGCCACTGCGCCAGGCCACCTGTTGGATCGCATGATAGCGAGGCCGTACTGAGGTAGCAATTCAGATGATACACAAGGGGTCCAGGCAGGCATACCATTCACAGCTGGAACAAATACAGCATATTCGTTAAGAAAGACCGAGAAACACCGGGAAATGCTAGCTAGGCAGGCGATATCCTCCTGTTCTTTTTTTTCTTTTTCACAGACAAATGTGTTTAAAAAGGTTTTCTTGGATAAGAGATTAGCTACAACATCTCATTACGGCAATATCATAATTTCTCTGTAGAAATGTAATTGAGGTCGGCTTTTAATTCCAAACGGCGGAACAAAATGAGAGTTCAGTAACTGATTAGGAGCTTGAGAGATGGAACATTATTTAGTTCAGCACCGAAATGACTAACATGTTATCACGAGGAAAGCTTACCTTCATCTTCAGCAATGGATGTTAATAATTGCGGTCCTGATTCTGGTTTGGGTTCTTCTACATCCTCTCTTTCTTCTTCCTCTTCCTCTTCCTCAAAGTCATCTTCTGGTTTTTCTACTGGGTTGTGCCAAACGCAGCGACCCTAACACGACATAACAGAAACTGAAGTGAGAATACTTTATTAAACACAAAAACTGAAGCTGAGATAATGCGAAGGGCGCTTATATGTGGGAAGAAGGGCGCTCTCAATGTGCCTGTGCATGTTTTCATCAATTCATGCGCTGTAGATTCTGCGTTATGCACATTCACTTTTTTTCTTTTTTTTCCGGGGGGGGGGGGGGGGCATGAAAAGATATTTTCTAATAATTTCATGAAAGCAATACCAATGTGGTTTTTTTACTGGCCAATTAGCCCTCGATCAACAAAATATAAACGGATTAACGTTAAACAAAAAAAATGTCATCATCATCACATTATTTACACACGAAATCATATATTTACATGGTCTTCCTAGAAGTCGTGTGAATTTACACCAGAGTTCATTAACTATAGAACTACTTAACTAAGAAAGAAGTACAATAAAAACCTTTACGATCAAGATTTCTTCAATTTATGGACAAACGTTTGGAGCCTTTCTCCTATATTTTGGCGAAAAACATATATATATAAGTTTCTTGACTTGTGATGGGTCTCTCAAACAATGCTTCCTATCAAGCGCAAAACTGTAGGATCATTAGCTAGTGTTTTAAATAATGATCCGCATAAGAAGGAAAGTGCTGAACGGCAATGCACGATGGAATACCAACCCTTTTCATTGTTACAACTAGTGATCTCATTGGCCGACTCAAAAATCGCTAAAAAGTTAAGGTTCAAGATGCATTTTGTCAAATTTTTTCAAGGTTTCAAGTTATTTGAGACCCAATCGCACAACATGCATTTTTTAAAAGTTATTGTATTTGGGGAACTTCACGAAAGAAGCAAAATTATTAGCTATTGTCTTCTGCTATTCTGATTGGTTAAGCACGAAAATTTCCTAAAAGTTATATGACGCAAATGGATTTTCTTTATTTTTATACTGAAATATAATTATAAACAATCAGCCCCTCCCCTATTCTTGAAACCAAAGATATTCTATGTGGGAAAGAGCCAATGCCGCAGAACAATGAAGTTTATGGTAGTTCTTATGTGCAGCATTACAGATGAATGGCAAGAAACCAACTCCAATTTTGGCTTTTTTTAAATTAAAGCTAAAAGCCAAAATTGCAGTTGATTTTTTGCCATTCATAATCGCTAATTATAGATATTATTTGCGTGAAGATTGGTTTTCCAACGATGATGCCGCTTGGAAGAAGGATCCCTTGGATACTACACGCTTGCACTCAAATGGTTAGGTAGTGTAATAGGAGCAAACAGCGAACTTCTTCACATGTCAAAAATTTAATGTACGTAGTAGACGTTTCGCCCGTTCGGGCTTCTTCAGTACAATGTAAAAATAAAAAATTTTTCCTAAAAATAAGGTGTTATATAGCGGGCTTACAATTAAAATATTTTTTTACAAACAATAAAGTTCTTAATTACAGGTAGATAAAAAAGAACAGAAGTGCTAATTAAAAGCTGCCAAGCCACTTGACTAGGGTATTACATCATTACAAATAAATTAGAAAATAAGGATCGTAACAAATTCCCAACTCAAAGTCCTTGAACAAAAGCGTTTTCTTAATGCACAATATTTCTCCAGGTAACAGGATCAAAATAGAAGTCTTTGAATGATTCATAACAAAATACAAAAATTAAGCCCCTGTGAACTCTGGTATTGTAAACTATACTTCGGCTTTGTAACAAAGTACTTGATCGAGCCCTTGAACGATTGCAAGAATTCGTAAGAAGAACACTTGTAGACAATAGCATACAAAAATGTTTAATTATATCGAATTCTATTCCTAGAGTTGAACTCAGATCTTTTACTGAAACCGTAAGGTTAAGGGTGCAAAGTTGTGTATTCCAATAAGCTTCTCTTGTTAACAAACGATCGTTGAGGCTATTATTGTCACTGAAATTGCAAATTTGTTCAATGATAACAAAATCAAAATCAGACAAAACATGCGTTTCTTTGTAGTAATGACCCACATAAGAAGGAAAGTGCCAACGGCAATGCACGATGGAATGTCAACTTTTTTCATTGTTACAACTAGTGATCTCATTGGCCTAGACTCAAAGACCGCCAAACAGTTAAGGTTCAAGGTGCATTTTGTCTGATTTTATAAAGGTTTCAAGTAATTTGTGACCCAATCGCACAACATGCAATTTTTAAAAGAAATTGTATTTGGGGAAGTTCATCAAAGAAGCAAAATTATTAGCTGTTGTCTTCTGCTATTCTGATTGGATAAGCACGAACATTTCCTAAAATTTATTTAACGCAAATGGATTTTTTTTATTTTTATACTGAAATATACTGATTACGAACCATCAACTACTCCCCTATTCTTGGTAAGGTAAGGTAAAGTCGCACACGGGCCACGATGGCCCACACGGCCGGAGCTTAACCCGGTTTCTGTAGCATGAAGCAACTAGGAATATTGCTATTCCCCCCTGGATGGGATGCTAGTCCATCGCACGGTTACCCCCAGCATTTTGTCGCCGGTACCCATTTATACACCTGGGTGGAGAGAGACAGTGTGGAGTAAAGTTTCTTGTCTAAGGAAACAACACGACGGCAGAGACCAGGCTCGAACCACCGACCTTCAGGTTGAAGTCCGACGCGCTAACCACTAGACCACCGTGCCGCCCACATCCATGAAATGAAACCATATTATATACTATTCTTGAAATCAAAGATATTCTATGTGAGAAAGAGCCGGTGCCGCAGAACAATGAAGTTTACCGTAGTTCTTATGTGGAGCATTACTTAAAGTGTATCGCTACCTCAAAAGTGTTCTTCTTTGTGATCATAGCTGATTTGTGGTTCCGAAATCTGACTTTAAATTCGTTGCATGTGGATCCTATATATTGAACATTGCCTTTATTACTTGTAACTGGGTAGATGACATTCTTAAATTTGCAATGGATATGTTCTGTGATGTGATAAGTTCTGTTTGTTCTAGCGCTAGTAAAGTAATCAGATTCCACTAAGAAGTTACGACAGAGATCACATTTCCCTTTGCATTTGAAACAACCTTGCACATCTGTGTGATTAGTGCGACTGGGGCATGCAAGAATTTCTTTAATGTTTTTGATTACTCTGAAGGAAGGATTTATGGAGTCTTTGGGGAAAATTTTGGCTAGAGAGGGTGAATTTTAAATGAGGTGCTTATACGAATTAAAGATCTTTCCGATGCTACAATGTAGGTAAACTTTGGTTGAAATCTAAAACCAATGGAAACACTTTCTTGGTATCTTTGGTGGTACAGGAAGCGATAACTTTTATACATGTTACTTGCTACCGGTTACATTATTCCATTTCCACAATTTTAATTCACGTCTAATTACAACTATGAAAGTTTCTTGAAAATTCTTTAAAAAATAAGTTATAATTATTTAATAAATTGTTCAAAATTAATAAATACATGAACACTTCCAACACTTTGAGTCAACATTTCTTTAATTTACTTTATTTTAGTAATTCTGGCATCCTCGGGACAGGAACGTCATCCCATTCCATTCCGATAATTCGTTGGGGATCATTTTGCGTCGTATTTAGTTCTATTGGGGGATCATTTTGCCTTCGGGGATCATTTTACGTCGCGTACAGATCGAATAGGCAGCCGAGGTTTTCGTTTGTCATCGCTTAATATCGGCAAATCAACGTTGATACGAAGTGTTCGCGAGAAACCGTTAGATGGATATGATTAGCCCCAAAGTACATTCTATTGTTACTTACATTCGGAAAACTGACATGATGGCAGGCGCAGTAATCACAAAAAAGACATTTGAGATCGGTGGGGCTAATCTTGAGTTCAGAGTTTCCCTCGGAAATGTACTTGACCGCTGGGTCAATGCACCCCTCAAGGGGGATGTTGGTAAACAAACTCTCAACATCGAAAGAAATAAGAAATTTGTCAAACATGGGTAAGTTGTTGATTTCTTGAACAAGCGTATAAGTGTTAGAGGCATTGTAGTCATTGGGAATATTTGGTTCTAGGAGATTGCATAAGAATTTAGCAAAATTGTAGATATACAGCCATTTCAATTAACATTGTCGGATGAAAGCTCAAAGCCAAGACCGCAAGGTAGTATGGGTACTTGTAAATAGTCATTTGAACAAAAGTCCCATACTACCTTGCGGTCTTGGCTTTTCGCCTTTTTCATCCGACAACGTTAATTGAAATAGCTGTATGTACCAACAGATGAAACCATGGGGCGGAAAGGGGGTGTGGAGTTGGGGTCTCGTAATTTGTGCATTTTGGTTGGGACCCGTTAGGATAGATATTGTCGTATATATCCCTGTCCAAATTACCCCCTACCCTACATCTAACTAATGTTTACCACTTTCAAATTAAGAAATCTTTTTACAGCGAGGGACCCTGTCCCGAGAGAGCTTCGTTCACGTATAGTATGTAAATTCACTTGTGCATGCCGGCTGTAATGCTTGCTATATCGGCGAAACTTGTCGCCATTTTTCTACTCGCGCCCGTGAACACCTCTCTACTGGTAGGTCCCCTCACATCTTTAAACATCTACAAAACTCGGAACCTTGCCGCAAATCTTGTTGTACAGATTGCTTTGAAATCCTCGATTCTGCCTCCACGAAATTTTAACTCAACCTCAAGGAGGCTATGCCGTCACCCTGATGAAGGCCGGTAAACTCGGCCGAATGAAATATAGGTGACAGCTCAAAATAACATCTTTTTTAATCTTCATTTGTGATACTTTATATCTTTTTATATCTGCTTTTCAAGATCAAGACTTGCACAGAGAACACGAAATACTCAATAGTAGTTTAGGGAAAGTTTGAGTCAAAACATATATCACATGACTCGCACGAAAAGACCGAAAGGCGCCAAAATTGTGTCGCTGATTCGCTTTAGTTGAATCAAGAGAAAATAATTGTCCAATTTTTATCTCTTGGTTGAATGAATGACATTAGCGAAAGAGTAAAAGTTATAAAGTCTTTTCTGAGCTGCGATTTTCAGCTAATTCTTGCAGTCATTTCAAGCAAAATGGATCCAGTAAACTGCGTTTAACTATTAAAGCTATTTTGTTGCGCTGGATTGTTGAAAAAGTCTAAAAATGGACTGACTTGAACTGTTTGAAAAAATTTATAACTCAACTGACGATGTTTTGTTTGTTTGTTTGAGGTGTTCATGTCAGCTGAGATCAAGGAATAGTTCAGTTTGCAGCTTGGAAACAAAACAACTGGAGCATTCATCACGATTTTCTACATGGAAATGGAATTGCTCTTTTCTTGTGTGCAACAGTATGTAAACAGCTAAATTAAAGCTATCTTATAAATGCTGTAAAAACATTTCTTCAATTCATATTCTTGATGTTCCGTGCGAAACCGGGATGAATTTAAGGTATGAATTTTCATCATCGAGTTTTAACATTGAAGTCTTAAGGCCCGTTTACAGATGCGACAATAGACGCAAACAATCCAATGATACATGTAGCCGGCGCCAAGAGCGGGAAAACGCGTGCAGGTAAGTCATGTTTGGTTTTGGTTTTACTTCTGATTGGTTGTTAGAGCAGTTTTCAATTGAGTGTCGAAACTAATTACACAATTGCTTTGGTTTTGCATTACTACGCTTTGTGATTGGCTAAAAAATCTCGCGCCACTTTCTCGACCAATCGTGACTTGCTCGCACGCATTTTCCCGCGCTTGGCGCCGCCGACATGTAATTGCTTCGAGCTCTGATTGGTTCATTGGATTGTTTACGACTGCTGTGATTGGTCAGAGTAATTACTTTGGTTTTGATTTTACCATACTCAATTGAAAACTGCTCTAAAGTGGCGCGAGATTCAAAGCCTAGTAATGCAAAACCTAAGCAATTGCTTAATTACTTTCGACACTCAATTGAAAACCGCTCTATTTAGTTAGTGTTAGTTTCTTTTAGTTTTTTACTCTAGTTTTAGACTGGTTTCCCCAATTAGCCTGTCTCTCTCTCTCTCTCTTAACGAAATAATGTTTTAATTAATTACTTTATTTATTTACTTCAGCTTGTTAGGACTGGCAGTCCTCACCTTGAAATAAGGTAAATACATGCATTAATTCTGTATTGTCGTTATTTTTATCAGTGGTTCAAAATATTTCTATTCATTTGTTGATCTTTAAAACGAGAAAGCGCAGTTTTGGCCAATGATGTACCGCATTTTGAATGATTCAGATTTATTTGTTTTCGTTATGTTTGTTAGCCACATCAGTTTTGACTTGTAGCCAGATTGGTGTTAATTGTCGAAGTTTATAACCCAAACTATTTGGTTGGATTACGATAAAAATCGACTTGCAGCTAGGAAATTGAGTTAAAAAATCAGCAATTACACTCGACTTCTCTTTGGAGTAAACTTGAAATACATCTTCGTGTAAACTTACTTTGAATCCGTGATCGTTTTACTTAACTTATAAAAATTACCGTTATGGAAACGAGATAAACTAAGAGTAAAACCAAGATCCGAGCCAGGATCAGCGGCCAATTCAATAGTAAGAATCCTGAGAATCGTCTTCAATTTTCCTAAAAAAGTAAAGAATGTTTGCAAGCTTTCTATAAGCTTACTAAAATCTTACTTGCTTCAACAGTAGACTTACTGTCAGGGATATATCAGAATGTATTATTTATAAGCTATGCCTTCTGCTTCTCAAACACTAGCAAGTAGTAATAGCATCAAATAAGTTTATGTGTGTTTCAGTGGATTTTAGCGAACTTGCGCCGGTTTGTGGAAGCGGCAGCGTTAAGAAAATTTCTTATGATAGAAAGAGTGACTTCAAACCAGCCTGTTCAGGGCCGGGACTATTAACTCACTTTCATTCGAAGTATTTTAAAGCATTTTTGGCTTGAAAGAAAAATCGTTAACTGGGTCAATTGCGGAAAAACAATTTACGCTTAGCTAAATGTCGTTAAGTCATTCTGTCGGGAAAGTCTTCTGGTGGATGTTTCTTAGCCAAGTAAACAAGTATAAAAAAGACAATCAAATGACTTTTTCGATAATCTGCATGTTCTGTTAAAAAAGTTAATTATGATTAATCTCACACCAGTATCTATTCGCACTGCATAAATTATAAGCAAAGCAGTGGGATTTTATTTTATATTAAATGGAAATATGGGCAAGGATGTATAAAAAAATTAGTTGACGTTTCTATCTTTTAATTTTTCTCAAAATGATGAGCATTTTTCCATTGAAAACTGACCAAAACTCTTTGCGCCTGATCAAAATTATGTTGGCAAATGGCGCCGACAATTCTGCAGTTCACAGTTTTTAAACGCTTAGAACTTTTTTGGTAAACATTCAAAACGTTTGGTAAATTGACAGTGTATTGGCAATATATTAAACTTTAAACAGTGAAAATGACAACCTTAACTTTCAAGTACTTTGCTTAACTTTTGCAAATTTCTGTCGTTTGACCGCGGTTAAGTCAACATCAAAGTGTCTCTCGCTATCTGAACACTAGCGCCGAGCTTTTATCGCAGACGGTAACATGTACACCAGCCTTTGGAGCTCATTCGGTTTAGAGACTCAGGTGAAGACTTCAAAAATTGATGTATTTGACTTGGAGTGTATTTTTGTTGGCACACGTAGGCGTCTCTTTCGCTTCAGTGTTTGTTGTCATTGTTGTCGCCGGCGCACAATTTCGAGCAACCTCCATAAATGTTTGTTGCATTTCATCCAATATAGTTTTACTCGTGGCGAAGCACACGAGTTGTAAATCCGGCGTTGACTTTTCTTGTTTTTTTTTTCGTGTCACATTAGCGCATGCAAATTTATGCACGCATATTTAAGTCTATCGACGACTATATGGCTTTCGACCATGAAATACATACCGTAAAATCTCTCCGTGTGTGTACTCGAGAAGCAAGATAAAGAACTACTGCGTACAATTGCACACTTTCAAGACAGTTCAAGGCGTTCATGGACGGTTTGATATTGTGTTTGCCGCTTATTCCTGTGGCATTTTTGCTCTGCCAAGTTCTGTGTTTTATATATTAAACTTGCCATTTGCTTAGCGATCGAGCTCCGGGTCGAGCTTAAGTGTCAGCTCCTGAATCTAGTGAATGCAGTGTAGTCTTACTTTTAAACCCGTGTATACGTGAAAGCATGATGAACAGGTTATCGGCAAGGGTGTTTAAATAAAATTCATTCTCTCACTCACTCACTCGCTCCTTCCATCAGCTGTAAACTTAGTGAGCAAATGCTTTGTTACGAACACGTTTCGTAACAGGAATTCAACGTGAATCCAACGATAACAATAATTAATTTGATGTAAACGAATATAGACAACAATAAGCTTACAGATGTTTCGCATTTGGAGTTTTTAGTGCAACATTAAAATCGATCTAAAAGGATTTTGCAACCTAAACACGCGTTCTGATGCGTATCTAGCTTAAAATAATAAAATTTAGTTTATAGGTAGTATGTGCTCTTGGACAGCGCAGTGATTGAGTTTGTGATTGAGTTCGTATCTCCATTAAGTCCTCTTTTTTTTTTCTTTTTTTTTCTTTTTTTGAACTGGACATTATGAAAGTGATGTACTTTTTTTTTCGTTCGTCAAAAATCATTACGTTTAATTTAAAAATATATATATATCGAACTGTGTCAGTGTGAAAACGTATTAAAGCTTACGGCAATATTGCGTTACGCGTTAGCATTTCTTCTTCTCGGGTTGGCTCTTAGGAGCCTTTGATTAGATATAATTTTAAGCTTATGTTTCTCTGTAAAAGCACTCAAATCACTTGGGAATCAATGCTGCAATGAGTTAAAGGCGCCACGAGTTCAAGCTGTGTACAGCTTCTTGTTCTAATATAAATGTGGGCGATATATCGCCAGTTTTTGTTTGCTTTTTGTAGGATGCATTGCTCGGCTGGGGCTTAATATTGGAGCAAAGACCGCAAATTATCTCTTATTGAGCAAGAGTTTTTGAGGTTTGGGAGAGTTCCGTTGTACCTTTGTGTTGAGCTCAGAGCTCAGTATACCATTACACACTGCATCAATCATCGCATCGCATTAAGGTTTGAGATGAAATCCGGTTCCAATCATCTACATGTACAAGTCCCTTGAACTTCACAAATCCAGACCATCATTGGTCTCTTAATCACCCAAAACTTACATCCAACCGTCCAAAGAGGCCATTGATGGTCTGCTGACGAGATCAAGTAACAATCAGCACCCCGGAGGATAAAGAAGGGCACACTCACACCCAGTAGACAACATATGTATGTTTATTCCAGTCCGAATATGATTACAACTGCATTAAAGGGACACTGTCCCGCTAAAATAGCAAAATTTCGCTGAGCTTCCATTTCCACGTTATATCACCAAATACCACCAAATATACAACTTAGATGGATAAAAAAAATTCTATAGAGCAAAACAAAAGCAGTCGTTTGGAGATAAAGTGCAGGATTGCAAGGATTGAAGTGGATTACAGTTCATGAAAAACACGTTATTTCGGCCGGGACAGTGTCCCTTTAACCATGCCAAACGCACCACCAAACCTCGCTCCCAAACTTCACTCCCAAATATCATTCCCAAACATCACTTTTCCAAAGCGCACATAATCCAAGCCTCACTGTTGTCTCCAAGGCCACAATAATTACTTTCCATGCGCCCGACCAAGAACAACTTTACATCGTATAAGCGTGAGCGATTGGTATCATGTTTGTGACTTTGATAGTTTTCTTGAACTTTTCCAGCGCAATCATCACCCCCTCACTAGCCCCAATAGGGGTCTCCTCCCAGTCAGTCTAAATATGGGTTAGGCGGCTGTTGAGCCGATACCAGCAGACATTCGTCAAAGACGGATCAAATTCCTAGTCCCATGCCGCCAGGGAGACGTAAAATGGGAGACCCCGGGGCCAGCAAGGTGGGTAACAGCTGTGACCCAGAATAACTAGGGGAGTTTGAATTTAGATACTCCGTTTTCGCAACTGACGTTCCCTTGCCGACAGAGTCATTTCACTGAGAGACAAATGTCAACACGACAATAACTTGAAGCTCAACACGATAATCATTGAAAAAATACTCAATAGTGATAAACTGACGGTCCCTTGCCGACAGAATCATTTCACTAAAAGACAAGTGTCAACGTGACAATAACTTGAAGCTCAACACGATGATCATTGAAAAAACACTCATTAGTTAGTAGTCAACTGACGGTCCCTTGCAGACAGAACCATTTCACTAAGAGACAAATCTCCACGTTAGAATATAACTCTGAGCTCAACACAAAAATCACTGAAAAACACTCATTAGTAAACGTAGAGTCTCTCTACTATACGTTCAGGTAAACGTCCGATGCAAAACCCTTCAAATCGCTAAAATTCGCCGTTTTCAGCTACAAGAATGGCACCACACAACATTTCAGGTAAAAATACGTTTAGTTTGATCAGGTATGTAAATATTCATCGCAGTATATTACGATAAGTGAACCTTTTCGATATTCCCATACATTTCCTCTAAATTTAAAAATACGAACAACGGTCACACAGTTTGTGTGGCCCCCCTGTGGAAAAACACTCATTAGTAATCAACTGACGGTCCCTTGCCGACAGAATCATTTCACTAAGAGAAATCTCCACGTGAGAATATAACTCTTTTCTGTTGAGTCCTGTACGGTAGATAAACAAATATTTTTGTCGTTTTGTAAACTTCTAGCGTTGACGTATAAACTTCACTTGCAATCAACAAGCCCGGAAGGCTTCCATATACCGGGCATATAAGGTGGTATGTTCGAGCGCTCTCATTGCGTCAAGGGTGACGTAATTGCTGCTAAAAATAGCCCAACACGTCATTAACGTGGGACCCACGCTTGCAGTCTCCGTCCCCGATTATGGCTCCTGATTTAAATCAACTTGACTTCACTTTCTTTCCGTGTCTGATGGAAATGTCAAGATAGTGCTGTTCTAATGCACTAAGCCGTTTGTGCGGGGTATTACTACATTGTACAATAAAATGACAAGGAAGAAGCTTTATCACAGAAACAAGGTTTGAAGTCAGTATAAAAAATCGCTTAAAATTTGATTCTAGCTTAACAAAGGGCCTGGTCGCACTACAGTCAAAAACAAAAATAAGCCCGTGCAAAATGACATAAAAACAAAAACATTCTCGACAAAAAGCGTGTCCCACCGGAGCGGTTTGTTTGTTTTCCTCGATTTTTGCACGGGCGGATTTTTGTTTTTGACTGTAGTGCGACCAGGCCCTAACTAAAATGCTCTTTATGATCCACCTCTTTCTTAATAAAGGATGCTACAGACCTTGTTGTTATGCAGTCAAGAACTCACCTGTGGTAATATGTGCTGTACGTGATGAACCCAGTTATGAAGGGATGGATCAGCAAGCTCTCTCACGCTAACTCCCTCAAAGTCAACATTTAACATGTATGAATCTCGCACTGTGGAAAGAATTGTAAGAACTGTAAAGAGTTGTACTTTATTGTGTAAGACATTTTAGGGAGTCAAACGACTAGCAAATTGGCCGATTCAGACTTGCTTATAAGGGGTAGCCTAGAGTGAAAAATGGCTCAGAATGATGAATTTTTTTGGCCCCTTGCAAAATAATGGAAGGGGAGGGAGGGGGTCAGGTCCCAGGAACACACTTGATTAACATCTCCTTCACAATCCACTATTTCTTATCATTCTGCTCATGAGTGGTAGGTGTTAAATATGCGCACCAGCGGGATGTGTATACAATACAATACGAATTATAACTTTACTTATACACGATAAAAATTAAAGTGATGCTACTTATGGGGTCATGTTGAAAAGTCTGCTACTGACAATAAAACACTGTTATTCGAACTAAAATTACTAAAATTCTAATAAAAATACTTAAAATTCTCACCCTAAATTACTATTAAATTACTAATTTAATTCTTTGCTAACAAAATGTTTCTAACTATTCCAGCTAAAATTAATCAATGATGATTGAATCACTACTATACTGCATGTAATATGACCATAAGTAAGTAGTTGAATTACCTTCACCCTCCTCCTCCTCCTCTTCCTCCTCCTCAAACATGAAGTACCCAGCAGGACTTATGTGACCACCAGCAGAGATTCTTGCTATCTGTGCCCTCAGATAATTCATTTCATTTCCAGGAAATGGTGGATAACTTATGATCTACAGAAAAAAATATTCTGTTTATATATAGTCACAAAATAATTGTATACTTTTCCTTGATAGCATTTTTATTAATAAAATAAAATAACAAATTTATGTTACCGGTGCATCCAGGCGTCCAGTAAAGAACTTCTTTATGCATCTAGCAGTCACTATTTGTGCTGGAGTCACAGCTGGAAGTTTAACCCAAGGTTTACCAGCTGAGAACAAAATAAAACATATTATCAAAACCAAACATTCCTTCATTTATTCTATCTTGATTATATTGATTACGAGAGAAAATTTATGGAATTCATCATTTTGCAAGCCCTTATAAGTTCTCCCCACCCCTCCCCCAATGCATAACAAACTCTGTATTGATCAAAGAAAAACAGGTACAAGTAGATGTAATCATACATGGTCTAGTTTATGCAGGTTTTAATCGTTACAAAAAAGACTTTTAAACTCTTTAATTCACATACGTTCAGTGGTGACAAAGAATGTTCTCTTGTTGGTGCCAGTTCGGTTCTCCTCTTTTGGAATAATTGGAGGAGGTTTCCAGTCTGGTTTGGGAGTGTCGTCTTCTTCACCACCCTCTTCATCTACAACAAAATGCAAAACATAATGTATCAAACAATTTAAATACAACATGATACAACAACTGGACAAGAACAAGTCAAAGATAGTCCCAACCTTTGCATGCGTCCTTCGGAAAAAAAAAATTATATAAAAAAAATTTGCACCTGTTTCAAAAGTAAAATGACGATAAAAATATAATTTTAGCACCAAACAGTAATATAATTCGTTAAAATATTTTTTCCGTGGCGACCATTATTTTATTCAACACATCTCGCATGTTTTTAGCTACTCCAACTTTAGATGCAGATATCTGGCTTACCAATCAGAATATCAAAAAAGCCTGACATCGGTTTTATTCATTCATCCCTTGTGAATAACACTGTGCAGTTATTTCGGTCTTGCCACAGCAAAATGATACCCAATAAATTCAATTCAACAATCCTCAGTGGTTTGGCAGTTTATCAGCTCCTAGCTGTTTGTAAAGGAAAAACTTGCTAAAGTTATATTTGTATATCCAAAACTAATATTTGTAGGTTAAGCTTTCTATTAATAGTTTGTCATAATTATTATTCTTGAAACTTTTTTTCCGAAGGACACCCACAAAGGTTGGGAGTACCATTAAACTGACCTTCGTCGCCTTTGTCTTCATCCTTAGGTTGATCATCGCCTTCACCCTCACCCTGCTAATTACACAACAAAATTGTCAGTATGAATGATCAACACCTATTGAGTTGCTTTGGTTAAACACCAACAGTTTGAACATTTGGGGATACTTTCATGTTGCTTTACTTAATTCTGCTTTAGAATTCAGCAGAACAAACTGTGGTACCTTCCACAAATATCCCTTTACTGCGCCTTTCAATAACATGTGGAATTTAAAATTCAAATCTCCACCAATGGTTGCGTTATTCCTTGCCGTCAATCATAATTAATACGAAAGCCAACGGGCCATGTAAAAAAGAAACAAACAAAATGAATCGAAATCTACCAATAATAATGCACGGACGTGACCTTTTGAACTCATTGAAGTGAAGATCTGTTTCCTGAGAGGTAAGCTAAGATGATTGACGGCAGTTTAAAACGCAATCGTTGGTGGAAATTTAAATTTCAAATTCCGCATGTTATTGAAAGGCGCAGTAAAAGATACATGTACTACTAGTTGGGTGCTCCTAAATGGCATTCTTAGCATACCGGGGTATGTACCACTAATGATGGGTACAACAGAATAAAATCCAAGTCTTGTTCTGTTTACATAAAATCGCTTTTCAACCTATATTAATATATGATATATATTATATATTATACATTAATATATATATTATATATTAATAATGAATGCACAAACACATAAAAATGGGCAACACAATCTTCTTTCAAAAAAATCTTCTTTCAAAAAATTTATTCAAATTTCCATAAGTTTATGTTTAAAAGCAAAACGTGTACCATTTATAGCACATTGAGGCCAAGCTGTCGTCGATGAAATTCAAGAAATCAATACAACTGAATTTAAGCACATTGCAAACAATTCTCCAAAACTAACGAGAACACAAAGAAAAAGTCAATCATAGATTGACATCAACATAAATACCCATTGAAAAATGTAATTTGTTTTGCCTTTTAAGTCTCTCGACTGCTTGGAATTTCTGCTTCTTCAGTTCTGAAAATTTTTATCCAAAAAACAAACTTCTCTCCACTTTGCTCCCGCATTGATAGAAACGTATGAAGTTCCTCAAAGCAAGATTTTATCCCTGAAAGCTCTTCTTTTTCCACTAAAGTGGCTTCTGAGTATCCCTTAAATAGTATCCCTGTCTTGAGTAGCAAACCGGGAAAAAATGCAGGGAAATGACGACTTCAAATTTGGAAATGGTTTTCTCCGCTAAGCACAGCTCCAACTAAAGTGTTTACTGAGCCGACGTGACATTGGCCATGTAGCCGCGCGAAAAACAAAGCTTCACTTTGGTTTCAAAATTGCTAAGATCCCGTATGTTGTGTGGTGTCATACGCGCATGTTTTCCAACATCATACGCACCTGCAAGCTAGCCTTGAGAGATGCTCCGACACATGTGTTACGGACGTGTGCCCACTAAACATTCCGCTAGCCAAGACCATGACAAATGACGGGCATAGGTTCTATGAGTATGGGGCTATGCAAGCAGGTCTTCAGCCCACGAGAGCTCTGCTATTAATATGTTATTAAACCCCTGGGCAATTTGCTCTGTGTGTAATATAATTAATGTGATATGCTCTGTTGTGATGCCATTTCAGTGGCCCAATTTTTAATGTACTGATTTATTTACCTCTTCATCCTCCTCATCCTCCTCTTCTTCTCCTTCTCTGTACTCTACTTCTGCTATATAATAGTTGGACTCAATTCCAAACACCTTACCTGCAAAAACAGAAAAACAAAAACAAAAGTGCATCATGTTTTTTACTGCTTTGGTCAGTGTCTAAGAGAATCTTCAGGTTCTCTCCATTGGATGATTTCAACAAACTACCAGTAGGTGTTACAGCTTCCAGAAAATATCCATACTTCCCTCATAGAAGGTTTATTGGTTTAATTACACCCCCCCCCCCTCCCCCCCCTCACCTCTCTGGAAATTCTAGTTTATCTTCATACTTTCTTTTAAAATGCTTGGCTTTTGAGACCACCCCCTTTGAGGAGGGGGAGGCTGGGGTCCTTCCATGGGGGAACCGCACAAGCTACAATTTACTGAACTACATTAATAATAAAGAAAGTTTTACAATACAAAATTGTAAAACACAGTTAATGGAGCGTGACGCTCTGAGGCCCCGTCGGGCATGTATTTTTGTAACTAGACTTTGACTTGCAACGTAGGCGTATAAATGTACCTTTGTATCCTTTGTCTGGGCTTTTCATATAGAGCCCTATTGTAGTACTATCAACCTCATCTGGTTGATAGCTCAGTTTATGTTCGCTAAATAGTTGGATTTGTAAATGCCCCATTCATGTCGTATCCTCTATCACGTGAAGTCTACCATTTCTATGTTACAGCCTCGGCCATTGGTCTAAGCATTATACACTGTCTAGCTATAAAAGGTACTGTACAAGTTTCAAAGGCACATTTTACTTCAGTTAAGTTACTCACTGTTAAGCTCTGTTAAAAGATTTCCCTCCCTCCTTCCCTGTTGGAGTTATTTGGGTTTACTCAATAAACTTTGGGGCCACTTCTCTGTGATTGCATTTGGTTAAGTCTGCGCAGCGACTTCCCCAAGCGTAGTGCACTTGTTTTTTAATTGTTTTCGCATTATCGACCTGCCAATATTCCGGTCCGATCCAGCACCCCTGGGGAGATAGGTGAGGCTCAATAGGTCATAAAGTCACTTATTAAAGTTGGCGCGTTGCTGGCCTTAGGTTTCAGCTCGTAGTGCTGTCGCTGTAGCGCATTGCTGGCCTGGGTTGCAGCTCGTAGCGCCCTAGTTTTCTAGACCTGCCAATACTCTTCTCAGCTTGGCGCGTTGCTGGCATTAGGTTTCAGCTCGTAGTGCCAGGAGAAGTAAGGCTTTAAAATGGTCTGCATGCAATGGAAATCGTCTGTCGGGCCAATCGCTGAGCGGTGTCCCCCTATATGCCATATGCGTCTTGTGGTCCTTATTTTAATTTTTAAGGTTGGGTAGTAAATCATTGGGTTCATCAATCTATAGGAACAGTGACATTAATTTGGTTTAATGACTGACTATGTGCAGCAAACAAAATCACACATTGTTTTCCTACCCCAAAAACGGACCATTTGTAGTGGTTTAGTATCCACCAACTGCTTCAAGGCAAGAAATACTCTAAACATTTCTTCACGGCTCAACCCAACTCCAGCTTGTTCAAAGTAGAAAGTTAAATTCATAAGATCAGGAAGAGGTGTCTCCACATCTTCTTCAGCTTCAGGTTCTCCTCCTTCTCCATCTCCATCTTTCTACACAGCCAAAAAATATTTTTGGTAGATTAACTTATATAGCCCAGTCTTGTCTTAGTTGTTGCTTGGCTCAAACTAAGGGCATACCTTGATCTCAAAACCCCTTTAAACTGAGTCTATTAATGTGTCAAATGACCACCTTGCCAGTCCTCAAATATTGCTTTATTTTTATAATCACTTCATTAAAATGCCTGATGAGAAACTATAGTAACAAAAACACCATTTTAAATGACAAACAATTAAACAGTTTGTCAAAAGAACAGTATTTGTACATGACTTGAATATAATATTAATAATTCCTTAAAGATTTCCGCAATATTGCATTACAATAGGAGCCTTAGATTTTTTTTTTGCATACAAAATTTCTTGAAAACGACGGAAAAAAACAACAGAAAAAAATTCTGAACAATGTTTTGCAACTAATTTGTAGTTCACATGCCAAAAAATGGGCAAATCTGAGCGAGAAAAAAGAAAAAAATTAATAGAAAGTCGCATAGGCTGGTTATGCTGTCGGCTCTTCAATTTATCTAGACACATGACACCTGTTTCCCCAATGTAGACTTTGCCGCACACTTAGTGCAACCAAAGCTAAGGACCCTGCCAACTCAACCAAACAAGATGAAGTAGTTTACAACATTCCCTGTGAATGCAGCAAAGTCTACATCAGGGAAACAGGGAGGTCCATACATGAGAGGATTAAGGAGCATGACAGGGATGTATACGATTTGCTTGTAACCAGACTTCAGCCATTTCAGAGCACGTTCACGAGACTGGTCATTATCTGATGTGGAATTAGGTAATGTAATGTTTATTGGTCAAAACCACACCATCCACATAAGACTTCACTCTAATAACATCAACAGGGATAACAGGCTGAATCATAATTCCCGAAGCGTGGATTCCAAAACTCAAGAAACACAACAACAGGGGAACAGTTAACTACAGCAGACTACAGAGAGAGTTTCTCACTGGAATAATGAGGTGACACGTAATCAGTTGACCTCATTGTGTGATGAAGACTAGCAGCGCACTAAGCAGTCGAAACGTCGATCTACATCTAAAGTGACTACATACATTGTAGTGAGACAATTAAATGACAATACACTTTATTATTGTGCCTTACCATGATGAACAACAACTCTTAATTATAAAGGAATTTAATTAATTGTTTGTATTTTTTCACATTTCATCTTCCAGACTAAAATTACTATAAAACTGAGCTAAACAATATTCTACATGTATGGATGTTACAACAAGTTTCCAATTCTTCCATAATGTTTTAAAATGGATAGCTCCTCCATGTCGACAAACTAGTTTTAATTGTAAAGATGTGGACCATTTTCAATTTTGGATGTGAAAATAATGGATTCTTATCATATCAGATGAGCTTAAATACGTTATGCAAAACAGCATCAAAAGTACTCTGCATGCACTGCATCAGTTATAAACCAATCAACATTCATTATTTCAAATGAGACTACCAATGGATTATTACATTTATATTTGTTTTACAGTTGGAATTTTGATCTGAATAATACAATCCGTTCCCAATATTACTGAAGTTATTCTCAAATAAATATTAGCAGAATGTGCTGAGTATTTTTATCGTAAATCAACTCACCTCAAATAACTTCTGATGAGCTTCGGCAACTTCTTTGCTTTCCTTATTGTCACCATCCTCCTGTCATTTGGTAACAATATTATTTATATTTGACAATCATTAATTATTATAATTAAAAACTGCTCAGCCTCCCAAGTGACAGAACTACTCTTAATCTACAGTGTATATAAAAGTGCAAAATTAATTTTTAAGTGGACAGGTCAATAACCTAGTACACTGTATGTGGTTAGTTTTGTATTCATCTTCAAGTAATAATACTCCACTTATCTACTCTAACCAATTCTCTAGACTGAAGATGGCATTGCAAAATACATCTTATTTGATGGTTTAAGAGATAATATATAGAGTTTATTCAGCATGAAGTTGTGAAATATGGCTGAGTATTTTTACGAGTCAGTTTTTACACAACTATTTGCTGAATAAATTGTTTATTATACGACAGTAATCTCCTAAAACTAAGTTTTTGAAACTGTTTTTCCTAGAGCGCGGTCAGAAGAGCGTAATAACGTGTCACATTTGCACTCATCTTGATGCATATTTGCACTCTAGAATGCTATGTCGAATAATAAGTATGGATATTTTACGAGTATGCGAGCAATGGGTAAAATGTCCGCATGTATTACATGTATCTCTTAAACCATTGAATAATGGATTTATCGTTTGACTGAAATTTCTATCTTATAATAGCTTCTGTGTCTTAAAGCCGCCGCACACTAGCCGATTTTTTGTCTTTGGAACGCCGATTTTTTTGTCTCGGTTCACCGCACACTAGCCGACAATACCCGACAAGGCGTTTTAAGATCTAGCACTGCCAGATATTTTTTTGTCGGCCGACAAAAAATCTTAACTTGTCGGCGTTCTAAAGACAAAAAATCGGCTAGTGTGCGGCGGCCTTTAAAGGAGGCTCGTAAGGGTTTCTTGCTTTCGATAGTTTGTCTAAATGATGAAATATTAAAAAAATGATGCAACCGATGATATGGACAATTTTGGATATCTATATGACGCTATTAACAGGCAAAACTTTAAGGGTGCTTATGATGTCATAGCCATTGCCATGGCAACAGTACAACCCTCTGAAAAGAGCCTCTAAAACTCAGTTTTTGCTAATTATCTTCAAAACTAATCCAGTAACCTATTAGTTTTTTCTCAGTTCTTTTTGGAGCTATGACAAAAAATCTATCTAGTGAAATCAAGTTATTTCCAAAAAGGTTGTTGTCAGATAAGAAAAAAAATAATCTTATCGACCACAACTAAGATTTTTTTTAGTGACAATTTTGCGTGGAACTAAAAGATGAACTTGTAAAAAGACCAATAGTAAGTTATCAATACACAATGAATCAATCGTTATCAATTTCTATAGGCAACGGATATCAAATGGTATCGATTATTGGTTTATCGATTGACCTTGCCAACCTCGTTCCCAGGGCCTCTCTCTCTTCAGCTACATCATCATCGGGAGAGACCCTGGTTGCGGCTGGTCACGTGCCACCCAGAATCTGGGTGGTAACAAACATTTTTGTTAGGGGAGGGGTAGTAAAGTGTATAATTGTCGCTTTAACGAGAAAGGGGAGAAGTGTTTTGAGGTATTATCGTTCATCAGAACAAGCTCATAGCTGAGCATTTCGTGATCACACAAGTATTTTCGACCTGTAAGCGGTTCATGTTGTTGTCAACTCAGCCAAAACGTTTCTGAGCCACGGAAAACACGTTGAAAAACCTCGTTTCTTCAGGGATGGAAACAAACGCCATGACGGTCAATATTTTGCGCTGGCAAATGCCACGAACCGAGCTGAATTCGACATTAAGCCAGTATCAGGCTCCTAAATATGTCAAATATACAGAGGTAGTCTTTATCCTTACGCTTTATTTTATGCTAAATTTATACTGTCAGAAGGCCAATTAGCCAAAAACCTAACTTAACTCAGAGAATATATAGGCGACTGATCGAAATCAATTCACTTTGTTGATATTACATTGGGCAACATTATACAGATTATATTTTATTTGCAAGCTAAGACACGAATGCAGCACGCAACCAAGAATTATTTCATTCAGGTCAATAAAAGCATCATTTTATAAAGCAAACGATGTGCTGATGTGTGTGATGTTATATTTTGTTCAGGCAATATCGAATTCAAATCTGGATAAATAAACATCTGGCTCTTTTTACCTTTGTTGAATTTAGAAGGTGACCACTGGCTTTCAAAGGTGAACATATTAAAATGTTAAATGCCTGTGTGTTTGAAGGAATGAGCCTCTTGACAGGCATTTCTTTCGTCTTTTGTTCGTTCGAGAAGATCAACGAAAGCAGTTATTGACCCTACCCCAATGGAAAATATTTTGTCACAGGGTGGCACGTGACCAGCTGCAACCAGGGTCTCTCCTGATGATGACGTAGCTGAAGAGAGAGAGGCCCTGGGAACGAGGTTGTGACCTTGCCTGGAGGGTAGAGTCTACCTTCTATAGCTCTGAAGGAGGTCGGACACTTATTGAGAATTATATAACATAATGTGGACACTTAGAATTTTATTTTCAATTAATGTTTAAGAGTTAAAAAGAAAATCTAAAATCCCCACTCAGGATTGAACCTGTGACCTCAGCTAGGCTTAGACTTACATAGCCTACCGTACCAGAGTACCACCTACGTAGCTTCTCGGGTTGTTTAGACGTAAATTTAACTATATAAACTGCTAACTCCAACCTCAACTGAAAGCTAACCAGTTACTCCGTTATATAAGTCTCAATAAGGTGTCCAACCTCCTTCTGAGCTATGCAACCTAGACTCTTCCTGCCTGGAGGAGGTATACGTCATGTTACATATTATTAGCTCATGAAGAAATACTTTTTATCTTAATTTATGTAATGTAAATCTTATTTTTCTATAAACTCAGTTTTCCTTTTCGGTCATCCACTCGATTAGCTCTAGCTATTTGGATGCTCCAAACTCACAAATTCTATCTGTTTTTTTTTTTCCTTTGGTTTTTCTTTTCTATATCTGTAATCTAGTTTTATTTTTAAATTATTTTCTTTTTTCCTTTTCTGTAAAGATCGTGTGAGTTGAATAAAATATTGTTGTTGTTGTTGTCACATACCTCTGACTCTTCAGTCTTTACTTGTTTTATGCTTTTGCTGATGTCTTCAAATATATCTGTTTTGGACCAAAAAAGGTCATCATTATTAACAGCGCAATGCTCCTACATGCATCACACAAATGTAAATTTAAGGTTAACAAAGAATAAGACACAGAATTTGCATAGGAGCTGGCCTAAAAACATGGCATTTTATGCTTGCCCCTGAATGCTGTATTTTGATATCACCTTACCTACACAGTGATTTGGTCTTTCATCCAAAATTTTGCTTAGTACCTCACTTAGATGATCGTATCTGCATGTAAAAATAGCGGTTAGGTTACAAGCTACAGGCCCATCGACACATGTTGAACTTGAAGTTATACAAATCACACTTCAACTTCAACCTATGAAGTCCCTCTCTAGGCGCCAGTAAAATCACGGATGTTTAAATACTTACAGATTTTTGTTTGATACAGAACTTGTTTTCAGAAGAAAGGCTTTTGCTTTTTCTATTTCTTCCTGCATGTTAAATATCACCCTGAATGCAAAGTAAAATCCACTTCAGTCAATGCAGACAGTGCGAGTTGAACTGAAAGAAAACATGGCGGAAGTTCCCATGGCAACAGAGCTGACCCTTCCCATGACACCCCGCGCGCCTGATTTCGCCCTTGTTTCCAATCTTCTCTCGTCCCAAAAACCAATAAATAGCGACTGGGTACGAGTCTGGCAACAGAGCAAATAGTTTTCAGTCTCTTCAGGTCTGCTCGGTTTTCAACATGGCGTCGAAGAAGCAAGAAGTGGTTGTTATCACCGGGGTTTCTACAGGCTTGGGCCTTGCGATGGTAAAATGGTTCATATCCAGCGGCCATACAGTGATAGGATGTGCAAGGTCGGCTGAAAAAATCAGTCAAATGAACAACGAGTTTTGCACAGGAAACAAACCCAAGCAGTTTTTCGTTGTCGATGTTGTGAATGAGACAGAAGTGAAGTGTTGGTCAGAAGATGTTATTTCTCGCTTTGGACCGCCAACTTTTCTTCTTAACAACGCCTCTATTTCAAGCAATACATCGAATTTGTGGCAAATCCCCGCCGAGGAGTTTAACAGTGTTATTGATATCAACATTAAGGGTACCACGAATGTGATTCGCCATTTTGTTCCTGAGATGATTAAAGCAGGAAAAGGCGTGGTCGTTAATTTCAGCTCCGGTTGGGGAAGGAGCGTTTCACCACAGGTGGCCCCTTACTGTGCAACGAAGTGGGCCATAGAGGGACTCTCCAAAGCAATGGCCTTGGAGCTACCGGCCCCCTTGGCTTGTGTACCATTAAATCCAGGAGTCATTAATACTCCTTTGCTACAGATATGTTTTGGAAAACGAGCTGCAGCAATGCATTGCACACCAGATGAATGGGCTGAGACTGCTTGTCCATTTATTTTATCACTAGATCGTTCTCAGAATGGAATGAGCCTTACAGCACCATAGTGACATGTACTCTGTTATGTCAGTTGCAGCTCTGACATATTGATATTGGACAAAGTTCCAGTGCCAGCACTGTAATACTAAATCTATGTATATTGGTCTGGAGGGTGGGAGGGGGGGGGGGGGTTGGGTTGGGTGGAGATGTTGGACTCAGAAATCCTACACCAGGCCATGTTCAGCTGCATTTTGCAACCCTATTCAAGACTTGACACCAAAAATCTCTATCCTAGGCCTATCCCAGACTGGCTATTTTCCAGAACAATACCGTATTCCTTTTTATCTCGTGAATACATGTAGCATGTTCAAAGACATAGTATATGGGTACAGATATGCAAATTAGTCTCTCCATGTTAACTTGTAAACTCCTCAGGGTATTACATAAAGTCTCATTTCAGACAATGTCATGCTAAGATGCAAATGGAATTAAATACAAATGGAATTAAAATGGCAATATAAAATTTATCATTTTACTGTTTTTTGCTCTTTGTTTTGGGCTTTTCTGCTCAAATTGCTGCCCACCCACTGCTCGCAAAGGCATGAAGTACACAAAGTGTGGATTCTTGTGTGTGTCTGCTAGTGAATTTAACATGTAATGTCTTTTTTTCAGACAATGCATCTTTATGTTTCTTATTTGTAAACTGAATATGCTGTTTTGTAAACATCAAGAACATCTAAAATTAACATTGTTGTTTCATATTCAAGAGATGGCTCTTAGAGCGGTATATACTTCATTGTAACACACCATATAGGGATCCTATCATATAGGGATCCTAAAAACTCATTTTACAATGGTTAGCTTTTATTTACTGTTATGGGTAGTGATGTCCATAACAGTAAATAAAAGCTAACCATTTTAAAATGAGTTTTTAGCCCTAAGTAAGTGCCGGATTCTTTGACGTGCATAAATTAAAACCACCATGAAGTATATACCCTTAGAGCTCCTCTGATTACCTGTTGGCACTGATCAGTTGCCAGGTATACTGTAAAGTTGTGAAAGTAGCAGCCACCGATACTTCCGGGATTATCAGGCATAAGGGGCCACAACTTTTCGGAAGCTGTTACTTCTGGGCTACTAAAATATGCGAGTAATTGAAGAAAAAAATGTTTGTCAGATGTGGTATTGCCCTCCCAAAAAATTGTGACTGGATGTTTTAGCGACTTTCCACGGAAATGTGCTGATTTCTACGGAACCACTTGTTAGAATTTCACATAATTTGGCACAATAACAGTTCCAAATATGCCAAACTCACCTGCCATCAAAAATTTGAAATCTAACGGAGATTTTTACAAAACGCAAACATTACGGAAAATCCCTCTGTCAAAATAGGCCATTTCCGAGTTGCCTTTAGCCTCTCTATCACAGCGAGGCTAGGTGCGAAACCTTTCATATGAAAATGAGTTTTCATTCATGCAAATAACGGGGGGTGACAAGTCTAGCAAACGCTGTTTCAGCAATACTGTGTGGAACTGAAAGTTGTCCCGAAAATTTGGAATATCTTCCCGATTTTTTCGGAGACATTCTCGCAAAAATTTCAAACTTCCCGAAATTTTAACAACATTATCTCATGTTTCCCCGAAAATTTTTCGAGTCTCCCGATTCCCGGCAAAATCTTCAGATTCCCGGAAGAATTTTGTTTTTCTCCCGAAACAGGCCTTCTTAGAGTTGTCACCCCCCGTCAAATAAACCTATTTGCATGTGAATGAAAACTCATTTTCATATGAAAGGTTTCGCACCTTGCCTCGCTTTGATAGAGAGGCTAAAGGCAACTCGGAAATGGCCTATTACATGAGACCAGTGTTAACATGCAAATATTTTTACGAGTTTACTGGAGACAAATGATGGTCAAAATCAAAGGACTAGATTTTCTGAAAATAAAGGAAGCCAAATATTGCAGGCTGATTTGCAATCCACCTTGTTGCCATGGCAACACCCTAAAAGCTCAACAAAAATATCAAAATATAAAGCTTGTTGCTTAATCTTATACCTCGCCAATTTTGGGCGCCCAGACGTTAGTGGTTTTAAAATGACAATGAATGATGCATAGGTACAGTAAAACTGTGTTCAGTCACCTTAACTTGCGAAGAATGAATTTAAACTATTATTCCTTCAAATACGGTAATATATTTCTTGAACTTACATTAACTTTCTGTCACTTGTAATTGAAAGGGAAGAACTGTTTTCTAGAAAAGGTATTATCTGAGCACATTTGACGACTGCGAGTTAAGGTGATTCCTCAGAAATAAAAGTTGTCGAACGATTTTTTTTTAATTTTCCCTAACAGCTCCCTACCATAAGTTGTTTCGAAAAATTCAATAAAAAAGGTAGGTCACCATGCTCGGTAAAGAGATATGACGGACCAATGTTGCCCGATTTATGCCTATAGCAATACCGATCACGCACGTCATTATTTGATCGGTTCATGTTTCTTTTCCCGGTAACCCGTGAAAGCAAAGTTTACAATTCTTAAAAAAAATTTGATAGATTAAAGTCTCCACCATATGGGAACACTTTAAAATAAAATTTCTGAAAAAGTCACACAACTTCAAATGACACGGACTCAAAACGTTCCTCGCGTCCATGTTTTCAAGGTCAACAATTTGCTCCCACGAGTAACTGATTTGAGAACGTTTTTAGCGATATCTTTTTTTCCTGTCGAGGAATTTTTTTTTAACTTTGTTAACTTAAAAATCATTAATTTAACATCAAAATGATGCAATAAAAAATATAGGTCACCATGCTCCTTAGAGAGAAAAAGACAGTCGTATTTTCTAACGAGCTTGCGAGCCTTTGATAAAAAACATTCCATCCTCCGAAATGTGCGCGCGCTCATTTTGCTCAACCGCGCTCGCTCATTGCTTATAAATTATGGTAATTCTCCTTTTGAAAAATACTCGTAAGAAAATGAAATTTCCAGCTGCGTGTTTTAAAAACCGTTCACTAAAAAGAGTGTTGTTATCAACTGGCTGCCATGAAGGGACTATTACGTGTGTTATACGCAGTACAGGATGTGCAGTGCAATACTGAGGAATCACCTTAAAATTCATTCATCGTAAGTTTAATGTTATGTGACATAACCGATCATGTCGATTTGCGGTCAACAGAATTTTGATCATGTGATGAACTTTTTTCAAACCACAGAGTGAAACCAACGGTGCGTAAAGCGGGCTGATTTTCAAGGCATTTGAAAGGACGTCCGGGATCAATAGTAGCACATGGCATAGAAAGTTGCATTTTAGAGATTCATGTACAACAATATCAAACTAACAGATATTGAGGCCATTTAGGATGGCCTTTCAGATATCTTATCTCCGAAACCAAGTCGGTGATACCCCATTTTATTTGCATATTACAAATGATATTATGACTGATAAACTCTTTTTTATTTACAGGTCAAGAGTGATGATGAATGCAGGAGACAACAAACTATATAGAACAGGGTTGTGAATACCACACCACACATTACATGAAAGGAACCAATTCTTATAATGACGTATGTGATATATGCACTGTAAAAAAAAGGAATATATATATTTTTAAGTTAACTGAATAACAGTGGTTTTATATGTCAATAATGTGCTGTTCCATCGTCCAAAAAACAGAGTAATTTTAAACCCCCAAAACGGTTAACGGTTACAAAGTCAGATCACTGAAATCACTCCTTCTACAAGAAAATAAGCCTTGGCTTTGTGCAGTTAAAACAATAGAGTGTAGGTTTAATTAATCTGTAATTACATGTACCGTGTAGCATCGGAAATTTTTTGCAGGAATTATATTTTGCGGATTGGCAATTTTCGTTCTGGGAACAAATTGTGGCGATTTGTTTGACTGATATAAAATAACTCCTTGGAACTAACGGTTGTGATTTTGAATCCAAATATAAATGTTTTTCACTTGCATGCAGGGGTAGAGGCGTAGAGCCTACAGGAAATAGGTTAATTATTGAAAGTGAGTTTGTTGCGTCACTAGCTAGCCGTATCGGGTTTCGCGTACCCAAGCGCTTGGCTCAGTTAGGCTCATCGCTGTCGGAGTGATTTCACAACAAATTTGTCTTTCTGTTCCTTTTCATCGCATCCCACATCCCTGGCGCATCGAACACCATCGCTGATCATCTCAGCCGTTGGCACTAGATTTGGCTCCAACCCATCAAGAACGGTTTTCCGAGCTAACCGCGGGATTATCTACCTCTCATGTCCTTTGCCCGCCCCAGCTATTTGACTTTCAGATCAGTTTCTAATACTGTTTTTTGCATTCCGTCTTAGGCCTGACCTCTGTCGGAACCCATTCCTCTCAACTGTCCCATCATCCTTCTCTCCAGGACCTCGTTACTACGATCCAAGCCAACGCTTATGCCCCAGGAACAATGCGCAACTTGCGTTCTTAATGGCAATCGTTTTCCCGCTTCTGCGCACTTCCAGCTTCACCTCAGACAATTTCCGCCTACGCCTCCTTCTTGTCCTGCTGAACTTCCTCATTCTATTATATCATGAATCATTTGAACGGCATTCGCCTTCTTCACCTCTGCAGTGGCCTCTCTGTCGACGCATTCAACAGCTTTCAAGTGGCCCTACCTCTTCACGATGAAAACACCCTATCATCCCAGCCATCTTAGTGCCGGACTATTCGCCGTTCCCTTGACCTCACCGCACCATCCCACGCGGCGCTTTGGGCCGTATTTTCCACGGCTTTCTTTTCGTTCTTGCGGAAATCCAACCTGGTTGCCACCTCAGCATCTTCTTTCAATTGTGATCTGCACTTGTCTCGACGTGATATCAAGTTCACACACTCGGGCGTCTTTTTACGTATTAAGTGTTCAAAAACACGCCAGAATAAAGGAGTCCTCATCATCCCACTCTCCCGAATACCTAACTCGCTACTCTGCTCCGTTTCAGCCATTCACCATTATTTCGCATTTGTCCCTGCGCCTCCTCAAGCGCCGTTCTTTTGCCTTCCAGGCGCCCGTGGTACTGGCCTCATCCCACTCACCGCCAATTATTTCAGCACTTCCCTCAAACGGCTCATCGCCAGTTTAGCCTTGAATCCAGTCAACTACTCTGCTCACAGTTTCCGACGGGGAGGGGCTACTTACGCCTATCAAGCAGGCGTTCCAGAACACTTAATCAAGCTCCAGGCAGATTGGCGCTCTGAGGCTTATCAAGCTTATTTATCACTGCCTTTAAATACCCGCACACAAGTTGCTGACATTATGGCCGCGGGCCTTTTCGAAAACGATACATGATTTCCATACCTTTTGGCGTCGACAAAGGTTTTTTACCGCCCTTCTCCCCACCTCCTCAATTTTTTTTCTAATTTTGTTATTTCCTTTGATTGGTTCAACAAAACCTACGGCCTTAATCTGAAAAAGGATCAACTTGCTAGACTACTTGAAATTGCCACAACCAATCAGCTTTTCCAGTTTAATGGACGAGCAGACGGATGGTGTGGCTATGGGCTCCCCTCTCGGCCCTCTAATGTGTCATCTTGAAGAAAAGCTTATACACGCGATGGCTTGATGCCCCATCTGTATAGGAGGGACGTCGATGATACCCTGGCTAGAATGCCTAACACTGATGCTGCTGATGCGTTAATGGCTTACACCCCAGCCTAATGTTTACAGTGCAGCTCCCTGTGGATAACAAGATCCCTTTTATGTCTTTTTTAGTTTACAGAAAACCAACAAACACTGGCTTGCTTTTTATTAAAGACAATGATACATCGTGTTCATGCTTTATCTTATACAACAGAAGCTTTCAATGCAGTATGCGGCACATTACGCTCTATTTTTAGTCGTCTCGACTATCCTAGGGGTATTATAGATCCCGCCATTAGCAATTTTGTTCTTCGAAGTGCTTCAGAGAACATTGGGGAAAGAAACAATGACAGTAGCATAGTTAGAATCAAGTGTCTGCTAATGCGGTTCGGAGGCATTTTCGTGATCTTAGTCATAAGATTGGCCCCACATTACAGCCAGTTTTCGTAAGCAAGAAAATTAGAACAAGATCTTAAACCCAAAGAAATCAAACCGGCGTCAATTGTGAATCGGCAATGCGTTGTTTATCGTTTTTCATGTGATCTGTGCGATGCAGATTATGTCGGGTACACAGCCCGACACCTTCATCAATGCATTGCTGAGCACAAAAACTAGACAATCGGTAGACATTTCGTCGAAGCTCACGGTAGCAACACTCTTTTGAAAGAAAGCCAATTTAGAATCTTGAGAAAGTACCAGGGCAAATTTTATTGTTTAGTTTTTGAGATGCTTTTCATCAAGCAACTAAAGCCTAATTTAAATGTCCAGACGGACTCCATACGTGCTAAACTTTTTGTTTAACCTGTTATTCGTTTGTTACAGTTTCTTAATTATCTATTGTTCTATTTTATACTATTTATATACTTTTAACATATCGACATTTTTTTATTTGATAATGACGTAAAGCAAGCGTCGAAACGTCGTAAAATGTTTTTAATGTTTTATCGCAATTTTTTACAGTTTAATGTATTTCCAAATCATTCCTTCTTCGAATAATAATAATAACAATAATAACAATAATAACAATAATAATAATAATAATAATAATAATAATAATAATAATAACTAGTAGTAATCATAGATTATAGTGCGTCTCCTTATCCCGTGGCACCTCGTCTTGATCTAGTAGTCCTAGTACCTCAGTTTCATGAATTAATTCAGCCACTGTTTAAAAGGGCTATGTCGCGAGATATGTCACGCAGGCAAAAACGTCGGGCCGACATCAAACAAATTCACGCTATCGCCGTGGGATCGAGCAAAATCCTGTCGTTTGTCGTTCTGTGTACTCCGAAAGGTCTCAGATTTTTCCGACATATAAATAGTATATTTGTCTTAATTTCATTTCCGATTCTGAAATCATACTCCTCAGTACATGTACTAACACCGGAACCGGAAATGAGAAATTTCTGAGTGCTCTCTCGAGCTCCCGTGACACTGACTTCTTGGACACCGCATTAATGGATTATGAAATCGACGATTAAGTCATGCAACATTCAACGTGAATTTCGCAGGATTTTTCGGATAAAATTACGGAGTTCGGTCGTTTCGATACAAAGTCGATTCGATACAAGTCGTTTCGATACAAATTGAAGTCGATTCGATACAAATTGAAGTCGATTCGATACACGTGGAAAGTCGATTCGATACAACCAACCAACTTTATTCCCGGTATGACCAATCGATAAAAACCGATATCGGAAAACCGTTCGATAAATCGATATCAATCGATAATTTTTAATTAATCGATATCGATTTTATCGATCAATCGATAGAAATCGATACTCACAGTCTTCCGCGTATTTAACGATATCGATTTTATCGATTAATCGATTTTAACGGAGTATCAAAAACCATACAAAATAAAACTGCTTCTATGTGGACAGCGTTTTAATTTAATATAAAACAATGAACAGAAACATTAAGCAACCAAGGATTTATTTCATTCAGTCAACACATTAACTTCATTCTTTGTTTTTTCTTTTGTTTCTTTGGTTCTGGAACCATGTTTTAACCTAAAAGGAAAAAAAAAAAGAAACCAAATTTATATGTTTATTGCATGCAACCGTATCCCGGTTAATCATTTTGACTCTTATATTCCCGGTATATTCTCGCAAGGTCTCTCGATGATTTTACTTTATATCTCCAGGAAAAAGCTATCTTAAATTCACTTACTTGGTGTTGCTCTAAGTCAAAGTTCTCGGCCAACTTTTCCATTAGCTGTGCCGTCGGACGGCCCTTTGTCCTTCCATATGCATGGTTTAGTCCACTCAGCTGAAATTCAGTAAAGTGGACCCTCTTTTTCTTTGCAGCATTCACTTCCTCCTCATCCGAGCTAACAGCTGCTTTTCTCTTTCCTAACAAAGAGTCTCATGTCATTATAAAGGCATTTTGGGAGAAGGGGAGGGGATGTTACTTGATATACCCTTGGGTGGGTAGAGGCGGTCCGCCACGGTAAACTAACCCTGTTTTAGCTGGGCTTAAGACAAACGTCGTCCATTTTCCTACCCTAAATTTCCGATTTTTCTCTCTATTTAGGTCATTTACCTAAGAAAAGATACCGACTTTTTAAAGCCCTTTTAAGGGATTGACCTTCCTTGCTCACCCCCCCCCCCCCCCCTCAGTAGATTATGTCCGTCTTGAATTATATCCTAGAATATACTTCGAAAATGATATAAAACCCAAATACCTTGTTTGAGAGCAATAAGTTGTTGCTGCTCCTGTTTGTCATTGAGAAAATTCTCCATTTTCTCGTAGATCCATTTGCCTTGGCCTTTTGGTAGCTCGGCCGGCGGCTGTCTTAAAACGTCAGAGAGTGTTGACTGCTTTCTGCTTAAAATTTTCTCAGCAAATAATGCCTGGCTTACGCTATTCTTCTTTAGCCAGGCAATGACACCATCCGCTATGGCTTTTGGCGTCTGGACCGGTTCCCTTTCGTCTTCTAAAAATTCAAAACAATGCCAAGAATAAGGACTTCTGACTGTCCGTTGCACACTATTTTAAAAACAGATTCTGGTGACCATATTTCCAAGCGGAATGGTGTAAATTACTTACTTTCAGCATTCTTGTCTTCGGAAATCAACAACGATTCTGCTTCCTGCGGGCGGGCGGCTTGAACTGCGCATTCTTCGATAGATCCCCCTTTTTCTTGAACAAAAGTCATAAGAGCACTTCTGTCCTCCTTATCGAGTGTCACTTTAAATGTTACAGAATTCATTTCTAAGCCCTACTTTCCCTAGTACTGAAGGAGATGTCTGAAGTGACCAAGGACCACCAAAGTAACATCCAAGTAACACGCTTTACGCACGTGATGTGGACATGACTGACCACTGTCAGATGGCCGCTTATCTTATCAATACATACACGCGGAAATATTGCGACACAAGCATTAGAATCTTTCCCTGTACATGTTTAGACTAACTGCCCGTAAACATCAAGCGTTTTTAGATCGTTCGCAGTCTTTTGCTAGTTGCAAAATGTCAAGCAGTTCCAGGAGTGATGTTTGTGGAAAGTCATCGGGAAGTGAGACTCTTCAGTTTGAAGCGACCGTAAAGGGCTTACACGAGTGTAGCTTTGGCATTTCTGTGGGAGATGTGTTTGAACTTCGCAGAAAGATTGGAAGTAGAGGAAAGGCTTTCGAAGTGCTATGTAGCCAAGGAAGGGTGGGACACTTGGAAAAAGACCTAGTACCAGTACTTTGGGACTTAAAACCATCTACTGTGCTGAAAGGGTAAGATTAAGGTCGATTGTGATCTTTATTTTTGTAATTGTGGCGCACGAACAAATTCCAGATTTTGGTAAACAGACACTTATCTCATTAGCCATTGATTGATAGGCTTCTTATAGTCCTTTGTCGTAATCCCTGACATTAAAGATGAATCGTTTACCTTAAGTTATTAATATTGCAATTTTTTGGTCATATGCAGGATTGCTACTGGAAGTCCTTTTCCAGATCCCGTAGGGAGGTGGCGTAAAGGAGGCGGAATAAATCTACAGATAAAGGTCATAGCAAGTGATACGACCAGCAGTGAAGTGAAATTACTGATGGCTAGACTGAGTGATCTTGGAGTGCAGGCTGAATAGAATCAAGCTGTGTGGTCTTGATAATGAACCATTGTTAATGAAAAGCCGACTGAAATAAAATACATGTATAATCCTGCAAGGCAAAAAAAAACTGTGTTGTTATTTGTATGCTTTACACCCACATGCACTGGAATGTCCCGAAATATAATATATTTGACATACGCACTTGTACCTGATTTTTCGTTCTTTATTGCTTGTTGACAATACATCTTTGGCTTGTTAGCATCCCACCAGGGTATCCCATCTTAAATGAAAGATATTTCACCGTCCTAAAAGCCCTTACATCCGGTTATCTCAAATTCCGGTACCAGACAGCGTGGTACAAAGTACAATTTCAAACAGTTGCAACAAACCCGACTGGTTGGCTTGTCACCTTCTCCAATTTGCATTGAAACGTGGATATAACGTTACTTTCAAGGAATGCGGTAGCCAGACAACAACGTCAAAATGTATTCCCCTTATTTGTTAGGGGCTTTCCTCTTTTTGAACTGTGTTACACAATACTATGTTTCCGGTACCCAACTTTCCAAAATTATAACTGACTTGGAAGGTTTAGGCTTTACGGATCAACTCAGGTCAGATGATGACTATGCTTCTTCGTTGTACTGCCGTCCGTGTCAAAAGGTCGTCACATATACAGATGTCACCAAGCTCGCATGGCTTCTTCGTCGTCACAGCGAAACAGAGAGGCATAAAATGCTATCAGGGTGGACATTAACCGCTGATTATAAACCCATCAAAACCTTTACCGGAAGTAAGTATTCAAATGAGTTTTCTTACTTCAGTTAGTAATTCCCAACTGAGACAATATATAATAATCACCTAATGTTGCAAATTGCTTGACGTTTTTCTTTCCCATTGTTTATGTGCAGATGCGAAAAAGATAACTTCCTTTTGGAGTTCTTCGTCAACTAAACCTACAACTAAGTCTACAGGCACTAGTGAAAAGGCGAGGAAAACCCAACTGGATCTGCAGTCGATGGAGAGAAAACGAAAAGCAGCGGAAGGTCTTGTAGAAGATGAATTGATAAACAAGGTAAGTTAGTTTTGAATTATATTTTTTTATTTTGATAGTTTGACTGATGAGGACGTTTATAGGCAGAACGGACGCATATAAAAAAGTTCGGGTAACAAAGATTTTGTTGAAAATTCTACATTCTACGAGGCTATGATAGAATTCCCTGTGATAACGTAAGTAGCTTAATAGTGTCTTACAGTACTCAGTTCAAAATCAACCTATTTCTTTTAGGCTACAAGGATAGCGGTAATTGAAAAAGAAACCCACTTCGGACGCAAATTGTCTGATGCTCTTGTTGGGGGAGAAAAAGAAGCCCCAGCTCTCACAAACGTCGAAATCGAAATCCTTCAAAGCGCCAGTGAGGAAAAGATTCGAAAAATAGAGCAAGATGCTGCTAATCGTGTACATTTAGAAACTCGTTTGGAAACTATGATACAAAGTTGTTTGGCTGTGAAAGCTAACACCCAACTCTATACAGATGTATTTCGTCGATGTGCTGCTGTAACGGACATTATCGCGGACGGCGTTTCTGTTCAGAAACAAACAGATGACCTCGCAGTGAGATATGTCACCGCCCTGCTAGGCTATACCGACTTGCAAACCTACTACAGCCAAAAAATTGAAAGTCTGCAAAATAAAGTGGTGAATTTTGAAATTGAAGTGCAAAGACTTGAGACATTAATTCAAAAAGGAATCCGTAACGATCATGTACCAGAAGTCGCATTAAAACTGGCTTGTTTGATGAAAACTGAAAAACATGGAGAAACAGATCCTTTGATAAAAATTCTAACTGACTTGATCTGTAACAGAGGAAAGGAATCAAAAACATGGTCCGATGAAACTAAGTCTCTATTCGCAATAATCTTAAACTACGGGGGCGCAGCTCTGGCCAAAATTGTTAGAACAAGATTGGGTGGACCACACCTCTCAACGATCTACAGGCAAAGCCGAAGCAGTTATGTCATTCCAACGGTCCTCACCGATAAATCTTTTTCGATGGCTAGAGTCTTTTACGAAAAGATTGGTTACACTGGGCCATTTATTCTTGCAATCGATGCTACAACTTTAATTGCAACATTGCGCGTAAGAGGAAATAAAATAATTGGCTTAGCAACGGAGACTGAAGTTACTGTGTCGACAGCACAAGATATAATTGACATAGTGAACTCCGAGTCATATGAAAAAGCAAAACTGGCTAATGCTTTCGTCTTATCTCCTATGGTCCAACACGCACCAAGTTTTACTCTCTGTATAAGCCCCGTAGTGAAAGGACAGGACTACCAGACCGTAAAAGGATGGATGACTCAAACAATGGAAATGGGATCTACCCACAATATCGAAATCTTGGGGATAGGCGCGGATGGAGACTCAAAGTTCCGTAAGCACTATTTTCAAGAGCACAAACGAAATGATGATCTATCAGAAGAGCAGATTACTCTAGATTACAAGGGCTTTGATTTTGCAGCAAGAACATTTCAGACGGAAGATTGCAGAACATGTAAAACAATGATGTTTCCTGATTGGAGGCATATTTTAAAAAAATGGAGAAATCAATTACTAAATGTGAAAAGAATTTTACTAATGGGAAGCAACATCGCACAGATCGAACATTTAATGCAAACTTATTTGAGTTTCAAATTGGAGTGTGGTCTGTGGAAAAGCGACGTTTATGTCCGCGATAAGCAGAACGTGGACGCAGCTACACGACTGTTAAAACCTGAGGCTCGTCACTACTTAAAAATCTGGAATGAAAAGGCCTCACTTGCAACGAGAGTGTACCTCAAGGTTGGCGAAAGTCTTTTTTCGGCGTTCACCGAAAAAGAATTGTCCGTTCGTGAAAGGGCAAAGCGTGCATGGCTCCCAGTAACTTTCTTAAGACTCTGGAGAGCTTGGCTTAAGATGGAGGGATATCCTACTGACCATTACTTTATATCAGGACAGACCTATGACGATGTTATTCTGGCTGGACACTCTATCATTATTTCAATGAAACTTTATGCAATTTATTATCCGGAACTTCCTTATGAGCCTTGGATGTTTGGTTCCGATTCTTGCGAGGTTTTATTTTCAAGTTTACGTGGATTTTGCCGCGGGAAACCAAACCTGACGTTGTTAGACTTATTAGACTTTGCAAGGAGAATTCAGAAGCTAAAGGAAATGAATCTCAAGCCCTTCAACCAGTTAAATGATAAAAAGTGGCCCACAGATATGGACGCAGAACTGACTTTGGGTTTGCAAGAAGCCGAGAAGGAGGCGATCAAGACTGCCGAACTGTTAGGAATGATCGCCAGTCTAGAAAGGGCCAATGTCGTGACAAGCACAAAAGAAGGAGGTGTTGTGTTGATAAATCCTACCACAGATGTTTATCCGTTAAGTACCGCAAATAAACCTGACGAAAACAACATTTTACAAGTAGAAGACTTGCTAGAAATTGAAAACGATGTATTGATAAACGCCATAGATGAAAGTGAAAACGAAATCACTACTTCTTTCATCAATCTTGCAGCTAAGGCAAAAGAAAACACCATAAATACTGAACAATATAATGAAAACATGAACGAAGAAGAGGGTGACGAAGAGTATGACGATGGCGCGCCCACGAATTGTGTTTTCTATCGTTTGGGTAGTTGCCGATACAGAGAAAGTACGTTCCGTGCCCCAAAAGAAACTAACTGGCTTGGCTGTGAATTTCCTGGATGTAACAAGTGGTTTCACGAAGTATGTTTGGGACTTAAATTTCCGAATGACAAAGCGCGAGAAGCGTATACTTATTTCTGTAAGGATCACCCTTCGGCTGGTTACGCTTCTCAAAAGAAAGTTGTTAGCAGCACCGAAGACAAGGATATCCTGGAGAAGGACCCACTATCAGCAAATAAGCAGAATCGTGTCATACGTGACGAGAATGGAAACTACAGAATGCCGAAGATGTCAACGTGCTACGTTGAGTTCAACGGCGTCTACTATCACATAGCCCAGTTCTTGTCTCTACAGCAAGGTAAACAGTATATGCCAGCTACCTCAAGAAATTCACGCTGGATGGCAGTTTCCAAGGTAAATTATTATGACAGCATTGGAAAAATATCGAGATCGCAAGAAAAGGAAGACTTGATTTGTAACTCATTCGCGGCTTTTTGGATGGGCAAGGAAGGACTTATAATTGGTAAAGTCATCCGAATGTATTGCAATCCCTGTGCAAAAAGTGCATATCCTATTTTAACTTGTGATAGTAAGGATTCCAAGAGTAGCACAGTGACCTGTTGTGTTAATGTAGCACCGGTAGACACTGAAAATAACACCTGGATTTTACAAGTTAAAAACCGTTTCGTCTGGTGCCCAATGAAATCCCTTATAGCCAAACTAACTCTAATTGAACGGGAGAATGTTTTGGAAGTAAATGGCGATGATGTCAAAAATATATTAGCAATGCTGCCGCAACTTCAAGAAACAGAGAAAAGAAGACAAGAAGAGGAGTCAAAGGAGAAAGAAACTAGAATAAGAAAAAAGAAAGAAGGACCCCCAGAAGAGATGAGTGTGGCATTACTGAAAGAGGTTTTAAAGGAGATGGGTGTCAGTTTTAAACACAATTCAACAAAGGCCCAACTAATGGAAAAAGTAAAAGAAGTCCGCGAGAGCCACAGAGAAGCAACATATTCTCATGCCCACAGCAGCAAATCAGTCCACAGTCAAAAAACCTCAGAACGCTCTCGCCAAAATTATTGGAATCAGTTTAGAAATGACACGCATCCTCTGCCTTTGTGGATCATGTATGATCCACAGAGGAAAAGGCGCATTTTGATCATAATCATTTTAATGTTAATTTTATTGGCATTTACAAACATGTTTTCTGAGCTTCTTAATGTTGAGTTCCTTTCAAATTTATATCAGTTATTTTTGTTTCATTACCTCTCTTCTGCTTTAGTTGCGGAGTTCATCATTTACTTCGTTTTACTTATTTATAGAATGATTTTAGCTCTGATTTGTAGTATGATTTTTGCGGCGGCGAGGGTTTTGCTGACAAAACATTTACTGGAGACAATGTCTAGCATTACAACTACGCAGCTTCGTACTTCGTAGTACATGTATTTGTAGGATGTCATTACGACATTTAGCTTGAACAGTTTCTGAGTAAATACAAAAAGCGGTTATGTTATGTTGCGTTTCCCCGTTGAATCATGCCAGGGAATCGTGTTAATATTATTTGATTATCAGTATTCATTCAATTATCGATTTGTTAAATAAATCTTTAAATTCGTCCTACTTGATTCATTGAATCGTAAGAGTGTTTTTATGGAAGATTTGATACATTTTAGAAATTCGATAAAATCGATAACATTAATTTAAAAATCGATAATTATCGATTACTCACAACGTGTCCTTTTATCGATTTTAATCGATTTCCGATACAATTTACTAATTTTTATCGATTGTTATCGAATGTTATCGATTATCGGTTTTATCGATTGCACATGCCGGGCTTTATTCTAAGTTCCAAGTTCGCCTTACCAAACATACATCGGCTGTGTTTAAACGAGACTTCCGACTTGAGCCCAGTCCTTCAGTCTTCACTTGGCGAGTTACCTGGGTTCCTTTGTAATTTACCCGCTTAAAATTCGCAAACAAATAATAATAATAAAAATAGCAGAAATAACAACCTGTTTCGATATTTGCTGAGTTCTCTACACGAAACACTGACAAACGCAATATCCTTTGCCGAAATATTAAAATTATGTTCCATCTCGAGCGGGGTATGAATGGAAAGATGACCTCGGAAAACACGCGCGCGTCCATTGTTACGGCAAATAATTTGCGATAGTTATCACCTACTTAGAGGTGATAAGTTGAATTAATGTGATCCTTATGAATTAATTTAATAGAGTGAATTCGTATAACCCGTGTTTTATATGCTAATGAGCCGCGTTATATTCTAATGAGCTGTGCAGAATAAAACAAAGGGAACTGAGACGGCTGATTTTTTATTTGTTATAAAAGTACTTAAAATCTCACAGAAGCATTGCTAAGCGCATGCAAATTCAAACCAAGAGGTAACAATTCAAGCATTTCAGTATAACAGCCTGTAAAAAAACGAAACAAAGAACAATAAACATGTCGGGACTCAAAATTCCAGCTTAATTTGTGATTTTAGTCTAGCGTTTTATATTCAAACTCGAGCAAAGGAGAGCGAAAACTGAACCATAAGATTAAACTAAACCGTAACATATGTTTTTGTTTTCCTCAGTTTCTTTTTGTCAAAGTCTGCGAAATAAACGTAATCGTCTATCGGCTAATTTATAAGGTAAAAGTAAATTAAAGAAGAGGTACTGTAAACGCATACTAGTGACCGTAAATGCAAATACTGTAAACTGTACTATACTGTACTGAATGTACGAGAATTAAAGTCATTTGTTTGGGGTTTTCGACCACACGTCTATTGTTTTATTGTACACAGCTTATTAGAATATAACGCGTCTCATTAGCATATAAAACACAGGTTATACGAATTCACTCTAATGTGTATAAAAGCATAAAGAGTCATCAAACATGCATTCCGATCATTGATCTCTATTCGAACAAGTCTCTACACGCAAAGATAATATACGCAACGATAATTCGACTATGGCCGACAAATGTATTACTTGTCAATTACCTGTGACATCACGACAGCAGGCGATTCAATGCGATGGTTGTTTTCAGTGGAATCACCGTACTTGTAATACAGGTAAGTAAAAACTCTATCCTTTATTTACAGTCCAGGGAAATCGAATGGTCCCTTAAAATTTGCAAATGCTACTATTCAATCGGAAGACTTTCAGAAAGCAATAGATCACAGGGCTAATAAAGTGCTTGCCGCTCGCAAGAGAAATGTGATCATGACTGCTCGTGCTCGCAAAAGAAAACACAGTGCTCGCAAAGATCATTCGATACCCCTATGAGCCTGGCTTAGTTTTCTTTCTTTCTTTTTTTTTTTGCATAGGCATTTCTCAACAAGCTTACCGTGAAGCCGTACGTGCAGGCACCGACATCAGTTGGTCTTGCTCACCATGTCAACCAGTCGAATTCGGTTCGCCAGTTGCCGAAAGTTCACGGATTTCAGAATTGTCGGCGGACATTCTTGAGTCGTCTGAATTTAATCCGCGGTCCTATGCTAATGAATCCTTGCAGTCGACGATCTACGACCCACCGGCCCAATCATCGAGTGCGCCTACGGTAAGTGTTAAACCAAAATTACAACTATCAGTTGCAAGTAAGACACAAGACTGTTGAATATAATTCCTTTATTAGCTAGACAAATTTTAGTCACAAAACTGCGAAATCTTTAGTCGCAAATGCACCCGATACAGGCGCAGTTTCGAGCACTGTAAAGTTAATCTGCGTTCGTCTGGCGCGGCCGGTCAGTGATTTATTGCTACAAGACATGCAGCGAATTGCACCATACCGTAGAAAATCGCGAAGAACGACGTCGGTATTTAGGTGAAAGCTTCCCAAATCAGGCAGAGAACCACAGCAAAATCAAGATAGAACATTCAAAACATACCAGAACGGTAGCAAGGAAAATCCGATAACTTCTTGCTTGATTCCAAAGAGACCCAACAACTTACTTGGTCCGGAGAAGAACCTTCGTCCAATTTTTCCACTGCTTACTTGTAGTAGGAAAAATAAATATTGAAATATTGAGCCGTACGATTCCAAAATCGGGAAAATATCCGAAACTAAATCAAGACAAATAGATTATTCACAAGTGACGCTTCGGAACCCCAACTCCCCAGGATGATGCCTGATTTCCACGCGCTGGGAATGCTGGATACCATTGTGACGTTTCAAGATGGCGCAGATTTGGTACCGACACTTTTCTCGATTCGTTCCGCCTAGACGACGAGCTAAGCATGCTGGATACTATTGTGACGTTTCAAGATGGCGCAGATTTGGTACCGACACTTTTCTCGATTCGTTCCGCCTAGCTGACAAGATTAGGAAGCGTCTCCTTCGTCGACGCAATAATAATAATAACTAGTAGTAATCATAGATTATAGTGCGTCTCCTTATCCCGTGGCACCTCGTCTTGACCTAGTACCTCAGTTTCATGAATTAATTCAGCCACTTTTTAAAGGGCTATGTCGCGAGATATGTCACGCAGGCAAAAACGTCGGGCCGACATCAAACAAATTTACGCTATCGCCGTGGGATCGGGCAAAATCCTGCCGTGCTGTGTACTCCGAAAGGTCTCAGATTTTTCCGACATATAAACAGTATATTTGTCTTGATTTCATTTTGGTTATTTCTCCGATTCTGAAATCATACTCATCAGTACATGTACTAATACCGGAACCGGAAATGAGAAAGTGAAAAAGTGCTCCCGTGAGAAACCTCTTGGACACCGCGTTAATGGAGCATGAAATCGACGATTAAGTCACGCAACATTCAACGTGAATTTCGTAGGATTTTTTGGATAAAATTACAACTACCAGTTGCAAGTGAGACACAAGACTGTTGAATTTAATTCCTTTATTAGCTAGACAAATTTTAGTCACAAAACTGCGAAATCTTTAGTCGCAAATGCGCCCGATACAGGCGCAATTTCGAGCACTGTAAAGTTAATCTGCGTTCGCCTGGCGCGGCCGGTCAGTGAATTATTGCTACAAGACACACAGCGAATTGCACCGTACCGTAGAACATCGCGAAGAACGACGTCGGTATTTAGGTGAAAGCTTCCCAAATCAGGCAGAGAACCACAGCAAAATCAAGATAGAACATTCAAAACATACCAGAACGGTAGTGAGGAAAATCCGATAACTTCTTGCTTGATTCCAAAGAGACCCAACAACTTACTTGGTCCGGAGAAGAACCTTCGTCCAATTTTTCCACAGCGTACTTTTAGTAGGCATTGAAATATTGAGCCGTACGATTTCAAAATCGGGAAAATATCCGAAAATAGATACACTGTATTTCGGAACCCCAGCTCCCCGCCCCAGCTCCACGCGCTGGGAATGCTGGATACTATTGTGACGTTTCAAGATGGCGCAGATTTGGTACCGACACTTTTCTCGATTCGTTCCGCCTAGCCGACAAGATTAGGAAGCGTCTCCTTCGTCGACGCAATAATAATAATAATAAAATACATCTTTTAAGAGGAGGCCTCCATCACTAAAAGTGGTTTTGAGGGGGGGGTCCTCTAAAAAGTAAAAATATATAAAATCACATAAAAAAAGAAAAATACAAAAAATGAAATTAAAAATACGAAAAAATATACATATATTAGCCTAAAACTGGTCACTTAAAACTTATTCTTAGGCATAGGCCTTTTCAATATGCTCGGCAGGGAAGCCCAATCATTCAAAGGTGATGTGTTATGATAAAACAGTTTTCGCTTAGATGCTTTGTACATGAAATTACTACAGATTCATGTCATTCAAAGTGAAGATTCTCTGTGGTCTGGCCTCTCATAAGCGACCCCCTTAGCTTTCATGGTTTACAATTTACACCCAACAATGTTTTTTTCAATCAGGTGTATATATAGCCAGAGCGGAACCAGGGAAGCCTCCCCCCCCCCCCCCCCCACCTACTATAGTTGATAAATCTGCCGTGCATGCCAGAATTATCTTTGCAGAATTTAACATTCATAGGAGTGCCTTCAAGAGTGCCTCCAGCTCCTCCCCCTCCCTTAGATGAAGGTCTAGATCTGACACTGGAAATATCACTAAAAGCTGAAAATGGTTTCTCCTTCCTTAGCCTGAGAAAACAGATGACTTTTCGCGGTGGCGCCACTACGGTTCCCTCTGCGAAAAGATGTCAGAGAAACGAGCGCAAAAATACCGTACTGATGATGTAACACTACCCAGATCAGGGTAGTCCTTCTGATTGGTTGAAACAATCTCTCAACCAATCAGAAGGACTACCCTGATCTGCGTGGGTAACGTTACATCATCAGTATGGTATTTCTTCGCTCGTTTCTCATTTGTCTTTTCACGGAGGGAACCGTAGTGGTGCCACCGCGAAAAATGATCTGTTTTTCAGGCTAATTCTTCCTTGGATAATTCATTTCATATCTTACTTTTGGTGTTCTAGGGAAAAGAACGTTACTAAGTTTTAATTTTGGCACAATTGTGGCCCAAAATCATAATTCCCACGACAGAGCCCCTTTATAAAGCATGGAAATGATCTCTGTGATGGGGCAAGGTCCTACATGTAGTTGTCCCCACCCACCCACACCCACTCCATAGGGTAAGTGGGTACAGCTTGGACTGCAAAACAGTTTTTACTCATGCGCAAAGAACCATGAGTTAAAAAATGCCCTTCGTTTTTCTTTTTATTCTTTTCATTTTTTGTCACGATTTTGCATGCAAATTTATGCACGCATATTTTAAAATGTGCACTTCCGGTTCATAGCTTTGCCATTTACACTTCCTGTTTAGTGACTTCCAGCTACTCCCACTTCCGGTAAAACAGCGTTACTGAAGTGTCACGTCAGCGTCTCCTACAACCCTACTTACATTACTAATGTTCACGTTAGGTATATATAAGACTCAGGAGAATCACTGGCTTTATTGTGGTACAGCCTTCATTTACAAAATATTCAATAGTAAACAACGTGGTTTGCAGGAACGATGACTGAATGAAAGGAGTAACTCTTCTCATGTTTAAAATATATCACAAAACTTTCTTACGCGTGCGCATGAGTATAGGCTGCTTGGAGCCTCTTGTTCCTCTTAAAATGGAGGGGGAAGCACAAAGTGCTGACACTCATGATGAAAAGGACAAAGTGCTCGCGTACGAGGTGAGAGAAAAGCCAACTGTTTTGCAGTCTGGTTAAAGCTAGGCTACGATGTCTAACATTCCACACAAAAACAAAAAAAATAAAAACAAGGAACTAGTCAAAAAAAGAAGTAAATTCACAACACTTCAGAAGATTTAATTGTCTGAAGTTGAAAGTACGGTTACAACATATTACTAACATATCAAAGAATCCTCTACAATCTAATAAAGCTTCACAATTTACAAAATGCTATTTGTAGATCATTGTACAGATTTACAGACTTCTTAAGGTATTTTTTTTTACAATAAATAATGCATTTGACCAATCAGTTATCCCGTCTTTAACGTTGTCATGCAATGAAAAGTGAATAGTGTTACATTAACAGAATAGCACTGATAGGAAATGAAACTGTTATGTTATTTTAAGAGTGAATTCTCTGAACATGAAGACAGACTCAGCCGTTGGCTTCTGACTTTTCATTTCTCTGTGTCACCCATAAATTGAAAGCCAGTCTAAAAAAAGATAAAGAGAAAATGTAACTAAAAGAGTGCTCAAAAAATAAATATATAATAGATAAATACAAGTAAACCTCTATTAAGCAGTCGCCACTTAATAGAGGTTGACCGCATGATAGAGAAGCCTTAGCATGTGATATGGCAAAAGTTGAACTAGAATGCGAAATTGACCACATGTACATTTTATTGTTACAAACAACAGTCAACAGTAACACAATATATGATGAATAAAAATTAACTCAGTAATTGCACAGTAGTAGTAGTACTACCAGCAGCAGTAGTAGTAGTAAACTTTATTTAAGTGTCATTCGTTCTAGCTACACACTTGTTGACATCAAGGAAGTATAAAACGTTGTTTGTAAAGCAAGCATCTTTGCTGCAAACAGCATCATCGACAGTTTTGTCGTCACAATCAACATGAAACAAAGAATCATGGCCATTAAACTAGGTGACCGTTTAATAGAGGTGAAATACAATGACATTAGTGTGTCCGCTTAATAAAGGTCAAGTTTACAGTAAGTATGCAGGGGTTTGACATGTAAGGTCCAGTACTTTCACACAAAATAATTATTTTCCGAAGTGTAAACATTAGTGATTGTCCTGATGAGTCACTCATACAAGAACTGCACTTGCTGAAAATTATTTAAGTTAATGTTTAGTTAATAGTCATATCCTGGATTATCCCACATTATTCCCGATTTGAATCCTTTGTACTACTAAGATTCCATTGGAATCTACTGAAAACGGACACCTACAGACTGATAATTATCATAATATTGCCAATAACCCATTTCCAAGTTGCTCTTAGCCTCCTTTTCAAACCGAGGCCAAGTGCAAAACCATTCATATGAAAATGAGTTTTCTTTCACATGCAAATAAAACTTATATCCACATGAATGGTTTTGCACTTGGCCTCGGTTTGAAAAGGAGGCTAAGAGCAACTCGGAAATGGGCTATTCAAATATTTCATTTTTTGTGAGCATTTTAATGCCTTAAAAAACCTTCCTGGTTAACCACTTCCATTCCAGGGAATGCAGGAAATGGTGTTTAAGAGAGTCCAATTAAAACAATTTCCGGGAAGATGCCCCGGACCACCCTACAAGTTCCTGCCTTTGACACTCATGTCTGCTTGTTTCACCAATGACCGCATAATAGAGAGTGACTTCTTAACAGAGAGCCGCTCAATAGAGATTTGGCAACAACAGTGACAAGGGAATCACGTCTCCCATTCACAAAAGGAAAACTAAGTATATGACCGTCTTTTCAACAACAGGCCATGAATGTCAGAACATGATCAAAGACATCACAACATTGATATTCAAGGAATGGACAAAGGACAGTGAATTTTAGTAAACAAATTATTCAAACAGATTATGAGTAAAATATAACATACACTGACTGTATACTGTTTCAAGTCAAAGAAAGTTTTTTTTGTTCATTTAAAACTGTTATGATAATAATTGTAGGTGTACTACTAAATTGTACGTAGTTTAGCATGTTTGATATACCTGCAGTGTTTGACAATACATTCATTGCTACAATATTGGGTGCCACGTTCTTTTGTTGTACGTGCTGGCTTGTTACAGCCTTCACACAAACAGATACGCTGACTTATTGGGTTGACAGTCACTTTGCTCTTCTGTGAAAATAAAATATGGTGCTATGATAGGATAATGAACTTAATAAAATACAAAATAAACACAGCAAAGGATGCCAGAGGCAAAATAAGAACAAAACACCTCAAGTCCCTGCCTAAGTCTCCAAGCCCATGAGTTTTTTCCCCCCAAAATACTACTTTGTCTAGCAGTCATTTAAATAACATACTGCTGCTTTTTTACAACTCATAATAAATTCTACCATTCCTGTCAAGTAAGAGATGCTGTGTCATACCATGTTGTTACATTGGACTTTCAACCTAGTAAATGTCAAGGTTGTTCAATGATCTCTGCCATTGAACATTTCCTTCCAAGACAAGAAACTTCACCCCACCTTTTCTCTCCACACAGGCTCCAGTTGTTACATTGTGTAGATAGACCTATCTACTGGAAAATAATCTCTCCAGTGGATAATGCAATTGAAGAGGTCAGGGAATAACCAGCCTATGTTGCTTTTTAGGTCATTTTTTCTGTTTCTCACTTAGATTTGCCTCATTCTTGACATGTGAACTACAAATTAATTGCAAAACATTGTTCAGAATTTTTTTTTCTGTTTTTTTTTTTTCCAATTTCAAGAAATAACAATGCAAAAAACTAACTCTATGTCTCCCGCTGAATCCCGCTCGAAAAAATGATATCAAAGTTTACCCGAATTTCCCGATTCTATGCTGATTTTTCACTTCAGATGGCCAAGTTTGCGCCCGTGCTGCTAAATCCTGCTTAAGAAGATTATTCCCTCAAAATCGCTTCATTTTATCGCCAATAGTCAACCACTTAGTTTAGTGTTTACTCCATTATGGACCTTCTAGGAAGCACTCCCTGTTTTCTGCTGCCAGCTCATAGCCTTTGCCAGCCTTGCCTAATTTTGGCCGGCCAGCAAGAACTCACTCAAAGCTGTATTTCAAGTGCCTGTCCACGCATAGCGGACCTATCTGCCACTGTCACAAAGCACGTCGGGAAGTTCCATGACAAAAATGAAACAGAGGTTCCCGCCCAAAATTTATTGAAAAATACTAAAGTCTGGAAGCACTTTGGATATCGAGCATTTTGACCACACCACAGGATGGCAAATGGCCCACAACTCACAATGCTGCCCCTTTTCTGATCCCAAGTGATTCCAAACTTTCCCCTCTGGGTCGTCTTGTCCACCAAGGCACATTTTCACCTTGAACGCTGAATAGCGCTTCGGGCTGGGGCTCAGCAAGGACACATCTCAGTTCTTCGAGAGGTGCCAGAGACTTACCCGGTAAGGATTTCCTGACTTCATCATGTCCTTTCATCACTGGGTGGACCTTAAACATGGGGGCAGGGTATAAAAGGAGACCTTCCTTAGGAAGCTTTTGATTAGTTGTTGATTAACCAGCAAAGATGACAGAGGCCATTTTGAATTCTCCGCATGTCCCAGAAAGAAATTGGGATAGCACAATATATACACAATATATACCATTGGTCAAAATAAAGAATACTTACAGAAAGGTTGTTTCTATTGGTCCTTGATTAAACTAATGCCTAACTAAACACCTGGGCCTAGTTGTTCAAAGCCTGATTAGCACTAATCCTGGATTAACTGTCAACAGAACATATGAGTTGTCATAGTAATTAAACCCGGATTAGCGCTAGTCGTCCTTCGAACAACTCAGCCCTGGATTATGCAAAACCTGCAAACAGCAAGCCGTTTGACCTTCGAGCAACTGTCCCCACGTTAGTCTGGTGAATTGTCAATTATTATTTGAATACCGGTAATGTCTTTCAGGGCCTCAAAATAATTTGTGTTTAAGAAATTATATTTGTTTTTCATTTCCAAAACCGTTCAGCTGCTGCAAATTACATATAATGTATGATTTTATCCAATCAAAGAACCCGAAACAGCTGAAAGTGAAAGTGAAGTGAGACAAGGGCCGTAATGATATTGTGGATATTGTGTAAGAGAAGAATATCAATGCATTTTAGAAACAAACATGTTCCAATCCCCGATGTTCGCATTTAGGCGACCTTTGTCTAAGAAATAGTTGGGAATAGAAATTTATAGGAACTCTATAGCAACATTCCGTTTTGTTTGAGTGAACACGTCACTCGAGTAAGGTATTCGTATATAATGTCGTACACTTTACGTTTATAGTTCTATCTCGTGCGCTTGATAAAGTCAAAACTCTAAATTATTCTTCCACTAAAAACTTCAACCATTTGTCTAAAAATATCAGTTAATCAATTGTTTTTAAAACTTGATAAATCTTGCCAAAAACTTGCATAGAATGACCAACCTTTCTGATCTGATCTCGTACACAGCAATATATTGTCGTACACTTGAACACACAGAATCTTGTGTGCTTTGTACGTAGTTTTGAAGCCTAACCTGTTTTAGAAAATGAACGTAAATTCATCTCCTCTCGATTGAAACGAACTAAATGTGTCTTGGAGAAGAAGAGGAAGACCAGCTTATCTTCAAGCGAGTACGCGCGGATTTTCGTGCGATTTAATCAAATTGTAGCTTGTTCACAAGACTTTGTATGGCCGTACGTCGCTGTACGAGGTCAATATTTGACTAACAGGCTCATGAAAATCGCTAAAGGGCAGCGGCAACTGAGTGAATGTAGACCATTTGACTTCTGGGACACAAGATGGCGGATACAAGTTTACGAAGGACAAGTTTGCAAAACAATCAGAGTTAGTTTTCAATGTTTTGAAGAATTTTTTCTTCAGACGCACGGAAATTTCAAAGTGTATTTCACGCGCCATCTTCCGCTACAGGTAGAGAAGACTTTTTTTTCGTTTTCTTTTCCTTTTGCAAGTATTAAAGAACACTCATTTGACAATCTTTGTGACATGTTTACTTCATTGATAACCGAAAATGTTGTTGTTTAACTTTACGAGGGGATAAAAATGTGACTTTTTCTCGACTGTACGACAATATATACGAATACCTTATATACTGCTCATTTGAATTAAATCGCCAAAATGAAGCTTTATCGTGGCTTACGTGGATTTTAATTTCTTTTCACCATGTAACTCTAGCAATGATGTTCGTATTTATATTAATTTGGCTCTCTTACTACAAGGCTCGCCAAACGGTTTACCAGCCGTTATGTTTACTGGCAACTGAATCCCTCCAGAATTCTCAGACTTTTACGCAAACAAAGCACTAATTACAAAGTTCCTTTTATCTAACTAAAGATACAATTTAATAGGATGTTGCAAAAGAACAGAGCAAGTTTAAAACCTGGGAGAGAACAGGTATATTCAAATATAAGCAAATATATAATTATTTGGCTGCCAACCATGATCGAATATTGAAGCATCGGCACTAAAATAAACCAACTGTTTTACAATGAAGAACACAAGAACACAGTGTAGATAAAGATTATATTTATCACTGATATGTAACGATTGAATTTATAAAAGAACAGGAGCAAAATGGATTCTCAACTGCTCAATCGGCTAACGGCCGCCATGTCTCAAATGTCTCTTATCAATTTAATTGAACTGGGGGGGACCCTTTTTATACCATACCCTTGTATGTAAGTATTTACTGTAACGTAGGTAATGTCAAAATCATGGTGTAAATAGTGCAAGCTCTTTATTGTATTTTAGTAGTGTTAAAATGGTATTGTAATTAGTGTCAGTATGGTATGGGCCTTTATCACACGGTGGCCACATTGACTCCCTGGAGAACAGAATGCTTTGTTTTTGCCCGCCTATCCTTTTTTTCAACTTTTACACTGCGAGGCTTAGCGGCGTAAATCTTTTATTTTTATTCAAAATGGCGGGGCGTGATAAAGGCCTATTGCTTAACAGTGTAATAGTGTGTGGTTCAATATAAATATTAAAAAAATCAGAAAAAAATCCTCACCCCCGATATGTTGATAGTATGTTTTTCACTGTATTTATAATCCCCAAAACTTCATCCCCAAAAAATTTCAAAAATGCTCTCATAGAATTTGATCAATCTTTGCCATATTTGAGGCGACTGTGGGAGGTACAAGCTCCCTTAAGCAATTGCCGAAAAAACCTCCTTGTGCCAAGAAATACGACGGCAAGTAAAAAACGTCATGGTGTCATTACGTTGCTATGGCAACTCCGATGTTAATTTCACACTGGTCTTAACAAATTTTTTATCTTAATCTCACTATAGCTGTGGTGACCGTTTTTCCATAACATTGTTAATGAAGTTGTAGTTAATGCTAAAACTTGGGGGTATCGCCCCCCCAAAAATCCAGTCGAGCCACCTTAAACTACCTGCTACCGCCTGTTGTTGTTTCAAGTTGCAAACTCAATCGATATGAACTGCCTATATGACAGTATGTTCCTTCAGGTCATTGGCGTGGGTCAGGAGTATTGCCGCTGCATATTCTCACAGCCAATCCACTTTGTAATGACGTCATTTGGCATTCTTCCAGCTGCAGTTTTTGAAGGAACTACAGTCTGAATGTACAGTCAAAGCACTAGAGTGCCAGAACTCTAGTGAAAATTCCTTAGGGTTTATAGTGCAAATTCGACAAGGGTTTGTGATACGCTCTCATAGAGCGTGTAGCAACCCGCCACGATTTAACTTTAGTTATTTGCGGGTTGCTAATATAATTTGTTTTATTATTATTTGTAAATAAATTGTTGTTGTTTGTTGTATACTATTCATTGTACGATAAAATGAGACAAATCCATGCGAGAAAAAACAAAAAATGACCTAAAAAGCAACATAGGCTGTTTATGCTCTGACCTCTTCAATAGGTTTTGTTAACTCTTATCCACTGGATGGTGATTCATCATGTGAATAGCAGTATCCACGGCCAGGCCTTGCTTGTTCAAAAGGAAGGTGGTATAGTGATACAGTGGATTGAAGTGCTATAGAATGACCCACTTTATTGGTTTTGTAAGCATTTATTCAAGTGCTGGTTAGTGATATATAGCATTAAAAGGTGTACCTGGGAGTGTGGAAAGAAGTAATACTTCCAGTTGCTTGATGCTACAGAAACATAAAAAAATCAGACTTTAAATTTGTTAGAACTGACCTTAGGCTTGGCTGAGATGGTTGGTTGAGTATTTGTGTTACTGGTTGTCTTGGTTGCTGCCATAGGTGGTACAGTCGCCACTGGTTTACCAGCCATAGCTATCTGAGTTGGAGCATGGCTAAGTGGTTTACTACAAGCCACAGCAACAGTATCACTAATCATTTCCGTTGTGCCAGGTACAGCTATGGCACTTGATGCTGTGGTGGCAGTATCTTCTGTTTCTACTTTCTTCAGTTTTGGACTTGGTTCATCCTGAAAGAAACATTTTACACCGTAAATTACTAGATAATGTCCATCCAGGCTCACCCAGTCCTACTAAACAACTGGAATAAACAACAGCCAAGCAGATAACAATGTTTCCACAATTTTTAGAAAATTGGTGTTGCCCTTGTCAGCTTGCTCTTGCAATCACTGTTTGACTTTTGAGTAAAACGAAAACATAACTATCTAATGATATGCTTTGTACAAAAGTAATGGTTTTTACACTTGATCGATGTTGCTGCAGATTAACAGTGGAAATAACTGACAACATGAAAACAGAGCCAACTGTGCTGTATAAATTAACACTTTCGATAAGATTGCCAACTTCATCTATGCAACATGTACACAATGTTATGATATGTTTAAATTATAAACACAGCTCAATATCTTTTGAAATACCATAATCCATGTTAAAACATATGTGATATTTACAGTGAGCACCCAACAAACTTTTTTACAACACTTAAAAACAACATTTACCGTGCTGTGGCATTTTCCAAAGTCTTAAAGAAAATCAATTTTAAGTCCTCCAGAGCCTTATACAGTGGTATAAGGCACATGACGTCACGGTATGCACATGACGTCACGGCGGCCATATTGGTGTACCAAAACAATAGAACGGCGGCCATGTTGGTGTACCAAAACAATCCTGTGGGATTTGAACGCTTTTCTTATGTTAACACTTTCTTTTGTTCCAATAAATTTGCATAGCTGCTTGCCACGTGAGTGCATACGCCCTATAGCTGAGTGATGGAAGGAAGGACTAATGGAAGGTGCCAAACATTTGCATATTATAACATTCATTACGCTTTGTGTATTCACAAGTTAAAAACGCACCCAAAATTATCACAAATGAAAACTATAATTAATGATTCTTTGTCTCTTTAAACAAGGACACTTTTAGGTTCCTTTTATAGTCAGTGTCCTTGTTTAAAGTACCAAATGGCTAGTGAATAGTCAGAACTTGACAAAGGTTGTTGCTTTGGTAGAGGCAAAGTTTACTTTTCCAAAGGACAACTTTTTAAGATCATACTCATTCTTAGAATTTTATAGTTGTCTTGGACAACTGGACAACTGTGCATTTAGATCCCTGTTACAATGCCAAAAATTACAGAAATTGGTCAACATTATTTTTACATGTACATATGTACAAACTGAAAATTCAATTTAATAAAGTGAGCCTCCACTCCAAATAATAGCCACAAGTCACTTTAAGCTTCCACTATATAGCAGCATTTCTTAATTAGCACTGTACCTGCTGTGCCATTTTCTTAGCTCGGAACTGATATTCCAGCTGCTGCGCCTTCTCTTGATAAGCCTAACAAAACAGCATACTGTATAAGTCAAATAACTGCCTGAAGAATTTGTTATCAGAAAGTCAGTACTAGAATAAAGGCATTTATTCATGCAAGGCATTTTATCATGATGGGTATTATTTGGGAGGCCACAAGAAAAGAAACAGCCCAAAATGTTTTTAAGTACACTGGACATTGTACTAAAATTTCCCATATACAAATCCTCCCTCTACTTGAAGAGTTCCAGGGCAATTATTTCATAGGGGACATTCATAAGGGCATTTATTACAGAGGGGTGTTTACAAGAGAGGAGAGGTTCATCAGTAATAGTAATACCTTATGCCCTTAAATTACTTGTGGGTTAATCAGTACTAACATTACTTTGCACTCCACAGTAACTGACAGCTAATTGACTACATGACAACAGCTCAATAGTTCTTAGCCAGGGCTCATTTATTTCACAAAATAAAATTTGTTTTGGGTCAAATCACATGATCCCAGCAAAATCACAAACTTCCTAGCTGTTCTTTTCAGATATGCCACCAAAATGCATAACCAAGAAGATCTGGGAAATAACAGTTGTATATATTAGGAACTTGGTCAAAAAATGGTCCAAACATAATTTCAGGTTTAGGTATATTAAAGTTACTAATAAGCTATTGAATCTACAGGTATTACAGTGCGGCTTCTGTAATTGGGGTCACCCAGACAAAGTTAACCAATCACAAAGCAGAATGAGAACAATAGATACCTTAGCCAATGAAATGTCGATTACAGAACAAAAAAATTTCAACTTGTTCATTCACCATGAAAACAGATCAATACAAGTTTTGGCTGTACAGCATTGGATTTTCAAATAACTTTGATTCCATCCCTTTTTATACTTGACTAGTTTAACAGCGCAGTTTTGTAGGCAAATATCCACAATAAAACTCCAAACTGTGTGAAAATAGGGAATGCGATGGCTGTACGTATGTCTACACATAAAAATGCAGATGGTGGATTTCAAATAATTTGTTTACTCGTAACATGTTTTGTCTATGCCGTCAACCGGGGTTTTGGTAGTACCATTTGGAAAATAAATACACATGATGCCAGTAAAGAAAGACATTCTTAACTGCATAAGTACCAGTGAAAGCGACGGTCATACAGTAGTTTAGGCAAATTAAAAAGTGCATGACAGATTAGAAAACAATGAGAACATGGCTTGTTTGCTGCTGTGATTAATAATATTAAGTTTTATGTGCTGTCAGATCTTGGACTTCCACCGTCTTTTTAAAATTTGAGTTCCACGTGCTAGGTTCTGGCAGTACGATTAAGCTGAAATAAAATTAAGTAAAAGAGAAATTCAAAACTGCATAAAAAAGAGTATCGGCTGTATAGTAATAGAATACTATTTTTCTGCATATACAACTATAGACTTTACTTTCACCAAAACCCCGAGCCCGAGAGCTTGCTCACAGGCTAATTTTTTCAAAACCTTCATGACTGCCTTGTGAGATTGAAGAAACCACTCTAGTGCTCAAACCGCAAAAAAAATCTGCAACGGAAAAAATCCTGACGACAATTTAATAAAAAAGAACTGAGATAAAGGAGCCGCTCTTTTTGAAATGGTTAAAAAATATATACCGGTATGTTGTAGTTAATTTTTTATTTCAGGCAATTTTTATTTTTCCATTGTTTTTGGGTATGGTAATATATGCTAATGAATTTGAAACAAAGGAAAAACAAAAATTGACTACAACATATATACCTAATTCAATAAAGATTGCTTTGGTCATTGGTAATTGGGCATTCAGAAGCTATTGTTTGGCGGTCACTCAAGCAAAGCATTGCATTGTGTTCCATATGCCCAAATGCCAATGCCCAATTACCAATGATCAATTGCCAAAGCAATCTTTATTGAATTAGGTATATATGCTATGCTGGCAGTGTGCCTTGTAACATTTGCAAAACAAAACACTGAAACAGCCAGCAGTATTTTTTTTTTCTGAGAATTCAAATCCACCATACAATATTCCACTTTCATAATGGCGGCCGATTTATTTATTATTTTATTTGTATGTTAATTAGCCTCACTGGCCTTGGTAACATGTGCAAAATTCAAAAGAATTTTTACTCTAAAATGAGGCCAGCGGGGCTAATTAACATACATATAAAAGAATAAATAAATCGGCCGCCATTATGAAAGTGGTCTATTTGCCCAAACATACAGCCATCACATACAGTTTGTACATACATACATTATACAGTTTGAAATCAGTTCTTGCTCACTTGCATGACACATGACATTCATTCAGGTAGCATGTGAAACCACTTAAATTTTTAACTCGAAAAGCTTTATTCAACAAAAGCTTCACAAGTAAACATGTTTAAATTTCATTGTTCTGCACTCTACATTTTATTGGCTGAAGTAAAAAATGTTGCAATCTATTGTTCCTGTTCTGCTTTGTGATTGGTTATTTTGTCTGGGTGACCATGGTAACAGTAGCTGCACTGTAAAGGTATTAAATTACATAAAATTGTGAAGAGGGTCTCACTTTTCTGTGATTTTCATTCAGTGTTTCCCACATCTGATCCACAATTTTCTTGATGTCTTCAAACAGGGCCTGTTAAAGATTTCATGTAGTTATTGCTGTTACAAAACATGACAATCAAGCTTAGCATATATGTTGTACATGTAGTTCAAAATGAATCTAAGATCAAAACGGTTTCAAACTACAGCTGTAGTTTAGTTTTGAATTTTCTTTTGTTCCAAATTAATTGACATAATCCTAAGACAAAGAAAAGTACAATTAAAATTAGTTTGAAATCATTTTAACCTGAGATCAATTTAAAAGACAACATAACATACTAAGACAGTGGAAAGCGTTGTTGGTGTGCTCTGATTGGCTACTGAAACTCGGGAATTGAAACTTGGCTACTGAAACTTGCTATTCACATCCAAGCAATTTGCACGAGAAAATTGTAATCGTTGACAGGAATCAATGAGTTAAAAATCATAATTTTCGTGCTGTATTATCTCACTGTTTTAGAATATTCTTGGCTTGCACATGACGTCATAAAAATTCAAAAATCTAAACTTTACATCCTACAAAGCTGTTTCTAACAAGGTATATAGATACCAGTGTTACAATCCTTCACAAAAAGTTTAAACAATGTTTTGCTTCTGATTTGTAAAGGTTTTAAATGTGTCATGCAATTCGTCACGTTAGTCGGCCCCTATTTGCTTTCATGTATATTCTTAGTACATTTGTATGTTAGTATGGCTCCTGTTGGTCTCATGTATATTCTTAGTACATTAGTCTCAAGTATATTCTTAGTACGTCAGTATGTTATTATGGCCCCTGTATGCTCTCATGTGTAACTTTGTACATTAGTACGGGCCCTATTTGCTTTCATGTATATTCTTAGTACGTTAGTACGGCCCCTGTATGCTCTCATGTATATTCTTAGTACGGCCCTATTTGCTTTCATGTATATTCTTAGTACGTTAGTATGGCCCCAATTTGCTCTCATGTATATTCTTAGTACGGCCCCTGTATGCTCTCATGTATAACTTAGTACGTTAGTACAGCCCCTATTTGCTTTCATGTATGTTCTTAGTATGTGAGTACTGCCCCTGTATGCTCTCATGTATATTCTTAGTACATTAGTCTGAAGTATATTCTTAGTAGGTTAGTACGTTAGTACATTAGTATGTTAGTACGGCCCCTGTATACTCTCATGTATATTCTTAGTATGTTAGTACAGCCCCTGTATACTCTCATGTATATTCTTAGTATGTTAGTACAGCCCCTGTATACTCTCATGTATATTCTTAGTACGTTAGTCTGAAGTATATTCTTAGTACATTATTACATTAGTACGGCCCCTGTATACTCTTTTTTTTTTTTTGTATTATAACACATCTTTATTTTCAGTTTTGCTGTATACTCTTATGTATATCCTTAGTACGTTAGTCTTAAGTATTTTTATTCTTAGTATGTTAGTATGGCCCCTGTCTGCTCTCAAGTATATTCTTAGTATGTTAGTACGGCCCCTATTTGCTTTCATGTATAAATTATTCTTAGTATGTTAGCATGGCCCCTGTTTGCTCTCATGTATATTATTCTTAGTACGTTAGTTTGCCCTCACGTATATTCTTAGTACGTTAGTACGGCCCCTGTTTGCCCTCACGTTATGTATGTATGCTCTCATTGTTGCTCTCATGTATGTTATTCTCAATACTTATTACTTATATTTATGTTAGTAAGTTAGTACGGTTAGTACGTTACGTATGTTTATGTTTTAGCTAAAACCGTGGCCCCCCAAAAAACTCTCTCATGCCTTGCGTAAATATTTCACAGCTTCGCCTGTTCCTTTTTCATAAATTCGGCCGCACCTTTGTGCTCTGTGATTCTCGAAATAGCTGCTTTAATGGCTTAAATACAGGCATTTAGTGAATGTTTGTAAAACTCCCTGAAGAAGTCTACAACAGTTAGACGAAACACGTAGGAGAATAAACAAGTTTTGCAACTACAGTTTGCAGAGTGCTGCTCACTAGTTTAGTGTTTAAAAAAATTGGCCATCTTGATGTACCACTTTGGTACACCAACGTGGTGGCCAAACCTTCAAAGTCATAATTGTGAAAAAAATCTCTTCCAAAAAGATTGGATTCACTGTAAGCATATATAAGCATCTATAATGCAAAAATAACTTTCAAATGGTTCAATTTTGTTTATTTTCATGGCTTATCTGAAATAGCCCAATGAATTGCCTGACCCATTTAAAACCATTACAAATCAGAAGCAAACATTGTTAAAATCTGCAACTTTTTGTGAAGGATTGTAACACTGGTATCCCCATGTTAGAAATAGCATTGCACGATGTAAAGTTTAGACTTTTTAATTTTTATGACGTCATGTGCAAGCCATGAATAGCCATCCTTCCTATCAATTTATTTATTTACCAACAAAATTTAAACAAATACAATGTAACACTTCATGTGGATTACACATAAATTGAATTAAGTTCATTTGTCCTTCTGCTTCAGCTTCTTGTCAAATCCTATCAATAATAAATTGTTCAACCAATCACACTGCATGTAAGTGTGAAAGAAAATGAATCACATCTGTGAAGATCACTTGAAAATTACTCTCAGCTTTAAAAACTAACACATCTATGCTGTTCCCTGACTTCTCTTTAAAATATCAAATGAATTTTCCCTGACTTAAATCATATTCCCTGACTTTGAAGAAATTTTATTTTTTTATCTGAGCATTTCCTGACCTGTGGCAACCCTGTTAAAAATACAATTGACTTAAAAAAAATCATACTAATTGTTTTCTTACCAGAGGATTTTTGGTTCGAACAGCTGCTTGGGTGTCCTTGAAAAAAAGCTCATAAGCTGTTAAAGGCCTTAAAATGAAAGAGAAACATAAAGTTAAGATTGAAACTAAAAAAATGCATTTGCCAATTCCTACAAACATTTCCTTACAAAACAATACTAGTACAACGTAAGATATGAGCCCATAGCCATGTATTAAGCTGCTGTTTATTCTAATCAAAATTTCGCAGCAATAGTATAGATATTACAAATTTCAAAAACATGGCACAATGTTTAAGTTTAGAAAACATGTTTTGGATACTTTAGATGATAGTTTTGGATACTTCATACTGAAGTATCCAAAACATGTTTTCTAAACTTAAGCATTGTGTCGTGTTTTTGAAATGTGTAATATCTATTCTGATCATGTTTTTGAGTTTGCATTTGACCTGCAAATGTTTGTCATACACATGTTGTTCACTTTCGACTAATCAAAACCCACACACTCTTCACAGTATTTGGCATCCCTGTTTGTGAACAAGGGCAGGTTTTTGGAGGTTTGTAAGTTTGCCTGTGATAGTGGCTTTAGGGAAGCAATCAGAGTGGCTATGCACATGGTACTGGTGATCACAGCCGCAAATTTGGCTAAAAATTGCTCTACTAAAACTATTCCAATTCAGATGGTGTTAAAAGATTTGGCCACAACTTTAAGTTGTTGAACATACATGTACATGTATTTCCTGTGGAGTGTCTTTTGTCTATTAACAGTGTTAATTGAAAGGAAACAAGTAAATTTTAATTAATGCTCTTCTTAACAGGTAAGCTAATGCTGAAGCAACTTCCTACTAGCCATCATGAAGTGCATTTTACATGTATGAGTCGTTTCCACTTCATTTCCAGCAGAAATTTAGCTAAAAAAGTTACATTTTAAATGTGCATAAAATCTTCAGCTTCTTGATTGTGTTAATTATACACAAATAACATAGCATGTTTCAATATTGTATGAAATTTACGAAGTTAGACTGCCATTTTTAAACCACATAAACACTTTTTACCAGGCATTGGCATGAATTACGGGCATCCTAGCATGCCATAGCACAAACAGTTGTGCGTTAATCGTTCATATGCATGGTGTTACAGCCATGATCACCAGTACACTGTGCGCCAGGCCGGGTGCAGTGTACATGTTTGCATCTGTCCAGGAACTGCATGTGGACGAAATTAATATGAATTGATAAATGAATGGTTCATACTCACTTGTTTGCCACTTGACTAGCCTTTTCTTTTCTCTTTCTTTTAGTTCCCTTATCCTTGTCTTTCTTTTTCTTCCTCTTTTTCTTAACCTCATCAGCACCCCCCACCTTCTTTAGGGTCTCTGCCACTTGGGATAAAGGTTTACTATCATCATCATCCTCGTCACTGTCTTGTTGATCAGCAGAAATGGCTGTCTCTGTGGTAGGTCCTTCCAACAAATGTGATGATGGCAATGATGAAGGCATCATTGTAGATGACTGGGATGCTGCAACCATGCTCTGGCTTCCACCAGATGAGGATGCCGTTAATGTGGCTGCAGGAGAAGCAGCTACTACTTGACTGATTGCTGTTGCCTCGTTGACAAATGTTATTTGAACAACATTGCCACTAGATGACAAAGGAGTTTGTAATAAAGGTACACTGTTTGACTGTGCAGATCCCAAAGCAGTTGGAATTTGTTTACTGTTTGGATTATTGGCAAGGAACCTGTGAGATGGTTGTTGTGTCGGAATAGAAGTTGGTATTTGATGATTATTCAATGCTGCATTCAGATGTGCAGAAGGTGTTGCAATGGTTTCAGGAATAACTATGTCACTTTTAACTCCACTCGCAGACAAATTCCCAGTTACAGCTGATACTGGGAGTTGTCTGAAGCTTGGACTTACAGCTGTTTCCAATTCAGTTTTAGTCTCAGATAACTGAGATGAAGATACTGCAGCCTTGCAATTTAAGCCAGCTATAGCAGGGTTAGTGGTGGCAGTTTTGGCTAGTTGTGGTTTTACTGACACTGATGATTTTACAGGAGAATTAGCATTCATCCAAATCATCTTTATTGGATTAGCTGAGGATGACAATGGAAGGGAAGATTTTGTTTGTGAACTTTGCACTCCTGATGCTGAATTTTGTGGAACAACATAACAGATGAGTGGTTGGCCAGTCTGAATGTTAGTGGTTGATCCCTGCTGTTTTGCATTTGGTTGTTGCCCCATAGCTTTTACAAGTTGACCCAAAAGTTCAGGGTTGGATGCTAAAGTTTGCAAAGGGATAGTTTGAATAGGTTTGCCACTGGGATGGAGAGTAATTGCACTAATATTAGTCCCTTGTAGAACATTCTGTGGTTGCACCTTGTTAGAAGCAGTGGCAACATTCTGTCCTGGGATCTGAGAAGCACTTGACTGAGCTGAAGTGGCAGGCAAAGTAATTTTTGGACCCTGGGGATTGACAATTACTGCTTCCATACTGTGTTTAACTTGTAAGTTGCTAGGAGTACGAAGCTGACAGGGTACAGTTTGGCTCTTCGCAGATGCTGCAACAGCAGATGGAACTGCCATTTGTAACATTTGTGAATTACTACTCAGAACCTGAGACGTTGTAGATGGAAAAGACCTTGTTATTTTTACTGCTGATTGTGGAGTGGCATTTGCCAGTGGAGACCCAGGTTGAAGAACAGGTTGTGTTAGCCTCATGCCTTGGTTTGCAGATCGTACTGGAGCAGATAGCTTTCCTGTGTGGTTTGTTTGTTTCACTTTGGGACTAGGACTTCTTGATGAGGCCAAGGGACTTCCAGGACTCCCAGCAGCATTTAGAGGACTCCCTCCAACAACACCTCCCATAGACAACTGTGTTTTACACGTGGCACTGTTCGGTGCAGCAGCTAACTGCCCAGGGCTTGCTGCTCGAACTGAAGTTGGAGATATTCCCTTCTGTAAAGCACTTGATGCAATCTGTAAATGAGAAGGATTTGGCTGCTGGGAAACATGAGGTGCAAAAACTATAGGTTCACTGACACCTTGAGGCATATCCCGTTCTACAATTTCATCAATGAGTTCTTCAATATTAGAGTCTTCCACCAAAGGATTACTCACAACAGATGGTAATTGCTGACTCATTGCAGGAGGCAGGTTTGGTGACACAAATGGGGATAACTGAGACTGCACAGTTGCAGGTCTATTGAGGTTTGACATCAAAGCCATCCTCATACGCTGTTGTCCCACAGAAAATGTTGAATGTGGCTGCATAGATCCAGGTGGAGTGATTGGAGGTAAATCAAAGTTTTCAGATGGAAAAGTAGGTGTTGGTGGTGTTCTGGAGCGTGTGACGAGATTCTGTGCATGAAGATACTCCTGTCGTATATCACGTATCAATGAATTGGGATCTCCAGGGAACACAGGATTTATAGCGGATTGTGGAACCTTTGAAAAAAAAAAGGATAAAAATAGATATTACCACAGAAAACTTCACAAAAGAAGATAATCAAAGCTGATAATGAAAGTGCAAAGAGCAAAAAGCGCTTGAAAGGCAGGCAAAATTAGCAAAAACAGCAAACAGACGGGTGCAATAATGAAGGGGTGCGCAGAATAAGGCCCTAAGTGACTTTTGATGTAATGTCAAATTCTCCCTGTGTTTCACAAGGGAACACAAGGAAATTTGGAATGAGAATCTAGCAGTTTATCATAAGTCATGCATAAGCGTGGCCACAGTCAAAAATTAACCTACCCTCATTTTGCGTTTGTAGGAAGTTATTAACAAGTTTTGAAAGGTTTCGGGGTTTATTTTTTAAAATACGACCGAATTTTGGAAATATTTGAGAAAATCGATTTCGCACTCTCGCTGGCCAAAAATGGCCGAGTTAATTAGCAAAAATACCGTTCACAAAAACGTGCTCTCATTGGCAGAAGAAGCTATGGCTAAAGGAATAAGACAACAAATACTGAAAGAAGAGGCATTTAGTATTTTATCTATGCCTGTTGTTCGGTTCTAGAGGTATTTTTCATGGCAAGAAAACACATTATTCGATGGAGATTTGACAACAGTCTTGGAAAACGAATTTTACCATTTAATTACAAACTGATTTTTCGATATGTGGCCAATCTCCAATCAGGATCATTTTAACGTTGAAAAGTGTCTAAGCTCCCTTCTTATACGACATGTAAAAATCGGTTTGGGTTTTTAAGCGCACGCTTCATAAAACGACATCGAATTCTGAGAAATTTTTACGAAATTTGAACTAATTTGCATATTGCTATCTTGTTGACAAAAATGCAAGTGACGTGTATTCCAATAGAAGGCAAAAAATTAGGTTTTGTTTTAAATTATGCCTTCAAAATGTGCTTACTACTTAAATAAGATAACTTTTCTTTGAATGCGGTCCAGTCAACAGTTCGAGATTTCACTGAAAATAGGTGGTCAAGTTGATGCCACTAAGGGCGAAATAAATTCTCTTGAAAGGTCAGCTGAAAGGTCATGCTAGTAACTGTACCAATATTCTACAAACTTTGATATATCATTGCTTGCATCTTAAAAGAAGAATGCTGGTTCATGAAATCAAAGATTTTCCAAAGTTCTGAACATTTTCACGAATCGACTGGAACAGCTAAAAGAATGTTCTGACTTGACAATTAGTGTATTGCGTGACGCTTGTGACTTGGCGGGTATTAAATTTCACAGTCATTCGTCGGCCATGGAGAGCAGCGTGTGTTCCTTGTTCATCATTGTTGGTGGCCACTGCGGCTTCGATTCAAAAGACAGGAGTAGGTCAGATGAAATGGTTCCCTTGCTTAGCTGTAATAGAGATATTTCAAGACATAAATCAGCCTTTTCCATTTCTGGAATAGAAAATGAAGTAGAACTGTTACTGGCGAGAGCGTCTATCTTTGCGCTTCCCCAAAATGTAGAAAACTGGACCATATGCCCACAACATCGTGCTTCCCTGGGTGTTGGTTGGAAGCGCAGTTCTGCTAAGTGTTCCGTACCGGTAAACTTGTCGATGCACGACATGACTTCTTCTAAAAAGCCGAAAGCAGAGAGAGGCCTTAGTAAGTCGGGATCGCAGATCGTTTTGAAGGAGACTGGAATTTTCCTTCCCGTTGGCGCAGGTGAGATAATATTGTTTCTTCTTTTTATCACTAGTTGCATAAATGTATGGTCAAGTTAAGGATTTCTTGTGATATATTTAAAGTGATAAAGATACTGCAATCTACATGATAGTTTAAAGGTTCAGAGTCCGCAAACAGTACCGTCAGTACCACAATGGTAAATGAAATTTAAGACGAGCGCTTATTCAATTTCCTGGTACTTGCTATGATAGTTTCGGTGTTACTTCAGAAGAAATAAGCTTGTATGTTCTTGTGCATGTGTCTGTTGCGAAAATTATCTTCGTTGATATTCGATGAGTCAACTAATCATCCCCAAATGGATACAAGCTGGATTTTGATCTTTTTCATTGAAGTCGCATTAATTGGCATGTGTTCAAAAGAAGTTGACTGCAATGTTAAAACTTTTTTGAGAAATAAAAATAAAGAATCGTTTTGTGCGCCGCCATCTGGGGAAACACGTGAAGCCATTAACGTTTTTTCTGTATTTTCACAGGCGTGTGTTCTAAATGCCGTAAGCTTCTTACAGAGGCTGAAAAGAAGACCACGTCCCAGACTTCTGACATCGAAAGCGAAGTTATCCTAAAGATCGGAAATATATCACTGGTACGTCTAAACGATGCCCTGTCAATATAATAAGGAAATTTTATTAACCCTCGGTTATACCCCCACCGTGGTACGGGGGGGGGGGGGGGGGGGGTGTTGCAATCCCCCCTTGGGTTTTTGCGATGTTGCAATATTTCGGAAATATTTTACATCTAGTAGATAGCCCGTGATATGCTTTACAAGATAAGGTAAATATTATGGGTTGTGGCGCTGCTGGAGGTCTGTGACGTCATCCAAAATGGCCGCCATGATGGCCGCCATCTTGGATTTTACTAAGAATTCAAAATTTTTGGAAAAATGCGGAAATTGCAAATATTGTTTGCTAGAGTTACAAAATAACATACAATTAAACATTTTGATGCTTTTGGTAGCATTTTATACGTTTTTTTTCACTGAAAAAAGGTAAAACAAAACACGGATTTTATTAAAAAATGGCTTGACCACATGTTACTCATGACGTCATATCTCATTACCATAGCAACTGGTTGTCGCCAAACTTTACCTAAATGTGTCTCAAGGATAAATGAACAGCTACTAAAAACAGCATGTACTAATCTTAAATGGGCTTTAAAATATGGTAGAAAAACCTTAAGGGGGTGGCCCCCCTCCTTTGTACGACCGAGGGTTATATGTTTTGAGATTATACTAATCAAGATAGGCCACAGTCTAACAAGTACTTTTACAATTTCCTGCAGGATGAGTCTCGTATTGGAGCTACCCCAGTTGCGCATAGTACGCCGGCAACCGTCTACCATTTCGCCAACATCGAAACGCCAGCGGGGAGCGTATATTTGCCTTCAGTCTCCAGTGTGGATACAACAGCTGATTCCCGCAGCAAGAGGCACGATGACTGTTCGTCACTGGCCAAAATGAACGAATACTTAGAAAGCAGGGATGTCAGCCCAGTCAGGCATCCTGTTACTATTCCATGGAATGAAGCGAGCGAAAGAACGAGGCGCCGCCATCTTCGCAAGGCGACGCAGGTAGTGAGTGCTGTCCTAGATGAGGTAGCGCCCAATCAATCAGGACTGTTGTGGTACTCGCTTGTCCCATCGTTGAATCGCCAATTCTCAAATGGCAGCGACAGTGAGGATGACGACGTCGACGACGCACTCATGGATGCTCTGAGAGAATGCTACAGTAATGCCAGCTCCTGGGATATCCGGAGACAAATACTCTCGATAATGGCAGACAAGGTAACCTTTCGAACTCTGAAGAAGTGGATTCCTGGCCTTACTCAGTATCGCTTCAGTGCTGCACGAAAGCATACGAAGCTTCATGGCAGAGGTGTTCCACTCCAACAATCACCGCAGACAAGATTGTACGTGTCACCCACACAGGTCGACCACTTTTTGGATTTCATAACTAGTCCTCATGTTATCCAGGACTTACCATTCGGGGAGAAGTCCATCAAGTCGTCAACAAATGAGGTTGTGACAGTCCCTAACGTCATCCGAATGTTAATCCCTGAGTCCATTGTAAAGCAATACCTTGCATATGCAGAAGAGTCAAACGTCACCCCACTCAGCCGCAGAACTCTGTTAAACATCATTTCTGTTTGCGCAGTCTCCACAAGAAAGTCTTTACAAGGTCTTGATTATATCAGTTATGCTGGAGCTCAGGGCTTTGAAGACCTCATAAATGTGGTAGAGCGCCTAGGGGACCATTTTATGGGAATGTCGTGGTCTAGAGAACAGAAAGAACGTCTAAAGTCTGCTAAACGCTATCTGAAAAGTGACTACAAGGTAAGATGGTATGTCTTAGTTTGTTCTGGTGACCAGCAAAAAGCAAGGCAAAAATCATGATGTGTTGATGATCATAACATTTACTGAATAAATAAATTGCATCGAAAGGCTAAACCACAGGTATAATGGTTTTAGTTACCATCATTTTAATCGCACAGTCTTGTACAAACCGATGTAAGCCATTTACAGCACATACCTAACCCTGAACCCTTGTAAACCAAGTCTATATGTTGAACTCGTACAATACGATAGAAAAGCAATCAATAATCAAAGTACGAGTACGAACTCCTTACCCCCCCCCCCCACCCCCATCCATATGGATAAGGCAGGTGACCATTATCTTGGACCCAATGTTTACACCCTTTCAAGCGATCGATCGCGTTACAATTCTGTCCAAATGCTACAACCTCGTTCAACACTTCGCGTATTCACAAGTTAAAAAGGGTTGAAATGTTAATTAATGGTGTGGTTTTGAGCCAAACCACCGTAACTGTGCTTACCTGCATATATTTGTTGCAATCATTGTATCCTTTGTTGTAATAACTAGTAAAAACAACTTAATTATCGCAGGTGCACGTGTCGAGAGAGTCTAGCGTTGCTGACCACTGCAGGCAGTACGCCTTGAGTGACCCCAACGACCGGAATTTTCAGGCACATTGTGACCACCAACACACAGACCGCTGCGACGTACTGACAACAGCTCTTGGAGATATCCAAAAGGCTGTTGCAAGTATGACGGAAGAGAGCATTGGCACAGACGCCACAGAGGAGGTGAGATTTATCGCTAATCAAGCGATCTCCAGCATTCAAGCTTGGAAAGCCCATCTTCTACGTAGCCTCAATCAGGACCAGGCGCGGCTCGATGTCATAGAAGACCTAGATGAGTCATCTGTACTGCTGGTGGAAGACTGGGCTATGAAGTTCTTGCCGCGCAAGTACCGTGAAAGCCAAAGCGACTGGTTTGGAAAGCGTGGCCTCTCGTGGCATATCACAGTGGCGACCCGGAAGATCGTGCCCAGTCAGCAGCTACAAATGATGACGTTTGTACATGTATTCCAATCATGCAGCCAAGACAGCAGTGCTGTGTTAGCAATCATGGAAGATGTCATCGGTAAGCTTAAAGAAATTATGCCATCATTAAAAGCTATCTTCTACAGACAGGACAATGCCGGTTGCTACAGAAGCGGAGCAACTATAACGGGTGCGTCAAAGGTCGGCCATGTCCACGGAGTTACCATTAAACGACTTGACTTTTCAGATCCTCAAGGAGGAAAAGGTTCATGTGACAGGAACGCGGCAACAATCAAGGCCCATATGAAAGTTCATCTAAATGAAGGTAACGACATCGAGAATGCTCGTCAAATGGTTCACGCCATGAGATCGTCTGGTGGTGTACCAGGCGTTCATGTCGCCTTGTGCGAGTTGGAAACCCCAAGCAGCTCTACTCATGTTAAATTTGATGGCGTCAGTACAGTCTCTAACGTAGAATATAGCTCTGATGCAATTACAACCTGGAAGGCCTATGGGATAGGACCCGGTAAAGTCATTAAACTCAGCAAATTCAAGGTCGACGCTAGTACTCCAATTCAAAGCCTATCTGCTAATACAAGTGAAGAGCTATCAGATAAATTCACTTGTATCAAGTCCAGGTCGACCAAACCTAAAACAGTATCAAGTTCAACCGAGTCATCGGAGCCTCCAGCTGCTTCACAACTATTCGCCTGCCCTGAAGAGGGCTGCGTCAAATCATACCAGCGGTTTTCTGCTCTACAAGAACATTTGGATTGCGGTAAGCACGAGCGTATCCTGGAACGTGAAACTTTGCTGGACAAAGCCGTACGTGGCTATGCTGTTAGATTAGAAGAACAGTTTGGGAGTGTCCCACAGATGCAATTGTCGGCTGAAACACAGACGACAGCAAATCCCCTTTCACTATCAATGGGTTGGGCTCTAAAGAACAGCCAATCATCAAAAACGCGATTTAGCGAGAAGCAAAAGAACTATCTCATTAGCAAGTTCCTTATCGGGGAGGAAACGGGGCGGAAGGTCAACGCTGCCTCAGTTGCCCGCTCGATGGTAAGTGCAAGAGATACAAACGGCGACCGTTTGTTCACCAGCGCTGAGTTCTTGACCGGGAAGCAGATCACAAGCTACTTTTCTCGGTTGGCGTCCAAGCATAAAGGCCAAGGCTGCGACCATGCCCAAAGTGAGTCTGATGACGAAGATGACGAAGATGACGAAGGTGCAGAAGCTGAGGTGGCGCTCAGCGAGCTGAGAGAGGAAGTTCTTCTAAGTATCCAACCTGGACATCCCCTCACCTACGACAGCTACAACTTATGTGAGCTAATGGGAAAAGCCAAGTTGTCGAAGTTTGCGATTTCAATGCTGGACAGAATATGTCACCATTTTGACATTCCCACGTATGATATCAAGGAACGAAGAAAAGCGCCCTACCTAAGCCGAATAGAAGAATTTTTGAAGAAATGTAGCTGTCAACAGTTGTAATTTGTGGCGCATCCAGATTCTATCGTAAAGGGGAGAGGAGAGGTGTAGTGAATTGGGTGAGGCGTAGGGAAAATGTTAGAGACTGAAAAGTTGCAAGATAACCGTACGGGGCCCTCCACTAGATCCGCCAATGATAATAAACGTATTCGTTTTGGGTCAGGTTCTAACAACCGCTACATCGTGCAAAAACTTGGGCGTCATTCTAGAATTTAAGACACAACTTTCAAATCTTTTTCACTACTGTTTAGCCCGTCACTTATCACTGTAAGGCTGCGTAGCAGGCCGGTATAGGGAAGGGGTTGCTCTAAAAATTCCCTTTTGTATATTTTTGCGGTCACTGGTGATCACTGGTGGGCACAGTAAGCAATGAGCAATTAATTCAAATTTAATAGTGAAAACATCACAATATATAAGACAACGGGGAACTGCAGGGGAGGTGTGAATTTAAATTTCATTTCTGTTTGCGTATTTACATTAAATCTGAGCAAAAACTGTCTCAGTGAGAGAGTTTTTAGTTGGCAGCGATGTTTTAGTGTTCTTCCCATTTCTTTCTCGCACTTGCCTCCTCATCTACGCCTGTCAGGCAGGCCACCGTTAGAGTTGCAATTCTAATGACAGTTAGAATGGATATATGTAAAGAATGTTTCTTTCACCAGTAGATTTAAATTAAATGTATTTTGTAATTGTCAATTTACCTAATTCGAAATGGATTGAATTGAAATAATCGATGAAAACTACCGTGATCGATTTCATTTTAGTGCCTGTCTGTGTGTACGTGCGGGCAGATAGAAAGTGCAAAATAAAGTTATATTTCTGTTACAACGGAGTGCAAAAATTGTAGTATTCTGTGATCTGGAAAACAACAGATTCCATGTGGTATGCGTTACAGCCTTATCTCATCAGGAGCGTGATGCATTACAGTGACAAGCCGTGAACCTTGACCGGCGGTAGTCAGCTTTGTTTACGGCTGTTTTTAACTCAGTCTCAAACTAAGGCATCACATGGACAATTATTCGACTGTCTTTGAAAGTAAGTCATTCTTTATAAGTGGTAAGAGGATTTTGGAAACAATAAGTACAACCAAGACCCGAGTTTTTGGCACATATTCGAATGCGTGTCAAATGTCAACAATATAGCAGTATGCAAATTAGTTCAACTTTCAGTTCACATTTCTCAGAATTCGAAGTCGTTTTATGAACCGCTCGCTAAAAAACCCAAACCGATTTTTACATCTCGTATAAGAAGAGTGCTTAGACACTTTACAACGTTAAAATTAACCTGATTGGAGATTGGCCACATATCGAAAAATCAGTTTGTAATTACATGCTAAATTCGTTTTCCAAGACTGTTGTAAAATCTCCATCGAATAATGTGTTTTCTTGCCGTACAAAAACACCCATAGAACCAAACAAAAGGCATAGATAAAGTACCAAATGCCTCTTCTTTCAGTATTTGTTGTCTAATTCCTTTAGCCATAGCTTCTTCTGCTAACGAGAACACGTTTTTGTGAATGGTATTTTTGCTAATTAATTCTGCCATTTTTGGCCAGCGAGAGTGCGAAATCGATTTTCTCAAATATTTTCAAAATTCGGCCGTATTTTAAAAAATAAACCTCGAAAGCTTCAAAACCTTGTTATTACCTCTCTACAAACTCAAAATGAAGGTAACTTGAAGTTTGACCGTGGCCGCGATTTTGCTCGATATTTCTGTGCATTCGCTCTTAAGTTTTGCATTGAGAGCTTTTAATATAATTTTTTGTTCATTGTGGCTCTTCAAGCCTAAATCCCACTGTATAATAAACTGCATAAAATTTGCTTTATAACCGCCCCAAACCGCCTGTAGAAGACTCCACTGCTTTAAAAAATTGCAACTTTCTCAATTGCGCGAACATTGCCTTAACTATCAGGTGTGATCATTGACTAGAAAGTCCTTCAAATTGAGATACCCAATAAACACAAAAAAGTCAGCGATTTTTGCAGAATATCAGTGTTTCACTTTGGACAAGAACAAAACTGACCATTTTAACGTCACAGAAAAACAACAAAAATCACTTTTTTGCTTTCAGTTTTTTTATTGAAATCATCCGTCGTTGCAAACCCAAAAGTCAATGTTCACAGCAAAATTCAGTCCTAGTTCTAGCTAAGAAGTGATTTTTTTTTTGCTCTTATTTGTTGCCCAGGTCAAGCTACAGCCTCTCGTTCTACTGCATCCTGGCCGTGCCTCGATTTTCAACATCACGACTGCACTGCAGGCTGGGAAATAGCGAGAATTTTTGACAGTGTTTATTCCTTCCCCCACATATTACAAATTTATACTAAGTCCACAGCCACTCCCACCTACCACCAAAATTTTGCGCTAGTTGTGTTCTTCAGTGGTTGCAAATTCAAAAATATGCTGTGGTAGGTCAAGAAATTCATCAGTAGTGGAGTCCCAAGGCTACTTTGTTTCTACTTCTACTTTTTGTTTCTACGAGCAACAAGCCAAATTTGCAAACTAAGTACGTCACCTTACTCGCTTCTTTGAGGAAGTGGACTCTTAGCTACCTTCATGCTTAATGATGCTCATCAGACTTTGTACTAAAGATGAAATATGGCTGTAAACTTACCAAAAATTGCATACAAACCATATTTGAGGCGCTCTTATAGCTCAACCAAGCAAAAACACTAGATCAGAATGACATTTCTAGTAAATTCGAGCCTTCAGTGTTTTAGAACAGCAGAACTTTTGATGATAACCCCAAATATGGATGTCACAAAATCCTATGGCTCGTTTATATGCAGAAAATCACTCAAAAACGTAAAAATTCTCAGGAGTCAATGGGATAATGGTGTACAAAAATAAAGTTAAAGTTTATTGTAGAATAAACTGCTGTTAATGAACCTTGAGACAATCAGACACAGAAAGCTATACACTTGAGGCCTGTGGCATTTATGTATGTTCTGTCACAAATCCTTGCCAAATATAAGGAATATCTGTAGTCTATACAATAATGTAAACAAGGTTCAGAATCCAAGAATTATAATCTCCCATGGCTCCTTATCTACTACAATATATCCTTGTCCAATCTAATCGAACTTTCTAGAACGTATCTCAACAAAGGTTTCAGTCAGTTCTTGTAATCAGAGTTCAGAGTCCAAGCAAATCAATTCACAAGGGCTTCTTATGTACTAAACAATATATCCTTCCTCCATAAGCAACGTCCAATGTAATCAACCTCGCAAAATGTATCTTAACAAAGGTTCCAGTCAGCTATTCTCACGCATATCACGTGCCTTTTCCCCCTTCTTGTTATCCTATATCGCACTTTCCTGTTCATTCTTTTGAGGGCTTCGGTACCAACTCATCAAGTTTCCCTCCCACCCTCCCATGATTGGAACCTCTGTTAGCTTCTCGCATTTGTAACGGTAGCTATCATAAGCCCTAAGCTATGTCAGCCGTTGTATACCAGGATTAGTATTTTCCCAGGAATAAAGATTGGTGGCAGGGAAGTGCAACCCTTGGCTGCACTTTACCCCACAGTAAGGCTTAGCCCTTGGAGACAGGTCCGGAAAAATATCCAATCCAGGGTGGGTACCCCCGGTCCCACCTGATCTGTACTCCCCCCAGGTAGGGCACCCCCCTCCTGGTTCCCTTAGTTCCCCGTGGCTATGGAATATTGGCCTCACCTGCTGGAGACAGGTCCAGACCATTCAGTCCAGGGTGGCTATCCCCGGTACCACCTGACCTGCTCTCCGCCCAAGAGGGCACTCCCCTCCTGGTCCTCCGAATCCCTAGTTATAGCTGTGCTTCCCTGCCACCCAAATTTTGCCCATTATCTGTTGCCTGCGTTACTTTTGAACTATACACACCGTTTTCAAAAAAAGTTCATTAAAGAACAAAAATACATATGTTGCAAAAAACAGCAATAACAAATTTTACTTGAAGTTTACATGACTTTAAACACAAAAACAAAATAATAGCCAAATTAGACAAGCATTGCATTCTGAGTCTTTTTTACTCTTATCCAGATCTCCTCAGAATCTGTACCTCATCATATTGCAGAAAGCACCCATAAAACGAAAAAGTACTGCATATAATAAAGAAAGCACTGCATACAATGACAAAAGCACCCCATATGATGAAGAAAGCACTGCATATAATGAAGAAAGCACTTCATATAATGAAGAAAATGCGGCATATAATGAAGAAAGCATCACCGTATATAATGAAGCAAGCACCGTATATATAATTAGGAATGCACGGCATATAATGAAGAATGCACTGCATATTATAAAGAAAGCACTGAATATAATGAAGCAAGCACTGTATATTATAATGAAAGCACTGCATATAATGAAGCAAGCACTGCATATTATGATAAAAGCACCGCATGAACTGGACACAATGTGACGTTTGGAGAATCACTCTGATAACATCTGCCACTAACAAGTTTTGTATTGTTCTGAAAACAGCATTCACGCAAGGCTCTGCAATTTCTTATCTTAGTTAGCTTGCTAACAGTAACACACCAGATGAAAATCCAGACCCTTAAAGCCTGGTTTCACTTGTCATAGAGTTCTTGTTTATAAATCATTCAATAGTAACAGCGTGGTTTGCAGGAGCAATGACTGAATGAAAGGAGTAACATCTTTTTTTGTTTAAAATATACCATAAAAATTTCTTACGCATATGCATGAGTATAGGTTACTTGGAGCCTCTTGTTCTTTAATGTCGTTGTTCCGCATTTATTTTATAACGAGTAGACTAAGATTAATATAAGTAGACAATAACAACACGACCATATTGTTTGGCGTAATGGGGGACACATCCCCTGCAGTTGGCATGACATGCGACTTCGTTGCGTGACCATTAGCCTCACTTATCTCCCCAGCACTACACGCTGGATAGAGAAAGAGTATTGGCGGGTCAAGTAATGCAAGACCATTTTTTAGCCTCACTTGTCTTCCCCGCACTGCACGCTGACAGGACAGAACAAGAGTGTTGGCAGGTCCATTAGATTGCGTGACCTAAAAGCCTCACCTATCTACCCAGCACCGTACGCTGCCCTCACACGAACAGCTAGTGCTGGGTCGGACTGGAGTATTGGCAGGTCGAAAATGAAAAAACTTTGTGAAAAAAACACTGGCAAAATCTTGGGGGAAGTCGCTGCCGAGACTTAACTGCCACAGATGCATGCAGGGCATGTATCCCCCCAAGATCGAGTAATAACCACTAGCCTAAGGTGGGGTAGCAGGAAGGCAGGCCATCCTAGGGGCTGCCAAAGGTAAAATGGACGATGGTGTCCGAATATATAGCTGATAACAGTCAGAAGACCATCTGCCTAGGACTTTTATCAACCAGTCTGGCAAACCCGCAGCAGCCGCCGCGGAGGGTGCTCCGATACGGAAACTATGACCCTTTAAGCACTTGTAAGGGAGTCCCGCAGAACGAGCGGCATCCCGCAAAAGGCTTGTAACAGCGGATCTGGTCAGGAGCCGACCAGACTGGAAAGAGAACAGAGGCCCCGGTAACGGCCTAACAGCTAGAAAATATTCTTGCATAGCGGTAACGGCGCATAGCGAAGCCGAAGAACGGGCGATAACAAGAGTGTTACCCTGCCGAAAGCAATCTGTCTTAGAAAGCTTACACTAGTATTGACTACAGTGCTGGCCACGAGGCAAATTGTACTTTGCACAATGTTCTTGAGCTTTTATAGCCAGACAGAAACTACACGTACAGCCAATTGCAATTGCTGTAGTATTATTGAACTAAGCTGTGTTCACACTAGGCCGAAACATGATTAGTCTGATCACGAATGAAACATGTTTCATCATAAAAAGTGTTCACATCAGGCAGTGCATTGCGCGAATCATGATTAAAACATGATTAGTCTGATCATGATTGAAACTACCTCACGAGGTAGTTTCAATCATGATCAGACTGAACACATTCAAAATGGCGGATGGATGCGGAGAAGACACGAGTGTGTAAAAGAACCAAAACTGGAGCTTTTATGAAGCCAAATGTCTAGTCGAAGTATGGGCAGACGAGGAAATACAACGACAATTAGCGGCAATGGGAAGGAAACCAAACATATGGGAGAACATTGCCGCAAAACTGAATGAGAATGGTTTTAAGCGTACCGCATCGCAGCTGAAGTGAAAGAAATTTATGCGAGTATCACAAAACAGCATAAATGATTCAACCATGCATGAAACGTGTTTGAAACCGACATCTGATGTGAACAATGCAAGAACAAACACGTTTACGCGAAACATGTTTAGTTGAAACATGTTTACTCTAAACATGTTTCGGCTTTAATGTGAACGCAGCTCTAGACATCATGCAGTAAAATTACATTGATGAATGGAACCATTAAAGGACCTAGCCAACCATAATAGCCAAAAGAAACTCTTATAGACAATGTCACATGCAGTAAAAATACTGTGACAGTGTTTCTTTGAGTTAAGTAAAAGTACATGTGTGTTGTGACCACAGACACCTATCGTGTATCGTGGGTCATGCTCCATTAACTGCATTTTACAGTTTCCTGTAAAGCTTTCTTAACATAATGCCTTGATGTGTGACTAAATTTGCTACACAACAACAAGTCTGTAAGTAAATTTGAAGCAACAAAATTATCTTGCTATGCAGTGACATACCTGTGGCATGCTGACAATAGCTGCTCCAGGCTCCCTATGAGCAGCCAACAGCTGGTTTCCAAGAACCAGACCATCTCTGCTCCCACTGTTCAGAGTGTTGGTTGATGACGCTTGTGTAGTCGATGATGCAACATTGGACACCTGCACGTTCAAACCCTGAAGCTGGTCAAACTCAATATCCTGATGATAAAATGTTTAGAAAGCAGGTAAAAAATGCAGATTTAAACTACAGTTGAAGTTCTCAGTTAACTTCACAAAATAAATTGAAAGTCGTACCATAAAGATCCAAAAGTAATGACCCTTGTTACTTTTGAACCTCGTAGCCTTTTACATTGCTACTTACTTTCGGGGTGTTGTTACTTTCAGGGAGTTGTTAGTTTTGTGTAGTTGTTACTTTAAGGGAGTTGTTACTTTCGGAGGGTTATTTCTTTCAGGTAGTAAAAAAGTGTAGTTAATGGATGTCATGAATTTATTCACCTTTGTAAAATCATGACAGAGATATGAAAACATTAACATAATTTTTATTTAAAACAGCATTAGGGATATTTGAACAGGTAAGTCCATCCTTTGCAGTCTTGTATATTATTTACATTATAAAAGACATCTGTAAAGCGGTTTTTGGTGGCTGTTTTAAGTTTCCTTTTGTTGACTTTGGGGCGAGGGTTGCAACTTTTGGACATTGCTAACAACTATCAAATTTTAATGCTACATTCAGGGACTGTTACTTTTGGAATTCTAGAATAAATAATTATAAAATACATCTTTGTTAAATTATATGTTAATAATGACTTTCCTGTTAACCAGTTTACATTGCAGAACATCTAATAAAGAAGTGATGCAATAAAATGCATCATAAATAAATAAACAAATAATTACATAGAGTATCAACACTGACTTTATGTAAAAATAAGGCATTAGTTCTCATAAAGCCCAAGAGACAGACAAAAAAAATTAGGAAGAAAAGCTCGATATATAAATACCAATAATAATTTATGCATGAAAAGAGTGAACTTGACTGTGGAAAAATAACAAACCGAGAGTTAACCATTTCAAAATAAAGCATTTTACATTTAAGCTTATGTTATAGCTATTTAAACAATAAGAAATGTCTAATAATATGCTATCACGATAAAATCGCGAGATTGAGAAAAGAAAATGTACTGTAAAAAACAATGAAGAGGCTATGCGGATATATGAATAATTCATTTCACGTTCCTCACCGCTCAATACATGTTCAATGTTAAAATACGTATTCAACAACATACCCCCTTGCATTATAATATGCGAAACAAAGTAGTTCAGCTTTTCGATGACACAGTCTTTTAATTGAAATAAAAACTATTAAAACTTATTAATCGCCCCCTAACCACTCGATCGCACACCAAAGGCCTGAACTCCACGACAAATTCTTCCCGCTGACAGAACATCGAGTTTTCAAGAATGTCCTCAACTCCAACGGTTCTTTTCACTTTGCTGGTGAAAGAAGAAACCATCACCGTATACATTCGTGATTTTTATAGCTCCGAAACCAAAAACGTAAAATGTTTGAATTATGCTCACAAAACAACCCAAACTAATGGGCTGAATATTCGAATATATTTTAAGCACCAATGATCGAACTGAACCCATTGGTCGTCGTTATAGCACAACAAGTCTTCAAAGACCTGTTTTTGTGACGTATACGGCCACTTTACGGGATTCCTTGGGACACTTTGATAAACTCAACTCTCCCAGGTATAGGCGAGCGAGGGTGCTCAACTTTCGAGTCTTGCCGATTTATTCTCTGGGAAATCATTCGTTTCCCTAGCACAAAAGTTACCTAAGAGATCACCCAACAGACCTTTGTAGGAATATCGTGCTTGTCCCAATCTATAACTTCATCTATATCAAAATCGGCGATAGCATTTGCGTTTGACTCCGTCGCCATTACATCCCCCTCGATCACCGAACTACAATGTACGCATACTCTAGCACATTGTTGACCAGTATTTGCGCCTGCGATAATAAATCGCCTCGCTCCTGTGTTATTCAAATAACCACCGTGTTTGATCCTCGAGCAGACTGGGAGCGAACTTCTAACAATAATAAAGGCACGCAAAGCGTGCAGAAGCTATGACGTTTTGCAGCTTGGGTCTGAGGTGCTGAAAAATTTAGTAATGATCAAAGGGCTTGGGTCCTCTGCCTCAGTATTTAAAATACCTAGTAGCACTGTCTCGCCTCATAATACGTCATCGTTCCGGTTATAATGATAATCATCATTCAGGAGCTTATAATAAGCTCAGTGCTCATTAATCACTCATGCACTTTTTAAATTAAAATTTCAGGGACCGCGCGAAGGATGGGCTGGGGGAGCTTTAGCCCCCCCCCCCCCCCCCAATTTTTTGAATGATTAAAATAATAAAATTTTCTTCAAAACGGGAACATCTACTGGGTAAATAAAGGAAAACCTTCACGACGAATCTGCAGCTCGTAGCATTATAACCCTTTGTCCTACAAGATGGACGGTGCGGGCAAGTTGCTTTCAGTATCACAGCTCTCCTTCAGGAGTGGATCGTTTGCCTTGATGAGAAGCTACAGGCAGATGTACGTGGAAGGATAATCGGATATCAAGCGCAAATGAACACGTTTGATAACTTTACAACAGACAAGGATGTCTGCTATTAGTGGACAAAGAGTTGCAAATCTTACAAAAGAGGTCCTGCAGAAGACGCGGAATGATGAGTGCTTCAAGTCGTTCTTTGACACAATTGTAATCTAAAGTAAAAAACATCCTTCGATCTCGGAGCCAACCTTATCCAGGAAAAGACAAGCACCTAGCAGGTTTGAAATTGGAACGGGGGCCTCATCGCATCCTTCAACACCACGGGAACGTTACAGGCGCATATACTTTGAAGCGATTGACTTAATGGTCAACGCAATTCAGTGACCGTCGTTTTAAGCAAGCAAGTTTCAATGTGTATGCAAAGATGGAGTCTCTTATAGTAAAGTGTCTAAACTCCCAGGACTTTTCTTCCGAGTTAAAGTTTCTTGAAACAAATTACCGAGATGATGTTCGTTTTGGAGCGTTAAATGCTCAACTGGAAATCTTCAAAGTGTTACTGAAGGACGGGGAATTTACCTGTTTCGATGACATCTTAGTAAAGATTAAGAAGATGCCTGAACCTGAGAAGAACATGATTAGTGAAATCATAACCATCTGTAAACTGATTCTTGTGAATCCGGCAACCAGTGCAGCAGGCGAAAGATCGTTTTCTGCTGCGGCTCGAAGACTAAAAACGTGACTTCGTTCGACAATGACACCAGCAAGGTTTAGCAATCTAACAATACTTAACAACCACAAACAGAGACCTGACAAACTTTGCCTCATATCTGTTTCCAATGAATTTGTAACTTGCAGGGATAAGTGTAAACGAAACTTTGGTACCTTCAAGGAAACAGACATATAAATGTCCGTGTGAAACTCAGTTATTGTTTGGTAAAACATTTCTTGTGATGAAAATTGTTATGAAAGCCAAATGTTAGCCGCTTAGCTTAAGAATGTGTTCATTCAAATATTTATCTTCATGTCAGTTGCTGGTCAAATGTGAGGGCCAGCCTGTAGTACTTGATTCGTTAGTCCAAAAGAAAATAAGCGCGTTTTAAAGTCGATTTAGTAATATTTTAAAATTTACGTTACCATTAAACGTGTTATTATCTGGGTGAGAGTTTTTTACGCATTTTTAATTCTAGCCATTTCATAAGATCCAAATGTCAATTTTTCTCGGGGAGCATTCCCCGGTACCCTCCCCCCTCCCCAAACACCACATGGAGCGCTCATTCTTACACTTTCGTCTCGCTCCCCACTTCAAACAACCTCGCGCGGTCCCTGATTTTAGAAGCTGTTAACTATACTTTATATTCTACAGGCGAAACCCGTTACATCACTTCACATATAACCTGTAACACTAAAAACTTAAGGCCGCCGGGGATACCTGGCCAGGAATAAATTCATAAGGCAAAATTTTAGCAGGGGTGTCACGTTAAAAAACATTATGCGATTTCGCTAAAATTTGACAGAGATATTGGCGAATAATGGAAGTGCATAAGGATTGTTTTTTATTGAAGGGATCGCGCTTTGCGGCAATGCTGTAAGCCACTATAAAAGTTAAAACACAAAGCAAATTGATTTCACCACTCACTGATCCGTCAAAACGTCTATTGTGTCATATCTGACTCCGATTTTTTTATTTTAACTTTAATTAAAAGTTATTAGATTTTAAACGAGTAAAACTGTCCATGTTAGAAATTGGAGCCTCATATCTTCCCTTTGAAGGCCTATTTAAAAATTTTGAGTCAGATATGACAACCTACAACACACTCTCCCTGCAGTGTCAACTCATGAAATTCTCTATCCGCTTGGCCACAAAATTGCTTGTTTTTACGCTTCCGAAGGCTGCCCGAGCAAACACCAATGCAAAAAATATATATTTATGGTAATTTTACTAATTTTAATCCACCGGTTATTGTCAACACCTCATGCAGAAACGGGGACAGAAACAGAAAGAACAATGCGTTGAAAAATAGTGTATTTTTATACCAGACAGTGCTTTGCACGTGAAATAGACAAATTCGGCTAACGCATTGTTGTACCCAATTCAAACCTTTTGGGAATAGAACTCTTTGTTCGTCATATTTCCATATCAGTGAAGCATTGACATGGAAATTATATGGAAATATTGTGAACAAAGAATCTTATTCCCAGAAGGTTTGAATTGGGTACAACAATGCGTTAGAGTGATTTTACTTCATCTGTGAAATAGTTAGTAGAATAGTACGCACTTTTAGACTATAATTCCTTTGTTTTCTTTTGTTTAATTTTGACTATCACACACTAATTGTTAGATAGTGTTTCACAGATGAAGTAAAATCACTCTAGCCGAATTTGTCTATTACTGTAATGCAAAAAATTACAGAGCCTGTTCATGAATATTTCGCGTATTTTCGGTATCAGCCGTCGCACTTCGTGCATACTCTTTTCATAAATGCATACTGATGAGCGGAACCTGTCCCCCGCGACCTTAAACTGCATGATACAATGTAACCGCTGCCATTTACAATACATTGATGAAACTATTTTGTTCATCCAATCTGCTTTGCGTGCTTGTGTTGTTGTTTTGAAACGGTTCAATTGTTTAAAGTTTGTACGCCTTTATTTGTGACTTTTTGTTAATATGCGTACTTTGCCTCACGAACATCGGGTTTGTGCAGTGCTTTTGAAGTTTGTACGCCTTTATTTGTCACGTTCTGTTATGCGTACTTTGCATCACAAACATCGGGTTTATGCAGTGCTTTTGGAGTTTGTACGCCTTTATTTGTCATGTTCTGTTATGCGTACTTTGCATCACAAAGATCGGGTTTATGCAGTGCTTTTGGAGTTTGTACGCCTTTATTTGTCACGTTCTGTTATGCGTACTTTGCATCACAAACATCGGGTTTATGCAGTGCTTTTGGAGTTTGTACGCCTTTATTTGTCACGTTCTGTTATGCGTACTTTGCATCACAAATATCGGGTTTGTGCAGTGCTTTTGGAGTTTGTACGCCTTTATTTGTCTCGTTTTGTTATGCGTACTTTGCATCACAGACATTGGTTTGTGCAGTGCTTTGAAGTTTTGTACGCCTTTATTATGCGTACTTTGCCTCACAAACATCGGGTTTGTGCAGTGCCTTTGAAGGGTTCCTTCTGCATGTACCGGAGCACATATTACGTAAAACAAAAGGAACAACGAACGACAATAATACAAATGCAAAACAAGACCAAAAATACAATACCTCACAAACAATAGAAGACAATGAGTGGTTCATGGATACCGGTACATGCAGAAAGACCCCTTTGAAGTGTGTACGCCTTTATTGGTCACGTTTTGTTAAAATGAGTACTTTGCCTCACAAATATCAGCTAATATCGGGTTTGTGTAGTGTTTTCGAAGTTTATACGCATTTATCTGTCAAGTTTTTGTTATTAGTACTTTGCCTTACAGACATCGAGTCTGTGCCATGCTTCGCTCAGTTCCGTTGAAGTTTGTACGTTGGTTTTTATTACCCTGGGTCTGCTTGGTTCCTGTATTTATATTTATGTTTTAAGTTTTGCAGATTCGCTATTTTTCATGTCATTGGCATCCTATTGTTTCCTTTTCTATAACTTTTGTTGCCAGTTCTACCCGGTTTAGCACTCTTTTATTGTGCGTTCCGCCTTTATTAGTGGATTTTATGGTTCGCGTGTTTATCTTGGTGTTAAACTCGAAGTTTACATACTTCGGGTAGTTATCCGTATTCCTTTCCGTTTACTCATTATTTCCCTGTCATTTGCGGAGTTTGTTTTGTTCCGCGCCCTCTCCCGCGCCATTTATCTCGTTTCCTTACTTTCCCATGGTATCCTGGAAGGGTGTCTAATGCCCTAGTCGAATTACTGACGCTCAGGTTGCCATCCCTTGGGTGGGTTCTCTCGCAAGTTTCCCGCGCACAATTGTTTACGTTTTCCTTGACATTATATCCTGTTCACCACACAAGGGCTGGCAGTCTTCATATCATATATATTTGTCATGTACAGAGTATAACCGTCCTTTTCAATTGCAGAGCTTTGCTTTCTCCTCTGCTTATGCTATTTAAAGACACCCTAAAAGGGGTTTTCTAGTTTTCTGATTTCTTGGCCGGGAGACAAGATGTTTTCTCTGCCACGCCTAGGATATGTCGCTTTATGGCTTGCAAAGGCTCACGGAAAAAGACGCAGGTCCACATCACTTCTATGTCCTCCTCTAAGAAGGCCTAAATTCATATCCGTGGTTGCCCTGTTCTCCTATCCTGTTCCGCGCCTTCTGCCGCGCTATTTGTTTCGCTCCCCTTTTCCCATGGTAGCCTAAAAGGGTGTCTAATGCCCTAGTCGGATTACTGACGCTCAGGTTGCCATCCCTTGGGTGGGTCTCTCGCTAGTTTCCCGCGCACAATCGTTTGCGTTTTCCCCAACATTATGCAAGGTTCACCACTCAAGGGCTGGCAGCCTTTATATCATATATATTTGCAATGTAAGAAGCCGTCTTTACCAATTGCAGAGCATCCCTTTGTCCTCCGCTTATGCTAATCAAAAGACTCCTTAAAAAGAGTTTTTTAGTTTTTGAGTTCTTTGTCGGGATGCGAGATGTTTTCTGCCACACGTATTGAGCAGATTGCGAACTCTACTTTACAGGATTACAGCCCCGCCTCCGTTACTATCTGCAAAACGCTCAAATTTACGAGGGTAAACTCTGCACAGCTTTAGAGCCGAGGTGGCCATTACTTTAGCCTTCACTCTAGACGTTATGCCTCATTTTGGTTGGTGCCATGCTTGCTACTACCGCATCCTCGCTATAACATGAATGCTGCACAAGACCTTCGTTTTACAGGACCATCGGAGTTGCTGTCTCGCCATGTCTCCTTTAGAATTGGGTGGTTGGATGGGATTTTCTGGTTTGGGGTTTTAGGTTTGAGTATTGGCAGGTGTCTCGGGTTATTTGGTGTTAGACCATTGTAACGTTTAACGTCTGGGCACGGTCGCATATCTCCATCTCTTATTAAGCAAGCGTTTAAGGGACTTTCGCGAATGGTATGCTATTCGCTCCAGTCCCTTACAGAGCGAGTATAAATAACAGCTATGCATCTAATTTCGGCCCAGTTCAAGTAAGAATCCTCCAGTTGATGGTAGCCGTACTTGTTCTCTCTCTTTTTCGCGCTTGCCTCGTATGCCTCCGTGCTTCTTTCCCCTCCCTCCCTTTCCCTATCCGTTTTCACTTCTACTCTCTCAAGCACGGTCGCATATCTCCATCTCTTATTAAGCAAGCGTGAAAGGGGCTGTCGCGAATAGTATGTTATCAGGCCAATTCGAGAGCTGATTTTTATACTCAGGTTCATGATAAAGTGTGATATATGAAGGAGGGGCCAGGCACATTTGGTACCATGGACGCTGTGTTAAGATTAGTACAAGGAAAACAAAAATTTGTCTGTTTTTAACTTATTACTGCACATATACAGTGTAAATAAGGGTGTTCTGGCTTCTAAGGGGAGGGGTATTTGGCGTGAATTTTATGTCCAAAACCCCGGGGATTTAGTAGGTCCAATTATTTTTTCTTGGTAGGATTTTGTTTGATCGTGAAAACAAATCCTCGGGGTTGTTCCAGGGGTCAACCCACGGGAAAGCCAATGATAAGTGCATAACAGTTGCGACAAAAAAGCTCGAAACCGCTAGAAAACACCTGTAAGACAAAATAATACGCCAGAAGTGAGTTGAATAGAGTCGCTTTATTGAATTAATATCTAAATTTCCCTTTATTTAGCGTTCTAAAGCTACGTTATTTTTTCCCTATGTCTTGTAAAGTGCTCAAATTTACAACGGCCGCCGTGTAACCCAATACCGCTTTCATTGAAGGGTCGCGACACATCGCTAATAACTTTTTCAATCCTTTCCATTTTTTCGTGACGTGAGCTTGCGCTGCCTGTGGTATGACCGTACCGATCCCTGATCGTCCCAGTCGTTTCAAAATATGTTCAAACGATCGGGACAATCATAGGAAAACACTACCCGGACGATCGCGATCGCTTGGATAGAACCTGAGAAAAATCTGAAGCTATCAAATGGAAACACTCCGACAATCAGGCAGTTCGCAGCTGAGCTCTTTCAAGGAATTCTCTGATTTGCCGAGAAAACAATAGAACAAACAACACAACAGCGGACCCTAGCCCTGGAAACAATGGAGCTGCGTGATACCCAGGTTCAATGAAAAGAGCTGCGTGGTATCCATACGAAGATGTATTTTAAGTTTACAAAGAGAAGTTAAAATTAACTAAAGTTCAAATTATCCTTTACATGGGGGTAGGCAGCTCTAAAGAAATGACATGTTGTTACGGTCTCCGTCCCCGATTATGGCTCCTGTGCATGTACTTGACCGTGCACATCTTTTGTTTTTCCATCACACGCTATCACTGAATTACTTAATGGCAACATTTCTATTTGTCAGTTGCTCAAACAAAAGTCACTTCTATTGTGGTTGTGCACGGTCAAGGACTACAAACGATAACAAGAACATCGAAATTTCTCAGGTTTCATAACCACTGCGTTTTATTAACTATGGTCATAATCTTAACTAGAAAAGATAAGGGAATATTGACGAATACATGACAATTTCTTCCCGTCAATGAAAAGGAGTTATTTATTTTACATATTAGTTGTAAAATGAACGCCGATCGAAGTTGAATCAAGACCAAATCAACTTCAGTAACTTTTTGATGTGGGAGCTAAGCATTGGTATTGATCTGAGAGGTGAGGTTATCAAATGTCACCAATGTTTTCCTCGCAAATGCTGAGAAATACCTTCCGTCTAATATAGGCTATGCCAGTGAAGCAGTATGTCACACGTCCTCGATATCGTAGCCCCCTGTAATTCTCATAGCAGCTGCGCGACAGCGGTGAGAGGCGAGTGTCCGGCGCATTTAAATAACGTGAACCTATGAATAATCGAAGAAAAACCCTGCCCCACCAGGTTGGGCGTAGGCCACCCCGTAAAACACAGCCGATTACGGAAACTACATCGTCGAGTGCAAGCTTAGGCAGCAGCCCTGTTCAGTCTCCAGTGGAGAAATAGATGATGATGATGATGATGATGAACTTTTCTCTGTTTCTTTGCCTTTTCCTTTTACAGATGTAAAATAAGATCTATTTTATCTGAATTTTAAAGCGAATTATAATCGATTTTCTTGTGATAAACTTGTGACTGGTTCATCTCTTTGTTCTTCTATTTTTTGTTGGCCTCTCTTCCCACCTAAAAATTAAACAAAAACAACAGTACAGCAAAATGATTATAATTGACGTATAAATCAGCCACCGTAAAATTCAAAGTCTGACATTTCGAGCACTAGCGCTTCCTCACAGTGAATCAGCAATAATCAAGTAACAAAATTATGTACCATGGTGTAGCAATCACATACGAGAAAATTAGACTAAAATAAGTCAAATAACAATTCCGTCACAAAAATGAACATAAAATTAGTTGGTTAGTGATAAATCTGTCAAGGATGGCTTTCACTAAACTCTAACCAAGTCCCTTTCCAATAGTAATTTTCGATAAGTTGGTTTCTTCGTTGGAAGGGACTTTTGTCTTCCTTGTAAGAGCTGCGTGTTGCCCCAAATGGTTCCTGCGATCGCCATATACTTGGTTTTCAAAACTGTAGTTTCGCATTATCGGAGTTAATGGAAAGAAAAAGCCATTTACAAGAATACTCAGTTGCCGCTATGGTAGAAAAGCAGAGTTTCAAGCGACGACATACTTGTTTCGAGGAACTTCATATGTTTAAATCAATGCGGGGCGATATTTCTTCCTACGGGAGTCAGAACCGAAGAAGCAGCGTTTTCAACAATTTTCAAGCAGCCGAGTGTGATTGATTTTCTTTGTGTTTTTGTCATTGTTTGAGAACTGTTTATAAAACGTATCCAAATTCATGAATTTCGTCTTTTGCTTGCAAGGACAGTTCGTCGATGCGCTAACAGTACGTACGCGTTTTGCTTTTAAAGAAAAAGTAATGGACATTAATATTTGAATAAACTTTATCATGACAAGATTTTGCTGTCCTTTTTTTATCTGTTTGTTCATTCAATACTGACATTACATAAGATGAAAAGCGATTTTATGTAAACAAAATAAGACTTGCGCGCATTTTATAGTTCTAACTTCACTCGCGTCGCCTTATGCAAAGACGTACATGTTATATCAAACGTAGAGACTTTATAAAACTGATAATAGTTAAAACGTCTGCCATGGAAAGTTGAACAACAAGTTCTATCAGTTACCTAAACAGTTCCTCTGCCCGTCTTTCCTCTCTTTGACGTTCGGCATCAACCTACCCAAGGTAAAAAATAAGGACGTTAAGTGATTTCTCTTATGAACTCTGTTGTCAAAACAACAAAAAATTATAGCTTTTACTGTGCAAACCCTAATGTATCCACATCGATTGCGGCTGGAACACAGAACACGACTTAGTCGATCACACATTAATGAGGGCCAAACAGCGGAGACTGCTGTAGCTGATTTTTGCCGGTTATGTTCCAACATATTTGGTGTGGAACACAGGTATGGCAGAGAAGGTTCATACCTAATATTGTCAGCTCGGCTATCGCTAAACAAGCTCTTATCTTGCCGTAGACCTGTCTCCTCCACTGCTCATCAACCGATAATTTAATGGTTGTTGTTGGCCGACAAAACATCGCCTAGTATCATGTAGTATACTGCAGGCTTTAACAAAGAAATATTGTCACGCACTTATTGACGCGGGGGGTTGCAGAACACGTGGAAAAGAGGTCCAATCAGCGAAGTTCCAGTCACTCACTCGTGGACAAGTTAGACAAGTTAAACTAACAATTCCTCATCCACGTGCAACCCATACTGATTTCTCGCTCCTTCTCTTGGTGCTGCTTACAACTTATTCTGCAGGTAATGATGTTGTTACAATTGCTTTCCATGCCCTAATGAAGGCCTAAATGTTTCAGGAGTGAAGACGTCATAGCATTATTACAGTCAGTGAAGTATTAGCTGTACCTCTCTTGCCTGAAGGAACCACTCATCCTTGTCTAACCTGTCTGAAGACTGGAACACAACCAAGTCACTGCCACCAATGATGCGTGGAAGACTAATGCGGGAGCCTGGATAAAGTTGCTTAAAATGAAAAAAAAAAAAAAAGCCATATAAACATTACATCACCTGGTGTTCAATTTGTTCTTTTATTTGTTACTTGGTTGCAGTAACAGGGTGTCAGGCCGTAAGGAGATTCACCAACTACCAATACAATACAGTAAAACTCCTGTTGACGAACACCTTCCGTAGGCAAGTACCTCTCCTGAGCAAACACCCAATCAGGTGACGCTTATTAGAGCTTAAAATGTAGCATTTGTATGTAGCTGGGACTATGACTGATTGGGTGCAGCTGTATGTAGCTGGGACTATGACTGATTGGGTGCATGTCTGACTAATCAGTCATAGTCCCAGTTCATTCAAATGCTGCATTTTAAGCTCTAATAAGGAGACACCTGTTATAAGCAAACACCCCGGCAATCAGTCATAGTCCAATAGTGTGAGCAGTCTAACAAAAAAGCGTGTTAACCTTCAAAAGCTAGCGTGCGAGAAGACACAGCACTCTTTGCGTGCGAGATCGCACGCAAATTAAATAGCGTGTCCACTGTGTCAGAAGACAAGAGCACTGAAAAATACAAATCGATGCCTACACAGTTTAATATACTTACCGTTGAAATAAAGGCCATATATCTGAATTTCCCGGTTGTTGTTATTAGCTTTAGCTAAATCTGGTAAATAGTTAAATTTATCTTTTTAACTGGTCTGTGTTTCCGACACTTTTGAAGTGAATGCAGATGTAGCCGCAAAGCGGCCTTTCAAAACCATGAATCTTTCAGTTAATTTTGCCTGGTCCGGACCCGGGGTCAAAACAACTTTTCGAATTAAAAGTTTTGCTGGACGAATTCCCGCCATTATTATAATAATGAATGAAACTTATAAATTTAATCAAAATTAACGACAGAAGTAATAATTTAGGAGGAGAGAAACAAATTTAGCCCTTAGAAATATATATAGGTAAAAATGTTCTCAATTTGCATTATGTCAAAAGTAATTTGAAACATTTCCAGTTACGCACAACTCAGCCATTTCAGAAAACATTTCACAATCAGGCAACGGAAATATATTCAATTTTTATTCCTTTGTATCCGAAAAAATAAATGAAAAAGTGATCACTTTAAGGTTATTTTCGACCGAGAAAAATTCACTATAGCGCAAGCGAAACTCACAAGAAACGTATCACAAGACAATTGCATTGTTTACATCTTCTATCGGCGGTGAATTTTTGTACCCGAAGTTTCTGTTGGCTGTTCTGTTCCTTCAAGATCACGAAATATAAATTCATGAAAGGCAAACAACTGAAAGAAGTGAAATTAATTGGGCTTCCTACCACGCTTGTATTTCTTCCTTTGCTGTCCAGTGTTCACTTTTTAACAAGCGCTATGTCTTCGTCTAAATCTTCTTCATGTTCGCTAATATTCTGTCCCGTTTTCCAGTACTACATGTTAGTCAGTGTACCTTGCGTTGGTTTAAACATGTTTTAGCCGGTTTCCGTCTTGAAGGTATCGTAGAATTCGTCGCGAGAGTGTCTAACACTTTCGCAGTGTCTTCTTGAGTTTCCTTCGCATATGGAATATTAAACTGTCACAATAGAGAAAACACAACTCGCACTTTGTCACGTTCGCCTCGTATCGACAAACAACAGGTTATATACAGCAATTTCAATTTAGGTTGTCGGATCGGATAGCTTCAAGCATACGTAACGAGACCGCAAGGTACTTTGGGGTTTTTATGAATACGATAAATTGACGAAAGTAAATTAAAATGCCTCGTCCATACAGCGAAGGCAAACATTTATCGTGCTAACATCCACCTCACTCATCGCACTAACAAACGTAACTTGCGGTCTCGTTGCGTACGCTTGAAGCTCTCATCCGACAACCTAAATTGAAATAGCTATAAATGAACAAGCCCATTCCCGTTCCCAGAGTTACGCACGCGCATAATAGCCCAATTGCAAATTAAACGCCTACGAAAGCGTATTTTCATACTTGGTCGCCCTACAATTGCAGACGAAAGTAGTTGGGAAGGTTGTAAACATTACTTGTAAAATTCTCAGCTACATAAGGTATACGAATCACCGTTTTAAATTGAAACGAACTACAACGCAATGCTGCATATGAAAAAGTAATATAAAGTACAATTCTGAAAACGTCTTTCGATATATGTTTGTAACCACAAACAGGAAATTTTATTACTTACTCAAACTATCATCACCTGATCACCGGAGTGTCCGTAATAAAGAGATTAAGTTTATATGAATTTGCTCTCTGGGGCCGAGATTTAGTGTCCGCTGTCCGTATTAGAGAGGGTCCGTATACACACTTACGACGTTAGCATGAAAGCGAGGTCTAAGGGCCACCAAATTTCCCGCCACCTTCAAAAAGTAAATATGGCGGCGGAAGCAAGAACGATTTGTGATTTAGAGACTTAAAATTAACCCCAGAAGGTGTTTCTGGGGCAGTTATTGTAAATGAAAATGACGTTGGAAGTGGTACTATGGAGAAACTAACCTTCGGCAAGGATCCTTCGGAAATGCATGAAACGTCAAGTCTTTCTTATTATCGGAACGATTATTACAAAGCGCAGCAGCACAGCATTAGCTAGTATTTGTGATTGCTATTTTTGGTCATAGTTGTAGGCTGCGCTTCTGCCATTTTAATTGCGATGTGGCCCTTAGGCCTCGCTTTCATGCTTATATCGTCAGTGTGTATTATAGAGGTCTTTTTTTAAGAAAATATGTGAGAATTTTGTCGGGACATAGGAAACTGTCCGTATTAGAGAGGTGTCTGTAACAGAGAGGTGTCCGTAACAGAGAGGTGTCCGTAACAGAGAGGTGTCCGTATTAGAGAGGCGTCCGTTATAGAGTGGTGTCCGTATAAGAGAGGTGTCCGTATTAGAGAGGTGTCTGTAAGGAGAGGTTCGACTGTAGCATAAGTGCTGAATTACACCGATGCTCTGTTAACGTTAAATAACGATCAACTATCAATCTTCATATTCGCCCCCACTCCCTGTTTCCAATGTTGGGATTTCAGCCAACAATTTTGCATTAACAAAGTCCAGTTACAACCAACATTGTAAAAAGGGGAGGGGAGAGAAAGAATCCAATGGTAAAAACTGCCAACCTTCCCAACACTTTTGTCTATGACTGTAGGTAGCCCAAGTAATAAGCAAACACCCAGTCCTAGCTACACACAAATGCTACTTTTAAAGTTCTAATAAGCTAGCAGACAGCAGTCAAAAGCAAATACCCAAACAGTTAGTCCAAGTTACATACAAATGCTACATTTTAAGGTGTTTCAATACAGTTTTCTGGAGACCATACCTACATTTTCAATCGGCTTTTAAGCGGTCTTTTCCAAGTCAGATCAACGTGAAATTTTCACTACTAACTGGTTTGGCAAGATGCATTTCCTGGTAAAATCGAACCATGACGAAAATCGAAAATTACCCAAAAATTGCACAAGGAGCAATGTTAGGAAAAAAAGGTAGTTCTCAAAATCGCAAAACAGAAAGTAAACAAAACTTTTATGGCGTGCAAACATGATATCGAGCGACATTGACACTATCTTGAAGTAATTTTACAAAAGCAGTATTAATCTCTAAGTCTGTTTATTACGACTATGTTATTGCGATTTATTTGAAATCAAACATATAGAATTTTTCTATTCTTGCAAAATTTATTTGCTATATACCATATTTTAAGATGTCTATGTGGGATTTTCGATGCGAAATCTGAAATGCGCAAAATTTCACTTTCACTGATTTCGAAGTTTCTTGTTTATCGTCGTCATGGTAATATTGATTTTACCAGAAAATACATCTTGCCAAACTTCAATTTAATACCAGTTAGTGGTGAAAATTTCACGTTGATCTGACTTTGAGAAGACCTCTTTAAAGCCGATTGAAAACTGTATGCTCTAATACGGTTGCAGACAGCCGTCAAAAGCAAACACCCAATGAGTCAGTACAAGTTACATACAAATGCTAAACTCTAATAAGCAGACATTTAAAAATGGTCCCAAGAGTGTCTACACTTGACGTTCCATTGTACTTATGCTTATTCATTTAAATGTAACATTACACACTATATCTTATCAGAGCGTTCAAAATTTTTAAATGAAGAAATAAGTCAAATGATTGGATAAGTCAAACCTTTGTGAATTTCTTGAAGTTCTTGGTTGTGGTATTTTCTGGAATCTTTTTCACAGTAGGGGGAGTAGTGGCTGGGCGAACTACAAGTGACATCTGATCAACGACAACCAGTTTCCGAGGCAAGTGAGCCTCTTCATCCTCAAAGACAGTTTTCCTGCTGGTCTAAAAAAACAGTGAAAAACTCAAATACATTGTACTAAGATGTGCCATGAATTACTAACAACTTATAGTACAAAAATATGACAGCCTCGACAGGTCCAATCACATTTATTTAATATTAAGAAATATGTCATTAACACAGTTCACACATGCTTAAAAGACACTGTAGGCTGGTTATTTAAACGAAGTTAAGACAGTGTTTAACAGAACAGTGGTCTAACTCAATTTCAATCTGGCCAGCCCTAATATTTAAACGGTCTTTACTGTGAACAATGTCAAGTAGACATATAGCACAGACTGGATTGATTCATTTAACTTGTTTGTTCTGTGGATGAAATCCTCGAGTGTGACCATTCAAATGGAATCTATTAAGCAGTACTTTTATATGATGCTAGCATTTAAAAAAAATGCTAAATCAGATTTGGAATTTTTCTTTCATTGTTGAGTGTGCACAAACGTGGTAGGAAGTTCCGATCTTAGTAACGTACTCATACAACCACCTGTACAATTTTACCCTTCATATAGTGTGCGATCACGTGACCCTTGAATTACTGACCGCCATGTTGGAGGACCACTCTGACGGGTTCTCTCTCTCTATTTACCTTCCACAAATCGGGCAGTGCAAGGGCTTTTAAAATAATAACGCGCGTTTTCCTAAACGTTGTGAATTAAAATCAGAAAGGTGGTAATTTACAGTGATCTTTTGTCAGTTGGTGATATTTAAGTAACAATGCGCGTAAGAACTAGGCAATCCTCTATTGTTCTGCGGCATTTCACTTTCCCCACATAAGAATGTTTAGATTTTCTTGCTGAGAATGCATCAACCTATGGACAACACGTTTTTGAAATAAAATGTACTGAAACTTTATTTTAAAGCGATATTTCTTTTGTGTTACAAGATTTTATCCAATCATGAGACTCCAAAACAATGGACAAGAAAGGCTTCTAATTTTCCATGTTTCCGGGTGTTTCTTGGTGTTGCGGAAACCATTGTTGGTTAGCTTTTGCGTTGTGGTATGGGTATTGTTCAGTGTCTTTTGAATCGTTTGTTTTACGTCATTTGGTGATCACACCATCCGCAACACCAAGAAACTACCATGTTTCCACATAGAAATTTCGCTGCATTAAACTCAGAATAATTTTCACTAAAAGGGAATCAGTAGGTAAACTAGAGAGAAATAAACGCGCTACCTGATGAAGTGATAGTAGATTTTCATGTTTTAGCCAATGAGGTGGACCGTTTCAACAATATCACAATTAACACCTTTCTGCATTCCTTGCCGTTGGGTTGCCTAGTTCTTACTAGGACCATTACTTAAATCCCAAAACCCCTTTTCTTTTGATTCTTAGAGCTGTAATTGTTTTTCTGGATCACTTCGATTTGCTGGTCGGATTTTTTTAAAACTTGAAAAAATTAATCAACCAGACCAATCGGTTTTATTGCAACAATTTCTTATACAATGGAATTATTTTCTTTGTCACGATGCCTTGGAGTGAAGAAATCAGGCCAACAAATTCGTAGTATCTGTCTTGTAGACTTCTTGTAGTGCGTCTGTTTACACTATACAATTTGTCGCCACCAATTAGTCGGTTCCTTGATTGTATGCTGCAGTTTGTCTGCCCAAAGTTTTGTTTCGACTTTAAGTGGATGTTTGTGAGAAAAACTGCCATGGTCCGATTACGCATGTTGCAGTGCAACAGACTTAGATAGGCATACTACAGACATACATTGCTAAGTTGATAATCAGTGAGCATCCCCCGCTCCCACATGAAATCAGAAGGGCGGCCAAAAACAAGCAATGGCGAAAGATTGTGGCCAACTGCCTTGCAGCCGGCTGAGTGACTGATGTAGAACGATCAAACTAGCGTGTGAATTGGCCGATTTGTTTCATTGTTGCTCGTGGAAACAAGAGGGACAAGTGTCTGAATTTGTCATATTCCCATTAAACGTTTTAACAAACAACTGAGAACCAGTGAAACGGAAAGGTCGACATTTTTAAGGTAGAATAGTACCCTTGCTATGTGCAAGCCACACTCACCAAGGCCAGCCCATACACCCAAGCTGTACAACGACACATGCTGGCATACGGTAACGTCCTTGTTTGTTATAATTCACAAAATTAGTTGCACTAGTGGATCATTCATTCTCTGCCATGAATGTCTTTATTAAGCCAATAAAACAATTATTTTGTTAATCATATATGCAAAGACACTGGAAAACGAAGCCACTAACCATTTGGTTGAAGGCAAACCCCAGACCCTTTTTTCAAGATATCTACATTTTACCTCGCCATCAAGATTTTAGCCAATATTTGACAGCTTCGGAAGAATCTATTTCTGTTGTTTTAGTCACCATTTTGATTATGTTAGTCCTCCAACATGGCCGCCGGTAATTTTGTCACACACGCACGCACGCACGCCTATATTCTGTATATCCATATGCCACATAACTGTTTTTCACCACTAACACAGTAATGACCCTATAGTGTAAACTGGCATAAGTTCCAAACCTTTCTGGGAATCTTAGAGCATAGAAATCCAGCTGGAACATGAACATGTTCCACTTCATCGTGTTGGTTGTTAACTGGAGAGAGTTTACCATTCATATTTCCTAAGCTGGTATGTTCTGTATCTTGATGGTGTACTTGAATCTTCATTCCTACAAATTGCACATGTTCAACTGTCTTCTCTCCCTTCCTTTCAAAACCTGCAGTTTCATCGGCAGTGATATGATTGTCCTCGCTAATATCCAGACTATCAGGAATATTTTCTATTTTATTTATCATTTCAGGCTCTGTTTGTTTCCTTTTTGGCTCTTCATCACTTTCACTGGCAGCATCATGCTTGATTTCTAAGCTGTCTGCAACAATGCTGTCAGCTTTTTCCAACTGGATGTTGCTATGTGTTTTGTTTATTGATTTGTTTACATCTATGGAATCAGGGACCGAGTGTGTTTCTGAACAGGGTGACTTTTCAGCTTCCACAAGTTTCCTTCTCTTGGTTGATGGCAGTCCACCTTGATTGTCAGTTTGACTTTCAGGAACTGATTCAACAATGTTATCCTGACTTGTACATCTGTAATAAATATTACAAGTGATGTGAGTGACAAAATCTCCCTTCATTCCAAAGTGATAATTTGTGTATTTTAGACTTCAGGCGGAGACAGAAGCAAAACATCTGAGCATACACAGAAAGGAAGGTTTAAACCAGATGGTGAACAAATGCTGAGACCATTTGAACAGGTTCTTCAGCATGCTTGAAAAATGTTCAATGTTGCTGAAAGGTGTTGAAATTTGTTGAAACAAATTGAAGTTAGTTTCAATTTTGATTTAACATTGCTTCAACATTTTCCTTTGTTCTGAAAAATGTTGCATGGTGTTTAACATTTCTTAAACAAATGCACAGGCAAAAAAGGGGCCAAGTGTCTGTTCTGAGTTTAACCCAGATGTTATAACCGTTTAAACATTCTCCATACAACACATCAGTGATGGTTTCCACATTTCATAAATATTAGCTACACAAATATGAATGCTAAATAAGCCTTAATTCTTCAGTGCATGTATGATTACTTTTACACCAATATCACAGTATTCCAAGCAAATATCTGTCTGTTCAAATGGCTGCCCAAAATTAAACAATGAATAATGAAACCTTTAACTCTCAGAGTGCCCAAAATAAAAATTCAAGAGATTTCCAAATTACATTTTGTAAAATACTAAAAAAGTAAATGGTACCATGTGGAAGTATTGCCAAAGAGGTTTCATTTGAATGGTCACAACATAGAATTTCATTCACAAAGGACTTGAACGTTAGAACCACATTGCATTACATGTCTACATAATTGAAGAGAATAAAACAACTGAATGCTTGTTATAGACATTTTAAAACCATCTGCCATATTTTTTGTATCACTATATTTTACAAACCTTTTAGTTTTCAAGGATTTCTGGATGGTTGTGCTAGCCATGTTTTGTTGTTCACATGTTACACTTTCAGCCTTATCCTCTTTAGCATGCTTCACAGGCGTGGAAGGTTTCTTGAACTTTCAAACAAACAACAAAATATAAGTTTCAAAAGCATATTATTACTGCAAAAATAATGTTGAAACATGAGAAGAAAATTAACTACCCCTACCCCTTGAAACTTGAGAGAATAAAGAGCCACTAAACCCACACCATCCCACGGTATTCCGAATTACAAAATTCAGAGTAGAGCGACGCAAGTGTTCACTAGTAGGCTATTATTCTTTCGTTTTTCGAAACATATATCAAAACTATATCTACAAATGCGTAAGACTATTTTTTTTAATAATATATGTAACAATCATTACATCCCTGAATCACCGCGTGTTCGATCAGATCAATTTTTATCCATGGTTTTATACAATGAAATAAAAATCAGACAGATAAATGTAAACACTACAACACAATAGGTGCGGTTACACACACCACGATAAATGGCATCTCCCATGATAGGTCATCCCACGCTGCATCACACTTTGGTTTGGTACACCGTGTTAACCAGCGGCTACACAGGATTTGTGATTTGCGTTCACATTTGATGTCAAATGCAGCATCGTGATTGGCTCTTGTACCTTGGGCATCAAAACACCATTGCAATTTACCACGTTAAATGCCATAGGCACCTTGTGTGATCTTTTTTATGTATCCATGGATATTTACCACGGGAAATTTACCTCAGGAAATGTCGGTCACACTCACTAAATGCAGTTTCTCGTGGTGAAAGGGTCATTTACCATGGTAAAAGTGCCCTGTGTAACTGCACCTAATACTTTGAACTCGCTTACAAGCTGCCAAAGGGTTAAAATTTCCAGAAACTTTCAACTTGCTGGCAAGACACTGAACTATTAAAGAAGCTCAAGTATTACGTATATACTTGAGTTCAAACATTTTGAATTCGCTATCAAGGTGCCTTGCCGCTAAAAATACACCATTCACATGCAATTAGTGAGCCGAAAGAAAAATACCTCCTCTGATATGCATAATATTTCAGTATAATTTATAAACTTTCAACTAGCAAGATGCCAAGCAGCTAAGATGTATATCCTTCGCATTGAATAAAGAACTTTAAGTAGACAGGTGAACTGCCAAGCCGATAAAATAAGCTCATTACTTCCAGGCACGATCAATGAACTTCAGAATCGGCAGAGAAGACCAGCTGAGTCACTTATATCATGTAATGTACATTATTTGTACTACAAATATATCATTCACGTTCGATAATCACTAGTCACCGAGCCACTAAAAATAATTATAATAAAGCCTTGCGTTCAATAGGCTTTCAACTCAACTGGCCAGCCACTGAGATACTGTGCTACTAAAATGTATACCTTTAACATTCAATAATCTAAATTGAAGTCCGCCTTCTTAGTGTTCACTTCCTTTAATGTTTAATAATCTAAATTGAAGTCTGTCTTCTTCATGTTCACATCATCGGTTTGCCTCGCTATGGCAAAACTACAGTGGACACGATCATTTCATTTGATCATGACTGCAAGACTGATCCAAAACTGATCCTCTTTACCTTCAAGTGACTGTAAAGAATCAGATTAGGTGCTGTCTGACATTTGTACGGCCAAAAATGTTGGAAAAATGACCACCATGCTAAGGGATTCCAAGGGAATTGTTGCATAAACAAACCAATGTATCAACCTTTCTATGTAATTTACATCATCACTCGTCCCAGGCTCTCCAAAAACTGGAGCCACTTTTCAACCAGTGACGAATCTTTGGGTGGTTAAACACACAATTTTCCTTCTTTTCCTTGGGAAATAATTATTATTTTCGTTCTTTGGACATAATAAACTACAGAAAAACGAAGAAAAAAATTACATTGCATAGACACTTTAAAGAGGGTGGCACATAATAGTGTGCTTAATAAACTTGTGACCTTCTAATAAACACTTTAAAAACAACTAAAATACTATTTAATAACAAATGCAGTTGAAGGTTTCAGATATCTGTACTGTAATCATGAGTTGTCACAGCTAATCCAATCCATAACTTAACATACTGTAAGCATTTAACAAATGGCCACTTGATCAACCATATGCACACACTGATGAATATGTCCACCAAGTAAACATGTGACTCAAATGTCCCTGGCAATGGACACCTTATCAAACAGTGCAATATTTGCTCATGTAATGCCAGTAAGCCAATCACTGGGGCTTGCTGAAAAGTTATGAGTGTGACTGAGACATCAGACCTTTTACCTGATCATCATCAACCTTCACGGCTTTCCAATACTGGACTTCAGTTACTGTACACAATGAAGAAGAAAATAAAAATAATTACCTGTGGCTCACAGGCTGCAATCTGTTGTGAGCAAACCCTTTGTGACATTACATCTGCAGCTTGAAAAGACTGGCTGACAAGATTCTGTGTTAAAAATGGAACTAGTGTAAAGGAAAAAGGTTCAGCATTAGTTTGTTGTGGGTGCTTATACAACCACTAAAGAGCAGACAGAAGTTTATGTAGTGTATGTCCTGCAAACAGTCATGCCTTCTACTGATCAGGATAATATTTACTTTTTGACCAAATGTACATATGCAGGGGGCCAGGTGTAAATATTTTTCCACCTGTTGTAAGATCTTGGTTTCAAGGATGACTAATCAGATTTATATAACAAAACAAAGTTATATTATGGGGTAAAATACTAAAGCAAAATAATCTAGTACTGCTATAATCAGTTCTGTTAATCTTCTGTTCTTTTTTATTGTTTTAAAGTTATTTTGTATTGTTAAGGGTGGGAAACAAGTCCAAACTACATAATAAGGATATATGCATGTCATGGTGAGCTTGTGGTACAGGGCCGTAGCAAGGGGAGGGGCGGGGGGGGGGGGGGATTAAAAACACAAATATAAAATGTTGAAAAGGCTTGCTACAGCCCTGTGGTATGCAGGCTAGCTTATCGCTGCACACTCATCAACCAAATCAAAGTATTCCTTACAAATGCTGCATAATATGGAAACCAACATATTATAGATCAATCGGCTGGTCCTACAAAACTCAAGATTTACCAAGTTTACAACAAACACCCATCAATCTAACAAGTATCAAGTGCTATTAATAGTAAAATTCTCTGTACCAACCAGCAGTAATACTTGGATTACAATACTTGTCCAGGGACATAAAGAGCAATGCTAAACCAAGCTCAGACTCAGGGATAGGACGGCATCTGTGTCTGTCAAAGTAATTAAAGTTTCAGATGAAAAAAATTTAGGTGCAAAGAAGTTCTGTACTTTAAGCTAATAACCATTTTAATAGAGATAAAGAACTTAAACAACACTGAATTCGTGAACTTTGAAATGACACACTAACACAAACCTTCTCAATGTTTCCATTACATGTAAGACCCACTTTTGAGAGTCAGTAGGTAATGCATTTTGTTCTTTACTGTCCATCATCATGACGCACGTGTCTTTAGACACAAGACTATCATCAGTCTGACTTCCAGGAGTGTCTCTTAATAAAACACTGCCACCACTTGACTCCACTGCATGGTGCACCCGCTTGTACTACAAAAAAAAAAAAGAATTAAAAGCCCCTCTCAACAATCTGAAGATTGGTAGCAACAAATGAGTTATAGCCATGCTCCGTCACGCGTGACTAGTAATCTAGAGAATGAAATGAACATTTGAATATTTCTTTGTAACGTCCGAGATTTGAATGAAACCTTAAAGATCTCTGTGGAAAACACTTTGAAAGTCACGAATTAACAGAAAATAACTTCGATATGTAACATTTCAAACAAAATGATATTTTGTTGCTGTTTGTTTCCGAAAATGCGGTAAAATTCTCACGGGAATTCTGATTCTCCGAATGAATTTTCAAAACCGACACGTAATCTTGAAAACTCCATTCAATTTTCAAAAATACTGGTCACGCAAGACGGAGCATTGCTGTAATAATTTATTGGGATGTTTATGAATAAACATTTGAGAAACAACCAGTGCAATGCAATAAGGTTAAACTAAGAAACATTTGCAGTGTAGTAATGAAATAATTAGTTGGAATAACAAGACGCTATTGCTCACATATGTCCTTTGAAATGGCTCGAAAATCCACCTGCAAATTACAGATCATTGGTTTTCCACTTCAAGGCTTGAAAAGTTTGCATGATCAAAATTTTTGTTGACCGCAAGTTTGAATCATTCCACTTGTATCATACAGTTTTGATAATAATATTATTAATACCAGTAGTTATTTAGCTTTGAAATTTGAAAACAATGTATTTTAACTGGAAACCTTCTCTGTAAGGTTAGTCTGATTATAGTCATCATTATTTTGTGATTTTCTGCCCTGGGTTTTTGGCAATGTTGCAAACCACTGTTTCAAATCATGCTTGTGATTGGTTGCTTGGAAAAAGCTTGTTACTGATTGCCTTGGACAACATTTTGATAATGTCAAATAAGTATCAAGTGTTTGTGGATCGAGTGCCTGCCACAGTACAATAATGTCACTCACTCAGTTTTTTATACAATATTTACCTGCTATCAGGCTTATTAGAGAGGGGGTATATTTGAAGAGGGTGGGGGGCTTACACATGTAATAAAGGGTTTAAAGTACATGTGGATAGGATGTAAGACACTCTTAAATTTCATTATAATGTTACTTTATTACCATGTGTTTGCCTCTAGGTATATTTTTAAACCCAAGTGTCAATTTGTGCAATTTGCTAACCTGTTTTTTGCTGATGAAGATAAAGGTTTTTCCACTAAACAAAGTTTTTCTGGCCTCTCTGGGGAGAAAACTAGCACCCTGAGAGCTAATAGTCTCCTCCTTCAGTGGTGGAAGGTAGCTATAGACAAAAGAAAAGAGGGAGTGAAAAAAATAGCTTAACAAATATTACAACACTGTTAATTTCCTGTAAAATCATGCCGCAGCACAAAACAAACGCATGAAGTATTAAATATTGTACCCGTACCTTTCAGTTGATTGAGTTGAATTTGTTCTAACAACAGCGTCAAAGTAAGATGATGTAACAATTGGACAGCACTCAGCTAATGCATGAATCACCTGCCAAGTTGTGACGCAAAAACAACAATAACAAAAAACTTTAAATCTCATTTCAAAATGTGAATACCACCCTAAATTACCATGACAGTCTTTCATCAAGTTAATTAATATAACATACACAGACTAGCCTAGCCTAGCAGTGGAGCTCCCAAGGAAGCTCTAGAGTTTTAGTTGAACTCGGGAAAAATAATGGCATATTTATTGGGAAAGGTATTGCCACAAACTTTGGGCAATTAACCTTTAAAGAATTTGGAAGAAGTAGGAATCAAACTTGACACTCAACCCTATGAGAAGGATATAAACTGGAAAGGAGTTGACACTGGCTTGAATAAAAAACGTAAACGCTGCTAAGAACTAAAACGTTTTCTGTTTGTAAAAATAGATGTTTCGACTACAAAAACTCGAGTCTTCATCAGTGATGACAATTAACACATAACATGCAAATATATATATAGTCTACAAATTATGCAGATATGCTGGTATATTGGCACCATATGGCACCTATGAGAAGGAATTTTCAGCCAGTGGGTCAGTCAGCCATGCACACCAAAGTATGAAAAAATGTTAAAGGTTGCAGATCATGACTGTACTACATGAAGTACATATGCCGTATGTACTTACAGTACCACTCAAATATAAGTTGACTGTTTCTTGCATCTTGCCTCTCACGTCTCAAGATCGATTCTCAATTCTCAATAGTTTCAAGGATTGAGTCTTCAGTCAAGTTTCATCTTTTAAATTACGAGTCAAGAAACTAAATGAGCTTGTCGCTTGACTGATCTCTTGAGAAATGTACATGTATTAGGCAAAACAAGAGGATGCAAGTAGCCTATACTCATGTGCATACATAACAAACTTTTAAGGTATATTTTCAGTAAAAATACCTCTGCTCAGAAATTCCCAAGAGCTCCCCTCTAGTGCAAAGACTGCACCACATAAATGTATAAGCCAATGTCAGTAGCCCATATGGGCTCTTGCAATGTTAATTACTGGTATGTCATTTTTCACCATGAGCTCACAACTTCTACAAAACACTCTTGTTTTTCTAAATGATCAGCCTCAAGTTCTATACTATAAATGGAAACAACATTTACATTCACAGGGAGACTTCCACAGCAGTTTGCCCAATATATCGCAAAACGAATGTTATGTGCATGCATAACAAACATTCATCGTATATTTAAAAAAGAAGCTACCGGTATACATCTGAAAGCAAACAAGATAAGATGTCCGACATGGAGAAGAGTTACTCCTTTCATTCATTCAGTTATCGTTCCTGCAAACTACTGAATGTTTTATAAATGAAAACTGTACCACAAGGAAGCCAAGTGACCGGACGTTATATGACAATCATGACATGAAGAAAAAAGGAGGGCAAACGTTACCTCATGCCTCTATGCACATGAATAATTAATGCACTAACAAGTGTTGTACACATGCAAGTTTTTTCTTCAGGTCAAAGCATGATATCGTATCGGCAGTCCCCTGAGCAATATGTCGCTCACTCTCTTGTACCTGCCCTTGCAAAGCACTTCAAATAGCCTGCTCAAATGGATCTCACTACGTTCAGTTTTTTGCCTTTCATAAATAATTTCTATTTTTATTATCAAGTTGCATATTTAAAGATAACTAGTGCTACTCTCTGTAACCATAACCTCCCCCTGGTTCCTTTTATTAGATCCCCATGGGTTTGGTATATGTATGTATGGTTCCATCAGGGCAAACAAACACTGCTTCATTTTATGTCAGTTATTACCTTGATAGTAAACGTCAGTCCATCCATCACAAGATGACTTATTGTGTTTGGCCTCCAATCACTGATCATGTGACCACCTAATGTATGAGCAGATAAATTCTTGTAACAAAATGTTAAGGTTACTGTAAACCTTCGAGGGTGCCTTCCCAAAAATCTTTCCAATGCGTGCTATTTTTAATGAAACCCCAGAAAACTATATATCACTGTAAAGCTAATAAATGGTAGATTCTGAAAACAGCAATTGTTTTTCCTTTAGTTAAGCGCGCGCTAGCCTTAAATGCAAAACAGACGGTGTTTGCTTCGCTGAATTACCAGCTTCCGTGTTAGTGCAAAAATTAAAACAAACTGGTCCGTGTCACTCGAGAGTTAATGGCCTAACAAAGTGTGCGAGGCTTTTTCAATATTTTCATTGGTTCCCGAGTAAATCCACTTTGAAATTGGACAATAGAAAATTGTTCTATCTGCGTCACACTTTGGGGCACCATGAGAAAAGTATTTGGAATTTCGTAAAAGCCCCACAAACTTTGGTGCATTAATATCCAGCAAACATACTGGCCAAGTTTCGTGAAAATCTGACAAATCTTCATATCCTATTAATTCATTTCAACAGAGGCCATTCTTGCAAAAACAAACCTCAAGTTTTTGGCCTCGAAAGATTTTCACTGTTTTCACACCTCATTTAAGCGGCTGTCATTGTGGTCGTGCTGCCAACCAATGAAATGAAACATAGAACCCCATGAAAAGTATTGTCACACAGCAGTGTATGTGAATTCGATTAACCGCCGATTAGTCAAGTTATTCAAAGGGTGAAACCATAGAAAAAATGGCAAAGTTTCGCACAACTGCAAACCCAAATGGGCGGAAAGAATGTAACAAAAAAGTTGCAAAATTGTTGTGGAAACAAACGAGCGAAAAGGGCCAGTGAGAGTTTTCAAAGAAATGAAAACACAACAGACGTGGCCGCGGAAATTTACCGAAAACACGTGCTGATATCAGTAGTAAATGCAAGCAAGTAAGCTATTCATTCATTTATTATTCTTTTACTCTTCGCCGCAGTTCTTTTCACTCGTGATCTCTACAATTCTGCTAACCAAAAATTTCCACTTTGGCTTTAATGGTCAAATTGTAAATCTTCAGGAATTGGAACAAGGGTAGATGATCGTGTGAAACATGGACAATGGCTGAGGAGAATAAGCTATGACGCTACAATAGAATACACTATGACGATGCGAAATGCACTCCACATTGCGATGTAAACAAAATATGCATATAACATGTAATGCGAGATTCCACTCCGGAAAGAGATTATCGGATTATCACACCTTTAGCTACTTATCAACTTTTCTCTTGAAACTCTTTTTTAAGAATATCTCAAGTTCTTTTAATGATTTTGCAAAACTGCTTTCAATATTTTCTAGATTAATGTTATATCTTTACAGAAATTCAAAAAAAAAAAAAATAAAATTATGCAAAATGGGACCAAAAAAGGTTTACAGTAACCTTAAAACATTTATTATAGAATACTTTTTAATTTAGTCTAATTTACAAAATGCTTCTAGCTTTACTACTACTTCATATAACTTACTACACACCTAGTTTATGAATGTGATTTTTGAGGGATTTTTTCTTTTTATCTTCAAGACAAGATGTGACAACGACCAAAGAAGTGTAGGTCAACCTGAAAATTAAATTGTAACACAGCTGACATGAGTATCTTGGCATTATGTATATGTAATCGCATGGGCCCGAGTAAAATTAAGGATTAATATCATGCGTGTTTTCAGAAGCTGTAGAAATTGCCCGAGTCGCGAAGCATTCAGTAATTTTGCCCTCTATATTATAAGATATATAAAAACACGATCTACAGTAATTTTCAGGGATGGAAATTAGCAATTACCTGAGTAAGTGTAAATCTTCTTGGACAAGTACAAATAATATTAAACATTTTTTTATTGCAGTTCTGAAAGTTCCTTGCCCAAATGACAAGTGTTGTCAAAACTATTAGTTTCCAACCCTGTTTTTTGCAAAAATATTTTTTGTAACATTATTTCTTTGAACAAAGCATGAAGAAAACAATAATGAAGGGGTGAGTGGAATAAAGCCCTAAGTGAATTCTGATCAACTGCCAGCTTCTCCTTCCAGTTTGTCTTGCATATACTCATAAAAAAGGAGAATTTGGCTATAGATCACGAGTCACTTAGGGCCTTATCCCAAAATGAAATAAGGCCTTCAGTGACTCCTGATCTGAAACCAAATTCTCCCTTTGTTACATGAGTATATACAAGACAAACTGAAAGGAGAATCTAGGAGTTGATCACAAGTCACTTAGGGCTTTATTCCACTCACCCTTATTGTAGGTCCTTTGCTATGCCTCATGTTCTTCAGCCATTCAAGGAATTAAAGTAAAGTTTCAGTCAGAATTATAACAGGATGATTAATTCAGTTATAGCCTGAATCACTTACCTGTAACAACAATTGTTTTTCCCAAATAATATCTCATCACCATTCTTCAAATTAACAGTGCCAGACGTTTTAACACCATTTATAAATGTTCCATACTTGGAGAAATCTTCAAGAAATACTTGAGATATTTTATTTGGATCACCCTGCAAATGAAAATTTAAAATTGTTGTACAACTTCCATGTTTTAGCCCGTCAGATAAATAAACCAATCAGGCTCATTCCTGTATTAGTATGGAGGTGTAGTGGTTGGACTAAAATCTCTTGGAGTATTGTGATGATCTACATATGAAATAAAGCTAACATATATGCATTTTACAAGATGTAGGCTACACGCAGTCATGTACACCATACTCATTTACAGTGTAATGTGTACACTATAACACAGACATTGCTTCTATTTCTTTTTCAGTTAATCTAAACACAGGCAAACCTGCACCAGCCTATGTACTCCACCCTCAGCTGGTTGCTTAGTACAAGTTCACTAAAAATGTTTTGTGGACGTGGTCAAATGTCGATTTTATTAAAATACACTAGCAACTCATTTAAGCTAACAGTAACATAATTAAGCAATCTCTTCCTGTAACAAATGGAGATTGTAAAAGTTTTGTAAGCAATTCAAAAGGAACCATATTCTTTCATGTTATTTTCTAAAGTACACTTGCATCTAGAAAGCATTCATGAAATCGGTGAATGAACTACATACAGAAATGAACCATTACAATGATGTAGCGCAGTGTTTTTGGACCTTTTTAAGCAAAATAAAATGGTAAAGTGACGTGGTTTTAGGTATCCATTTAAGTGTGGCTGCTTAAACAGTAATACAGGTAACAAAAAGATAGATAGATAGATAGATAATCTTTATTTATCCAATGGACAATTCATCAGCTATAAATAATAAAAACATTTAAAATATATCGATATCAACATGCATTAAGTAAATATAGGAACCATATTCTTTCATGTTATTTTCTAAAGTACACTCGCATCTAGAAAGCATTCACGAAATCGGTGAATGAACTACATACAGAAATGAACCATTACAATGATGTAGCGCAGTGTTTTTGGATCCCTTTTAAGCAAAATAAAATGGTAAAGTGACGTGGTTTTAGGTATCCATTTAAGTGTGGCTGCTTAAACAGTAATACAGGTAACAAAAAGATAGATAGATAGATAATCTTTATTTATCCACGGACAATTCATCAGCTATAAATAATAAAAACATTTAAAATATATCGATATCAACATGCATTAAGTAAATAAGATACTATTATAAAAACTATACTTAAAACCTAAACCTAAGACAAACATGGGACTGCTGAAGGGTAGCCATGATCACTAAATAGAGGTGACCGTTTAATGCAGGTAGCAAATACAAAGTTTGTATGGGTGAAAATTCAGGACTATGAAAACTGGATGCTTAATAAAGGGTGGCCGCTTAATACATAGCTTCCTTTTCTTTTGCAGCTAATCTAAATACAGGCAAACTTGTACCAGCCTCTGTACTCCATCCACCCTCAGCTGGCCGCTAAGTACAGGTTCACTAAAAAAAAACTTTGTGGGTGTGGTCAAATGTCAATTGTATTAAAATACACTAGCAATAAATAAATACACGGAAGTTTTATACGCGATACAGGTTTGACTGTGTTAGTGTTGTGGTTTAAAATTTTCATTGGTTTGAACATTTTTAAAGTGTCTATGACATGAAATGAATATTTTCCAATTTTGTTTTTAAAATATAATTTGCACAAAACCTACATTTAGCAGTGTTCAACATAAAAAAAATTGCCAAGTTTGGGCCATTTATAATGAGTGATTTTCAATGTTTTTGTGTGACAATTGTCCATGGTCAAAGCATATGCAAATTAGCTTGTGACATACACTGTAATAATCATTGCAAGGTCACGGCAACATGAGGTAAAATGGTAGAAAAGATAACCAGGAAAAGCCGCAATGGTCAATATTAAATATTGACCATTGCGGCTTTTCCTCCTGAAAGACCTGGCAAAGTAAGTTGCATGGAATTTTTAAAACAAATACATCAGTGCAATATTTTCATTACGATTTAATCGTGTAAATAAATCAGATGAGTGCTTCTATTGAAATGTAAGTCAGACTTAGAAAACGCTCTCAGAAAGGAGTTCACACCACAAGTACTTACCAAGTGCACTTCAAGTGCACTTAACAGCCCTAGTGAGAACTGGCCTATTGTTTTCAGGCTCTGAAAAAATGGCTGCACTCGTAAATTACAGTGTAAAAGTTTAATTGAATTGACCCCAGAACGGAAAGAAATTAATCTCTCTCTTTCTTTGTTATTTTTTAGTCTTTTAGGTACCTTAATGTTCAAGCAACAAGAGCGTGTTTTGGGGTCTTTGCACTGTATAGCAGCTAATATCAGCCATGGTGAAACTTTGCTGGTTTTCTTCAAAAAAGATACATACCAGGTATGTTTATTGGAGACATTCTGAGCCTTACATACACTGTATATACATACCAAATTGGTCTCATCATGTTGCACAGTAATGACACTGTGTTTGCGACTAATGGAAGCATCATCTTGTATCAATATTGTGCAATCTACAATTCAACCCCAAAAAAAACATTTACAACTTAATACAGAATAAAATTACAAAATCTCAGCAAGTGTCTGCTGTATGACAGGGAAACTTTATTATTAGATACAACATTTCCATACCCAGATATTTCCATTCCATCCAGATAAAAGTTCCAGATAAAAAAGTGGTTTAAGGTAACTTGATATACAGTCAACTCTCTCATAGGGACCACTTCCCCGTAAGTGACCACTTCCCGTAAGCGACCACTTCCCGTAAGCGACCACTTCCCATAAGCGACCACTTTCCGTAAGCGACCACTTTCCGTAAGCGACCACTTTCCGTAAGCGACCACTTTCCGTAAGCGACCACTTTCCATAAGCGACCACTTTCCGTAAGCGGCCACTTTCCGTAAGCGACCACTTTCCGTAAGCGACCACTTCCCATAAGCGACCACTTCCAGTAAGCGACCACTTCCAGTAAGCGACCACTTCCATTAAGTGACCACTTCCTGTAAGTGACCACTTTGTAAATAACCATTTTGTTTCTCAGTCAAATACTGTTTCAAAAAGTCTCTTGTAAGTGACCACTACTCAAATTTATTTAAGTGCCACTACGACGAACATTTTTTATTTCTTTTCCACTTTTTTTTTAACGAAAATGTATCTTATAGAGCGTATGCACTCACGTGGCAAGCAGCTATGCAAATTTATTGGAACAAAAGAAAGTGTTAACATAAGAAAAGCGTTCAAATCCCACAGGATTGTTTTGGTACACCAACATGGCCGCCGTTCTATTGTTTTGGTACACCAATATGGCCGCCGTGACGTCATGTGCATACGCTCTATAGGTTTAGACAAATGCGAATTGCTATGAATTAGATTGATATATTCTTACACAGCCCACATTCTGGCCGAAAACCAACAAAAATCACAAAATCTGTCTGCCATTACTCCGTTCATAAATCTGAGCCCACGTTCTACTGGTTTGCAATCTGGTACTCGTGACTTGATTGTGCTTTTGATGTAAAACTGAAAATCACAACAAATGAGCATATTTTTTTACTTGTTTCATCGCACCAATCACGCCCTTCTGTTTGCTGTTGTTGCTAATTTTGTCTTTTCATTTAAGTGCTTTTGCCTTTATTGCGTTTGGCGCTTTTTGCTTTTCGTACTTTTTTGCCTTTTTTCCTCTGCTTCTTGTGCCTACTTTATGCATTTCACCACATTGTTTTCATATGACATCACAACACTTCGCCTCAGGCTATAAACCACTTTTTGCAGCCCATTTTACAGGTGCAGACTTCATTTTAAATATTTCCAGCTTTCTATTCTGGAGCCGGTACTTGATAAAGGTCCATAACTATAAAAACTCCACGCAGATTTTCCGAGTTTTTCACTCGCACTAACCAAACTCAGAAACCTATTTTAGGTAGTGTTTACAACACTGTCTTTGATTCATGTTCAATGTGGTCTCACCTGTCATTTTCCCACCATTTTTCACTTTTCACAGCAATTTGCATACCCAGTTTTGAAAAAGCCTCCTATTAATATAACTAGGAATTTCATAATGAAAGTGATTGCTGGCAAAGTGAAATTCACGATTTCAATGATCCTGTACATGTAGATATTGTAAGGAATTATCAGTTTGACTGCACGAGTATCAGCTAAATGCATGCACTGCAAACTAAATTACAATGCTGCCGTGCACCAGAAATTTGGGTTGAAAATGCGTTCAACAACATAACAAGTGCAACAGTTTTCAATTTTAATTTGAAGAAACGTTCCTGTTGTTAATATGAAATTATACCGGTTTGAAGTTAGTAACACCCCTCTGTAACAGACCCGGTGAAACCCGACCCATTGGACTATTTTCCTCCACCCAGTGAAAATTTAGCCTCCCTGGTACCTGGTGAATATTTTGATTTTACCTGGCTATTCTTTTGCTTCTCTGGTGTGACTTTTACATGCCCAGCATATTTCTTTTATATTTGTTTGTTTGAATAAGGTAAAACAGCAACATCGACAAAAAAGAATCAGAAATTGGTTATTAAAAAAAGAACACTGCAGAGCGGAAAGGGGTCTGTCCCATACCACAACAAAATGGACTGTAAATATAAATGGCGGGAAACCATGACGTTTTTTAACCAATAGGATGTAGAATTGTAAACACGTGACACTACAACTACTGAACATAACGACTCAAAGATGGCGGACACCAGCTCTGAGAAGGATAGCTCTTTGTCCTTGTCTGATTTTTCGGACGATAGTTGTACCGACTATGAATATCACATCCGAAAACGATATTGATACGTGTTCAGTGTAGCATTTTTTTATTAGCTGATAAGTGTTCGGTGTGTATTGACCTTAAGGCTACTTTCAGTACAGGGACGGCGTAACCGGGCCAGTTAAGTTAAGTTAGGCCAGGATATATGTATCAAGTATTATATGCATCAAGCTAACAAAATCTATCTGTAAGCACTAAAAATACCTGTAATTTTACACTTGATCGAGATTTGATTTTTTTGACGAAATAACCCGTGGAGAATGATGAAAATAGCATTTCCGAGCCTCTAGATTTCAATACTTTCTGAGGGGGCATGCCCCCAGTCAACCCTAGAAGCTTGCGCCTTTGGCGCTTGCTTCATTCACCCCCATTACAAAACCTTCAGATAAATATGAACACCTCTTCTGAAACCTCACCTACACGCCTGCTAAAGCGTTGGCTATCTGTCATTAAGATTTAGATAACTGATTATTTTTTACCTTTGGAGGGAGGACTTATTTAATATAGTATCACGGTAGATTAATTATTGAATAAACCAGGTAGACAATTGAAAAAAAAACAGTGGAAAATTAGCGGACCTGGTGAAAAAATTAGCCGGCCTGGTGGCGTTTTTTTTCAAAAACCTGGTGAGGATATAGAATACACCAGGTCTGTTACAGAGGGGTGTTTAGCATGTACATCGCACCATCCCAGTCCAGCGAAACGATGAAACGATAAAAAGCAGTGACGAAACAAAACGACGAAGGGATGAAACGAAACAAAGTAGTGATGAAACGAAGTGGCGAAATGACACAACGAAACAACAAAACGAAGAAACAACACCACGAAATGATGAGTCAAACATTCTGCACATGAAACTCAACTGCTTTATTAGCTATAACAATCATTTAATAAAAATATTGTTATTTTCCTGTTTTCCTATGTCTTTTTAAGTCGTTTTGGAAGCGATTTGAATCAGAGAGAAGACGGTTGCCAGTTGCACATTTAAAATATTATCTTGTCCGCCGCTTCGTAAATACGACGCGCCTATTACGTCTCAAGATTCCATTATTGTTAACTATTAACTTTCCCCAGGAAAGAGAAAGGAGAGAAGAGAGCAAGGGATGAAACTAAAATGAAGGCAGTTTTAGTTTGAAGCGTAATTCTCTTGTTACTGAACAAAATCAGCTAGAACTTCACACCTCGATTAATTAAAGGCTGAATAATCATGTGAGGCATGATTTGTTTGTTTGGACGCCCATTTTCCTGCTTAGTTTTGGGTTGTTTTTAGATGTGGCTTTTCGTCAGGTCTGTGACTACACTTGACTTGACCGGAAGTGATTTTATACTTGTGAGCATGTCCTTCATCAAAGTGGTTTTATTGTTTTCGCGACAGACTCTTTTGTTTTCATTTGACAACTGCATATGTCGGAAATATAAAACAGAACATTCCACGCAGAATACCCGGTCTTCATGCGAGATAAATCCACCGCTCGTATATCCCTGGCAGAGCAGTTTGAAGTAAACCGCAGGGCCAAATTTAAATACACCTTCTTTCTCCTTTCTGGGCTTCTTGTTCGTGCTTCCTTGATGTTGGGGAATATCTTTTTTAGTATTCGACATATTTCGAAGTATGTGCGTGTGAAGATTTCATTGAAGCTCGGATACAAAAAAGAATTAAATAAGCAACATCCATTTCTGCCATCTACGAACCGTTAAGCCAAAATTTGAATTTTAATTAAATCCAATTTGTTACGGCAAAAGGAGAAATATTTATTCATCAATTTATTTTCTATAATCACGGCCGGGACCAAAAGCTGAGCGAAATTTGCCTAAATTTGTTCTGGTTGTCCACATGAATTTGTGTTTTTATCTGGTAAACAACCGAGCAAAACAAAATGGAAATATTATTTGACTCACCAGTAAACAATATTAAAATTGCCCGGCACTGGACCTTGGTTTGAGCAGAAATCGCTTCTCGTGGAAATTGCAGCCAAAGGCTGCCGGCCGTCGGCTCGTGTTCCCTCCGCATATCCACACGCGAGACTGGTCACCTCAACTGAAATCACAGATTGTACGAACGCTCTCAGTAAGTTTCACCCCTTGTTCTCTTCTCTCTTCTCGTGGCCGTTAATTTGAAACCCGAGATTCTCCTCCGAGGAGAGTTAATTATTATACATTGGTGTCACTAGCTCGATTTTGATTGGCTATAAGCACGCAGCTAATTATTGCTTGCTGTTTCTGTTATGTCATACCTACAAACAATAGTTTTATGCATGCAGAAGTGACGTCATACCTACAGACAATAGTTTTATGCATGCAGAAGTGACGTAAGTTGTTTACTTACAAGTTGACTGTTGTGCATTGATCACTTTTTTGTGCGCGCTCTTGTCTTTACAAGTGCAGCTCAGGAATATGCATAATAAAACAATTATTGGATTCGGTTTTCGCATGATAGCGATAATTATCAAGGCCTCAGTTTGTGTTATCCGCCTCAGCCTTCGGCTTCGGCAGATAACACAAACTTTGGCCTTGATAATTATCGCTATCATGCTCAACCTCATCCAATAATTGTTAATAGTTAATAATAATGGAAACTTGAGACGTAATAGGCGCTTCGTATTTACGAAGCGGCGGACAATATTTGAAACGTGCAACTGGCAACCGTCTTCGCTCTGATTCAAATCGCTTCCAAAACGACTCAAAAAGACACAGGAAAACAGGTAAATAACAATATTTCTTATTAAATGATTGTGTTATAGCTAATAAAGCGTTTTGGTTCCCTGTGATTCTGTCATTTGCCTTCATAGGAAACGGAAACTGAAGTTGACATTGTGCACGCGCGGCCGCCTTTTACAGGCATTCTGTGATGTATAAAAACGCCAACTTATTTTAGCATTCTGACGGCGAAATGTGTACGCCAGTATAAACGCTGGACTCTAATTATTAACCGTTTAGCGACAAATTGCTCGTGCGGAGCTGTGCAGCTTACCTTTTCTTCCAACCACATGTTCCACTCCTGTAACGAGTAGAAACCCTGGAAATATGGTGCAAACAAAAATGATCCTTCAATAGTAAGCAAAGCCAAAGTCTGAAAGGTTACATTCCAGTTGAATGGTTACTTTTGTTCTGTGATTTTGTGCTTTTCTCCCTTTCTTCAAGAAACCACATTCCGACCCCGTCCCGCCGTCACATGTACTTGATACATCGGTCACTGAAGCTATGTATCCAAGCCTTCAAAGGTCAGCGGAGACCGAACGATGACAGGTAAGTGCTTCACATATGATATATTATTATGTACCGCCCTCTCTGGCTTATTGCCCCCCGCAGGATTTTTGGCCTCGAGGCGGCTCCATATAAGGTTGGAACGTTACCCACCACAGCGTAACCACCACACAGTGAACCTGTCAACCACCACACAGTGAACCAAGGGGACTGGACACCAGATAAGCTGCGTTATACGATTCAGTCACGCGAAGAGTTAAAAGAGATAGATCTGATAGATAGCTGGACAGATACCTTTATTTAAACAGGGTTTCTCTTTCAGTAGTTACAAAGTAAAAAACTGATATCATTGGAGGACCTAATATCTAAACAATAATGATAAAAATATACAAATTAAAAGACAATGGAAGTCAACAACATGCGGGTTCGTTAAGAATCGAAATGGATTTAAAAAAAATCAAAAAATGTCACTCTGAACATCAAAACCTATGGCATTTAGAATTTTTTCTTCTTTCAACTATAATTCCGGAAAAATAGGCCGAAAAGAGATCGAACAAGAAGATAATAAAGGACGCGTGACAGCCGCGTGGGCTCAGAAAATTTTTGTTACCGGGAGACCTAGGCGAGTTGGTGGAATTATCACTTTTGAACGGTTTCAACCAAGAAAACTTAAAAGAGTAGACACGGGTAGACCCCTAAATTCTTAAAGAAGAAAGGCTAAATTAATTGTACATCCCAAATTATGGATGAAAAACAAATGTGCAAAGGAATGAAAAATCTAAGAAAAGGTGTGAAAGTTCAGTTTACGATAGTTTACCGATTAGGACTTTGAGATCAGCTAAGGCAGTCATTGTGCTCGAATGTAACATTTAATTGTAGCCATGAGGAAGACGGGATATTTCTCTTTAATATGCCCTTCTGGGGAGCTGAGCTCCACGCTAACTCAAAGAAATAAAACTAAACTACTTGTAGTTATACGCAGGTAAACACATTCGCCTAGCTGTGACAGTGACATCCCGGGGGGGGAGGGGGTACTCCCTATAATGGGCAATACGGGGATGCTCCGCCCGAAAGGGGTACCTTTTTGAGGCTGGAGGTATGTGAAAAAGGGTCGGGATTTTACGAGTTGAAGTATATGAAAGGGTAGGGATTTCACGAAGAATAGGAAAGGGTAGCGAAAACACGCCGTTGAAGCATAAAAAGGCAGGGAAAACTGCCATTTAAGTATTATAAAAAGGGTCTTTCAAAATATATCAAACAGACGCATGTAAAGGCTATATGAAAGGGGTACCATTTTCATTGAAAGGTATATGAAAGGGGCACCATTTTCAATGAAAGGTATATGAAAGGGATCGAAAGGGGTGCCTTTATTGTCAAAAACGGTATATAAAAGGGTAAGGGTTTGGACCTCGGGGCGGAGCATCCCCGTACAAAA